>VXAC01007786.1:1191912-1388715 GCA_013399225.1 Rhipidura dahli
AAAAAAAAAAAAAAGTTTAGATTTTCGTGCACGGCTTATTTATAGTGCATGCAGTCATTTGTGTATCTTTGCGGTTCTTGCCAAATTTGAGGGGTGCTGTTTTATGTCCGCTTTGTTAGTTTAAGTGACTTCACAAATTGGAAAGCAACAGTGGAAACCAGACCTCCAGGTACTGCTCTTGTTAAGCGTGGGCTCGCTACATTTCGTCTGTTTCGCGTTTAGAGAGATAACAAATGTCTCCACTCTAAGAGGACCAATTAAAGCGTTTGCTAAGAAATTACCCCGTGGTTTGGCCATTTGGAGGAGTTCAGCCCTTGTCAGACAGTACTGTTGTTACTTTGCCCCCAGATAGTGACTCTTTGGCGGTGCGTTTCCTTGAAGACTTTGTGTAGTTTCCTTGCTGCCATAGTCATAGTTGACCTGGAAAGGAAGTTCGGTGGTTGTAGCAAATTGCAGGTTCGAGTGGACTTGCCCAATAAGCTTTTGAAAGACAGCAGTGACCATTTGAAGTGTCAGTCTGGGTAGCAAAGAGGACGCTGGGTTCTTATCCTGACTTTTCCACTTTGGGAGAAGTACTGGTTATGTCTATTTCTTCGAACATGGAATGGGCTTAGAAACTCTTTTGTTTAGAACTGAGCTCTTAGAAGGCAGTGCTGAGTTCTGATATCTAAACTGAGTGACTTGATGTTAAAATCGCGTAAAACTGGTGTTTTTCTAATTTTATTCTTGAAAGTTAACAGTTCCTAAGCCAGTTTAGCCTGGTGGTAGTCCAGTTTGTCCCTGGCTCAGCCAGTGACTTTTGACATTATCCTGCTTCTAGGATTGGCCAGAAACTGGTACCTCAAAAGAATGAGGAACAGCCAAACGTGAGTTTCCCTGTAAAGCTTTTCCAGCTTCTGAATGTTTGCAACTTCAGAAGTTCGGGACAACTAGTTAGGCAGTCCAGCAGAGGAGTGGAGTCTCCTGCTAAGTTTTTGTTGTGCTGTGCCAGCCCACGTTTTATCTGTCCTGTCTGCGGCAGAGGAGTGCATGTGAAATGTTTCTTGCAGGTTCCCTGTCAGTGCACGGAAGACAACAATCTCAGTGTCCAGGGTTTGCGTGGCCTCTTCTCAAAGGCAGCATCCCGTTGGACGTCACCTTCCTCTGTCCCACTGGGGAGCTGCAACAGCAGTGCTCTCTCAGTTCCTCGTGTCCATGTCAATGTAGCTGAAGTTCTTCAGAGAGATATTTAGAAACAGACGCTTGGGTCACATGTTGAGCTCACCAGGTTGCCTCAGTTTTCCAGCAGGGAGTGCTTATTTTTGCCAATTCCCTTGTTCCAGGCAAAGCCTGTTTCTACCCAGGACATGCTCTCCTGAATTCTTCTGTACAGTTTCTCTTTGTTTCATGTCTCTTGACCCAGAACAAACCAATATATGCTGTTTTCTCCAGAGAACAGGACTTGTTACCTGTATTAGTGATTTGCACTAATTGCTCTCCAGAGATTCTAATTTCTACAGGAAGCTCTCCTGTTGAGCCAGGAACACAAGGAAACCCACAGCTATCTTTATTACAGCTGTCACATCTCAATGTATTCTGACTAGATCTGTGTTTTGCATGCTTGGAAAACTTCTCATCTGAAAACCAAGTGAATCTTTTTGTGCTTCTTTCCATGCTGCACCATGTAAAATACTTTAGGTGAATTCAACAGAAGTTGTATACAAAGGGTCACTTCTAAACTTGTCATTTCTCCCCAAAATGTTAATATTGGTGTTTGTTTTTATAGTGGTTGAAAAACCTTGGAGAGAAAAATTGGTCTTGCATGAAGACGTCATCGCACAAATTTTGCTTTATAGTGACCAACTCAGGTTAAGACAAGTTTTCATGGCAATCATTGCAAGTGTTATGTTATACAAATTGCTGATTTAGTTAAAAACAATTTTGCAAGTCTGCAATAACGTTTCACATACCAGTACAGAACTTTTAATTCTAAAGGTTTCCAGCCTATCTTATTAATAAGGTAAATAATGTGTATGAAGTTGCTTTTGTATTTAAAACATACATAGTTGATTTTGAATTTTTTGGAAGGAACCCTTAACTGCACAAGTCATACATCAATTACTAAAGATTTACTGCTGTGATCCAAGAATTCCCCATTAGGAACAGGTTTCAGGATCAGATTTAGGCTACAGATATTAAATTAAACAAACAACAAAGAAGGAATAAAAAAGGAAAATGGGTTTTTTTGAGCCTGTTCCCTTACAGTTTGAATGGTGACCAATTTTCTTCCACTTATAAAGACTGCTCAAGTAAGAAAAGTTCTAGCTTTCTATATATATTTTCATGATCAAACATTGTCCATGTCGTGGAAATTAATCATAGTTTGAGAAACAGATCCATTTGTTTTTCCTTCCTAGCAACTTAAAAAAAAGTGGAGGAAAGACCACAGATACAAGACCCATATTAATGTATTTTTTTTCTTTTCAAAAGAGTTTTCCTTTCCTATTATGTCTAAAGAAGTTTAGTTACCTTTCAAACTTCTACCCTTGTAATTTAGGAATTCACACAGGCGTAAGTACAGGTTTATGCCCATAATGCAAAGCTTTATTAGAGGATTGGTTGTGTAAAGAGTTCATAAGGCAATTGTCCTCATTTGAGAGAGTCTAGAAGCAATTCTTTGATCCTTTGTGGCGAGGTTGGATGGTTGGAAGCCAATGCAGGTTGTGAGTGATATTGTTGCTGCAGAGCAGAGAGTGCTGCTGCAAAGGCATCACAAGTTTAAAAAGGAAAACTAAAAGAAGGAAGTGTGTTGGGACATGCTCAGAGCATCAGGTAATTGTGAGAGACTTGGTGTTTTGTGGAGATAAATGCTGTTGTCTTTTTTTCTGTGGTGAGTAGTATGTGATAGTGTTAAGAGAGGAGTGGTAGATGAACTGTGAGCAGCTGTGCCTTCCCTTGTGTCCCTGTGTGCGTGGCTGGAACTGCTGGGATGTGCTGGCCTGGGAACTGCTGAGACTGCTGGGATGTGCTGGCCTGGGAACCTCGCACTTTTTCAAAAGTTAGCTAAAGACAAGGGCTTAAACCAGAAAGGTTGACCTGACTCAGTTCTCAACCTTCCAGCCACAGAAGGCATATTAAAGTGAATGTCTTGTGCCTTAACAAGTTGGCTACCAGCAGCTGATGCTATGTAGTAATAAAGGAGTAATTTTACGTACCTCTTGAATGGAAAATACAAGTCAGCATACTGGAGTTTGACTACCGAGCAGTTTCTTGAGGTGACATTAGGTGGTCTGTCTTGTTGAGAATACAAAAATAGCAGATGGCTTTCCAGAAAGAGTTTGAGTCTGTGTTTCTGTTCATCCACACTCTTTCTTCTTTTTTGTCCTCTCCTCAAAATGCTCCAAAGCTGTTTTGTTCTTGTCCCTCTTCTTGACACACGTATGCCACTTGAGGCTTTTCCACACTTGTCCAGTAGTCACTGGCAGAATGTTGTCTGTGAGCATATGTGCCTTATAGGAGCATGACCTTTAGATGATTCCATTGGAGCTTTTTCTTTCTTTTCAGAGTGATGAATATTAGGTGGAACAAGCTGAGTTTCAAGGACTTCTAAAAGTTCCCTACTTCAGGCTATGTTTGTTAACAAGTTAATAATGACTGTCCTCTCCTAGGAGGTGTTCTTTCCTGACTACAGTAAATAATTGTGCTCTCTAGCTGCTGCCCTCAACATTTCCCACCCACACTATCATAGCAAACATATCTCCACGAGATTCTCACAGCAATTCCTTGGCTGCCACAGCAAATGTGTTAATACCTGTGTGCATCTCTATCCTTTCTTGCCCCTTTATAAAATGTTATGCTTCACTTTTTGTTGCAGTAGGTTAGGTGACTTTTTTTTTTTTTTTTTTTAGTTTTAAGAGCCTGTGCAGTTCACGGTGAGATAAGTTACTATGTATTTCAGAAGGATGTAAAATCTCTATTAATAGAAAAATTTTAATTTAAGTGTTATTGGGACTGAGTTTTGAGGTTAAGAGTGTTTCAACTTAGTGTGTATCCAAGCTTCTTTGCTATGGATCATTCATGGAGGAAAGACCCTTTGGCAAATTTTGGAATAAGTGAAAAATATGCAATATAAGATTTTAGATTATATCAAGAACATACAAAATTTAGGTCAGGAAGTCGTCTTGATGTGTAATATTTAAGTCCAAGCTTTTATTGGTATTTCTGTAGTCTTGGGCTTCTCTATGGATTTTCTCCTCCTTGCATCATTCCAACAGCTTGGGGAGTTGGAGTACATAAAGCAGGTCATAGCTGTGGCCACTGTACCCACGTTCCATCCCATGTTCCTCCATACTCCACGTGTCTCATTTCCTTTCCCAGGGCAGTCAGTAGGGTGAAGGAACCGTTGTGGTAGGGACAGCTGAATCTTTGTTCCCAGGAATCTCTGGGTCTGTCCCCTATCAAGATACATTGCTTGGATGGTGTGCCACAGGGACCTGGGGAGAAATGCCACCAGGAAAGAAGTCAAAGCACCTACATCTGCTTCTAAGGTGATCCCAAGGGCTGCCCTGAGTGAAGAAGTGCCAGGAAGAGGCTGTGGGAAACCTCCCAGTACTGGTAGTGGTTCCTCACAGGCTCTTTTTAATTTGCTTGATTTTCCCTGGGCTGCTTTGGGAGTACTTGGGATGAGCTTTTGTGTTGCTGCCCTTGAGCAGCAAGTCCAGCTGTCCCTAACAGTGGTGTCAGCTCATGTGCCTTGTGCATCAGGTCTTGCCATGCCAAAGGCCCACTCCACTCATTGAGAGAAACTAAGCTCAGCAGTTTAGGCAGTGCTGAGGTAACCTTGTTGAGAATAGCATTTTTTTTTTTTTTTTTTTTTAATTTTTACTGTGATATTTGATATGCATGGCCTACTTTGTCACATACTTAGCTGATATGCTACTGCTGTGTTACCTTCTCAGCAGGTAAAAGAGCTGGCTGTAGGCAGAGGTTCAGCAAATAATTTTGTATAACAGAGTTACTAACTACTTCACACTCCTAAATATAGTCCTGAGCACAAGTGTGGCAGTATTCATGAAAAATATTTAAAGCTAAATTTCACACTCATTTTGTATTTGATCCATTTCTGGTTTATTTTTAACGCATGTAAGATGTAGGGTGGAGGTTTTTTTCCTTCTTCTAAATACTAGTGTAGGAGCATATATGAGATATGAAGGACTTGAAGGACAAAGGCACAATTTTGTGGAGTCTTTTTGGTGTAGTTTCTGTTTGTTTAGTGTTGAAGTCTTATTATGCCACATTGACACAAAGCTTAAATGGCAGCAGCAAAAAGATTTTGGAACTTTTAAAACTGTAGCTGCTAAGTAGTGGTTTGGAGTAACCCTTATGAGAGTGGTGATGTCATCAGCAGACTAAAACGCCAGTAAAAATTATTTTAAAAGCTGGGATTTTTCTGTGGAAGAAGATTGTGTGTATCTAATTTCCTCCTTTCTTGTATTACCCTGCTTATTCCGAATATACATTTTTTTTGTTTGTCTTTAACCCTTCTCAACTGACCCGCTTGTTCCATAGTCACATTTGCTTTTTGCTTCACCTTATTAGTGATAGTGATTAGTTAAAAGTCATCATCTGGTTTATTTTTATAACGTAGAGACATACAGGTGACCTACACTATTGCTGTTTTTCTTGGTCTTAGTACTTTATGTTATACCAATTAACACCAGTTATGCTTGTAAACGTTGTATAAGCTTAGCTACCATACAGTAAAAACATGAACTTCGGGATTTTAATAAAATTGACTTCAAAGATAGTATGGTTATGGTAGCTATGGTAACTAAAACTAATTAAAATATGCTAAAATTTTCAGGGGAGTGAAAAGGGAGAAAAATGTAAGTTAATGTTTTTGTTTTCATAATTTAACAGTAAAACATTTTTTATCCAATCTTTTGCCTAAGTGCCAGTCAAGTCAATTATTTGCATTTTTGAAGAATTCTTTTAGAAATAGTAGTGGCTGAACCACATTGTGATTTTTGTATGTAAACTGTAAAAATGCATAAATCTACCCACTATTTCCATAGTAAGCTTAGTCCTTGGGCAGAGATACTTGTGGAGGCTTCCTGGAGTGGTCTCTGTAGGCTTCTGCTTTGTACGCTGGACAGCTTGTGGGCAGCATCTCCATGGCTTTGTGGCCTGTGTGATCATGAAATCATCACAGGGTTTGGTACTAATATAATTGTACAGTCTGATACAGATGGACTGGTGAGGGCAGCCAGACTGACGAATTGTAGCTGTCATTAAGATTGATGATCTCTTTGAATGAACTTTTGAACCTCCAAAGAAATACACAGTTTGTGTTATAAAGACTTTTTTGTGAAATATTTGTCATGTTCCAGTTTTTGAAAAGTAGTTCCCATAGCTAGGTTTCATGTGTAGGTGCAGAAGAAAGATTTAAAGGATGGCATTTTCACATCCTGCTTGTTTTCAGGGTTTCTTTTTAATTTAATGGTAATGCTGTTTTAGTGTACTTGTTTCAGAAAGGATTAGGAGAGTTGTTCCATAATAGCTGTAATCCTTTGTGTTTGACATGTGCAGAGTACTGTACAAATATTAACAATCCGTACAACACTTCAGTGGGCTAGATGGGGACAGTAAGATGAAAAGTTTGAATTATTCAAGATCAGTATTTAAGTAAATATTGGATCCAAGATTAAAACTGTCCTCAGTCTTGTAGAGAGCATGATTTCCTGTTTCTCAGCATAGTCTTTTCTTAATTTGATTGTCCAGCTCCGTCTGTTTGTGCTGCAGCCAAGTTCTAGTACCACTAAAAGTTAAATGAAACTGAGAGTTTTGCTGACAAAGAATGACTATTTTTAGTTGTATTAGTTTGAGCCATGTTGCCTTTGGTTAATTATTTTTGATGAGACTTCGTATTCACTTCTGAACTGAAAAATAGATTTCATGTTAATAATGGAAATTAAAGAAGAAAATACATGTAAGTTTTTCTTGCAGCACAGGTCTGACATATCTGGGCTGATACTGAAGACTAGATCTGAACAATCCGCTGATGAGTGAGCACATGCAAAAGGAGAATGTTGGAAAATAGCTGAGTTTCTTCATGTGCAGTAGAAATTTGACTACAAATAGGTGGTCATATCAATAACTCTCATTCCTGCCAGAATTAGACTGGGTATCTCACTGAGACCTCAACATTATTTGCTTCAGTAGCTGAAGCAATTTTTTTTTTAATTTTAGTTTGTTTTGGGTTTTGTGAGAGCAGCAGCAGGTCCATGCTCATTTACTTGTGCTGTTGTATTAAATATTAATGAGCAAGAGCCAGTCTTGGTCTAGGACTTCAGAGAGAACTTAAGGGGTTTACATAATCTGTGCTGTGCTTCTGTGGGATTTTGGCTCCTTAATCTTTCTCTCCCTTCTTCAGTGCCTTTGTACGAAGCAGGTGTGGCTTTCTCTCCATCATAAGTGCGCAGTCTTGGTTCAGGTTCCTGGCACATCATCCTTCTTACCCATCCTCTCTAAACCTGACAAGCAGTGGTTTAACACCTTTCTATATTGCCCTTCCCCAATTTGATTAAGAATTATTTTCACTCTGTTTCCTATTCTTTAGACTTTATTGAAATTCACTTCACAAGATTTAGCAGGCTTTTGGGCCAGTTCCTCAAAGTGCACGTCTTCACCTTCCTGTGCTTATTGGCCCTGCCTGTCACATGGCTGCTTGATGTGTTGTTCTTCCCTGACTTCTCTTCTTTATGCTTTGAAGACAACCTTCCAGTCACTTATTTGTGTGTTGTTGTCGTTTTCTCTTTCTGGCAAAGTGCTGCAGAACTACTTAGTTCTTAAATTTTTGGGAGTGATACAAGTCCAGATGATGGCATCTCTCAGCTCTGCCTTTTTATTGCTAACTTTTCTCACTTAAATTTTTTTGTCAGCTTCCCTTTCTGACACCCTTAGCAGAAATCTTTTCCAGCTTATGCTTAGGATGTCCCAACATATTTTCCTACAATTTTTGTCCATTTGTCTTGAATTTGGAGTCAAGAGGAGGAATAATCTTTTTTGTCATTCCCAACCCAAAATCTGGCTGTCTCTTACATACTCCTCATCTGCTGTGTTACTTACGCTCACCTCTACCTTGTCTGTCCAACTGCATATACTTCTGAAGTGCTTTCGCTGTGTCCAGTGTTTATTTCTGGCATCTTTTTCTCTGTCCTTTCAACAAAGGTCTCCTCTAGTTGGGAAAAAAAAAAAAAGGCAAAACAATATAGTAAATTTTACTATCCAAATCCTGCATTGACTCTGCCAGCACCTGGTTGACCCCTCTTTTTCACATTCTTCCCTTTTTTATCTGCATTGAGTTTGGTGGCACCTGTCCTCTTCAAATAACTTCTGCATTTCCACTGCTGTTTGTTACTGTCATTCTCAGTTTCTTCTTTGGTAGTGGTTGTAATCTCAGTGTACTCCTAGATCAGACATGTTTTGTATGAGGCACACTTCTTTTTGCTTTGTGTCCTGTATATCTTCTGAGCCTGCAGTATCATTACATTTCCTGAAATCTTCTTCCTGTTCAAGTCCTCCTTTAATGTTTGCATTAAATTAGCTAAGAAAGTAATTTATAGTTCGTTTTTTTCCCAGCTTCAAATAAGCTAGGTGGGGTTTTTTTATTATTGTTATTCTCATGCTGTTTTCCTTCTCAGTCACAGCAGTATTGAATATTGTTTATTTGTGTGCAAGTGGCACTTAGGAATCTATGCCCTGTTGTGCTTGGTGTGTTTGCTTTAAAGCACCACATACACCTTTGGTTATGGGATCTTTGCTTTGGTTCTTTTGCATCTTATACTTTTTCTGACCTGTAACCAGTGCGCAGCCAGCCAAGGCCGGTGATCTTAGCTCCTCTGCAGAAGCAACCTGGCTGAATCAGTAGCAAACCAGTTCAGTTCAGCAGTGTGTGAGGAATCTTGTGCAGGTGTTGTCCATATGTGCTGGGTACATGCCTGGAACTGGGAAGGCTGATGGTAAGTTTTTTCATCTGTCAGCATATCATTTTTCACAAGGAGTGGAATTTTTTTGAAGGCTTAGGGGAAGGACGAATTCTGTTCAAGGTTCTTTCATTTTATTACTGTAAGATTTATAGCATTGCCAAGCCCCTTCTTTGGACTGATACCAGACCTGCCATCCCTCATCCATTTGGAGGGCAGAGCTCTCTTCCTTTATTTTTCCAGCTTTTATTCCAAAGCTGGAAAAAAAAAATCAGCATTTGTACTCTTTTTCGAAGGGATTAGTTTATTCAGTCCTTATTTCTAAATTAGAAAGTAAGGAGTGCTTTAAGGAGACTTTGAGATTTTCATAGTTTTATTTTACATCCCACAATAGGGTTTTCAGTTTTAGAGCACTAACATATTTCTCATTGGATTTAACCAAATCCCTGCCCTTTTAAAGTTGCTTTCTCTGCCTCAGTTCCCTGCCCCTCTAGACTTGAAGCTGTTAGCTTTTGGCCTGGATTCACCCATCCTGACACTGAAATGAGGGCCTCATTGAAGAAAGCATTCCAGGAACAGTTTATCTTTGGTAGTTGATAGAGATTCTCTAATGCAGGGTTGCTTTTTTTGGCTTTTCTTTCTTTGAGCACTGCTGAGGCCAGAAATCTTCCCTGGAATGCACTCTGAAATACACTTTTTTCTGATGGCCTGTTCAGCTTTGGGAAAAGCCTGGATGGGGAGAGATGCTGTCACGTGCCCTGGCTCTTGAGCCTTGAGCTTCACTATGGTGATCTATGACTGCCAAGATCTCTTCAAGTCTGACCTTTTCTTGGAGTACAGTTATTCCAGCATGTTTTAGTCTTTATCTTGAATCACAGAATAGCAGGTTCTCTGTGAACAAAAGCAATTTTTCCTAATTTACATGTGTCTTTCAGAATGTTCCTTCCTAAAAGAACAGAGGGAATTCATTCTTGTATGGTGCATCCACCCTTCATATTTTGTTACAAGTACCTAATTAAGAATGTTAAGTGGTAGTTCTCAGTAATTGATACCACTGAACCACTCATTGCTTATCTAGGGAAAACAACAGACACAACTTTATAACAAGCTGATCATAGCCACCTAGGGGAAGGGTGTAATTATTAACTTCTAGCAAGGTTTAAATGACTGGGAACAAAGTCCACACAAATGATTTGGGTCATTACAAAATGAGGCTCTGAGCTACAATGCTCTTAGGTTGCCCTTCTCTCTCTTGTGTAGCCCGTGAATTGCAGCTTGTCCATATATTTGGTTGCTATCCTGGTTTTCTTTTGGCTCAAAATCACAGGTGTGTTGTTTTTTGCTGGATTCTTGTTTTGTACCTGTCTTTTGTTTGGTGGCACAACAACAGACTGAGAATCCTAAGATCTGCTATAAATGCATGTTGATGTTTCTCCTATCCTTCCCCCATGTCTCCACTCTCTCCCTTCCACCCTTTCCCAAATTCCATTATTATTTACAGGACAAGAGCCAGAACTCCAGCATTAATCTCAAATTCAGAATGAGATTTTTCTGGCTCTGTCTGCAGCTAATGCAGAAGACAACAGAGGTTAGAAATGCACTTAAAAAAAAAAAAAAGAACAAAAGGCCTTTTCATATTCAACACACTGGATGGATTGTGTTAGGTATAAATAAGCTTTCAAAGACCAGAGCATATGTAAAAAATATTATATGTATTGTTGTTGGAAGGCAGAGGAACATTTATTTGCTTACTGACTACATTTAAAGTTCCTGAGCTTTAACTTACATAAACTCATTGTTTCTTCAAATTTTGTTTGTGGAGGACAGAGTTTCTTTCTTCAGCTTACTGGTTCATGTACAGATAAGCAGTAAAACCAAAAAGTCAAACGAACAGAAAGAGAACTGTGTTGATAGTTACAGGCCAGCAATGTACAAACGAAGCATTTGTAAGGAGATGTATAAACAAACTTCAAAACCAGTGAGGTTTTGCAAACATAGATTTCATAGGCAAACTGAAATTGAGCTAAGAGTGAAGAGAATGAAGAATTCAGATAATTTGCATTTTTCTTTGACCCCAAACTAAGCCTTTTTTTTCATTTTCAGTGTTAAGTCCATAGAATGTGTTATTAACCTTTATGAATTGACTTTAAAAGCCAAAATAAAAGATAAACATTAATGTTCTGCCAAATTGTTTTTGTTTTAATGTTGGTTTGTTCATTTGAAAGTATTTGCTGACTTCTGTAGTCTGCACAGGCACTTAACTCCTCTCTGACCCCTGTGTGTGGCTGTTCCAAGAGTCGCTTTTCCCTGCCATGGGAAGGATGGCTTGTGTCCCTGTCCACTTGGTGTGGAGTTCTGGCTTCTGGTGACCTCCGCGAGCTGTCAGCAGACAACTTTGTTAACTGTGTCAAGTAATGGATTGTGTCCGTCTGGCTATGAGGCTAAGGGTTATTTCAGAGGACAG
Source organism: Rhipidura dahli (assembly GCA_013399225.1). Lineage (NCBI taxonomy): Eukaryota > Metazoa > Chordata > Aves > Passeriformes > Rhipiduridae > Rhipidura > Rhipidura dahli. The sequence continues at coordinate 1,203,340 of VXAC01007786.1, forward strand.
AAACTGATCTGAATTCTTCAAATAGAGAAGGAGGTTGTCTGCATGTCCCGTGGAAGGTGCTTTGGCAAAGCAGTCTGGAGAAGCTGGATCTGCCGTATCCATGTGCTGCTTTTCTTCTAAGGAATTGAAAGAACATATTTTAGCAAAGGATTCCTCAGTCTATCCAATACCCCAAAACACGTGAACACAGAAAAAGTTGGTGGTTTTCTTTTTTTGCCCCATTCAGTATGGATTTATTCTTGAAATTCCAAGAAAATTACCAATACCCATCAGTCTATGCTTTAGTCTGAAAGTTTGTATTATTTGGGATTTTTTTGAGAAGAGCTTCCTTATTCTCATCTCTCTGGCATTAGAATTGGCTTATCTCACTTTTCTGATGAATCTACATTTTCCAGATAAATGGAAACATGGGGCTTTATTTTTCAAAACTGAAACAGTTGGATTGCCTTTTTGTTTTACTGGGATAAGCATCCACGATGCTCTGGGGAATAGAGAATGATCTAAAATAAGCCTAGCTGTTTTTTGTTGTTTATCTGTTTCTTTTTGCATCTGTCTTAGTATTTATTGCTACCATCTGCGTTTCATTTCAGGTTGTCTAATGTCTTATTCTGCATGTTCTTTGCCTATTCTTTTTACATAGCCTTGGGCTGTAATATCACCATTTGCCTACAAGAAATCCATTTCTATCTGTAACAAAATGAATTGCATTCATCTGTGTAATTCATTTCTAATGAATGCCTTGCTCCTCATTAAACAGTGATTTACCTTTGTTTCCCTTTCCTACACTGTCAACACGAACCATTTTGAGGTCCTGTGGAGAGATGCTAATTTGAGAAAGCAAAAGTCAATGCAACTAAGCACTCACAGGGGCCATCCTTCTTGGCACTTTCAAAAATATTCATGGGACACTCTGCAGAATACAATTTGCAGGTGGATAAGAAGACTCAAAATGTTTTCCTGTTCATAAGCTCTCAGTGTATGAAGGCAATGCTTGACAGTTTAAATGCATTTCTCCTTGACACTCTCAGGAACAGGTGAATCTTTTCAGACCTTGTCTGTTCTGCAAGAATTTTACCTGTCACAGGCACATTTTGGGAGACTGTACTCTTGGTTCACTGTCTCCTCTCTACCTTTTTGGGGATATTAAAATATTTTCAATGTATTTTCTGATTAATATTTTTAAATACCTAATTTTGAGATACATCAAAATGTTACAGGCTTGAAAATATTTTACTTCAATTTTTAATGAGATGCAAAGATTCTTATAAATATTTATTGCCTTTGCCAATAGTATCTAAAGGAAAAGGATGAATACCATTAATTAATGAAATAGGGGTTGTGTAGTAATTTGTGACAGATTTGGTTCTTATGCAACTTTTGTGTAATGCACTTTGAAGCTTTCCAGCAACATTCCTTTTTCCAGCCCTTTGCAGAACAGCAGAATCTGCCATGTGTGGAAATAGATCTGTGCTGCTGACAGATGATGGTTAGGGTATGGGATGAATTACCAAGTTTATTGTCACTTTAACCCTAAGCAGAGTTTGAACTGCAGCAGTGGATTATGAATATGAAAATACTGTTGGTAAACATAATTTAAAGCAATACAGATGGTTTCCAGGAAGTTTGATTTACAGCCTCTTCAGCTCTTACTTTGGTGATAGTATAAGCCACTCACACTTTTGATCACTTGAATTTAGCTTGTCATTTTTCAGTATTTATTTGTGTGTTGGGGCAGATTGATCCCCAGTTGAAACTCTAGAACTGCCAGTGGGCATCAGTGGATTTACACCATGGACTAATTAGATCATGGTATTACGAGGGGATTGGAGCATGGGACGCTGTGGTTTTGTAACTGGTCTTTGTCTAAGTAATGTAGTATTTGGAAGTAAGAACACTGATTAATTTAACAAAATCTTACTTTTAATATACATTTTAGAGGACAAAACTGACCTTGAGAACAGTGTGATGCAGAAGAAAATTAAAATCCCCAAACTCTCTCTCAATCACATAGAAGAAGCTGGGGAGGTTGCAGATTATGGGGAAGAAGATGTGGAGCTTAGACACAGTAAGGTACTGAACTCTTTCTGGTTTTGTTTTTTCCCTCCTTTCCTTTTTTTTTATCTTTTTTTGCAAGTGCTTGGGGCATATTAAAAACGTCTTAGCTTAAGAATTCCAGGCTTGCTTTTGATCCCCTTAAAACACTGTGTTTGGTGAAATTGGGTCACATTGTGTGTGGGGGTGGGGTATGGATTTTCAAAACCTGACTTAAGTGCAATCAAACATTTTCCTGTGTGTACTGTCTGCACAGTGTAACTGACATCTGAGTCTGGTGGAACAATGCTCTTCCACTTTGGCCCAGAATGCCTTAAAAGTCACCAGTACCTGCCTGTACCAGCTGTTCTTGGTGGCACTTGTGACATGTTGCTCACTGCTTGTTTGGAATTGGAAGGGCTGCTCTGAGACTGCCCAGCTACAGCAGTGACTGACGAAGAATTGACAGGAATGTATCACTCCATTATAACTCCCAGCTGCCTTTTTAGGTTCAAATGCCAGAAACCCACCATGGAAATGTATTTATTTTTTGATATCAAATTATTTCTTCAAAAGTCTGCCTACCTTCAGAGTAAGATGCTGCTTTATGGCTTCATGTGTTTTGCAGCTGCAGGAGTGATATTAGTACATTACCTTGTGGTGGGCCAGCTGTTTTTTTAATTGTTAATTTATTTTTTTTTTCAACATGAATGCAGCCGGTATAACATCAAATAATTTGTTTTCTGCCACATTACTCATGGATATTGTGGTATGGGAATTTGATAGTGTCAGCTTCCCACTTCTAATCTGTGAGCTGCACTTGCTTTCCTTGTAGTTGCTTGGAAATTCAAATGCCTTTTGATATTTGGCCAGTAAAACTTAGTCACTTTACCTGTACTGTTACATATTAATCCCACTATCCAGGCCCTGGAAAGTGGTGTGATTTAATTTGTAGGGTTTGTGCAGATGACTGAAGGTAAAATTCCACTGAGAGTTCCTAGGACCTGAAGCCTCTGCAATGCAGTACTAATATAGAAGGAATCAGTTGATAAGGAAGATGAGGCTGGGTGATATATTCTGTCTCCAGCTTCAGTGTTTTCAAATCCCTTTCAGTGTTTGCTGATAGTGTTAACTCAGTCACTTGCATCAGGCACTTGGGTGAACATGCTGTAGGGAGAGTCAGAGAAGGTTTTGTCTCCCAGTGTGTGGGAAGGACAAGCCCTCAGTTCACAGAACAGCTTTGTGCCTGTGCTGCTTTCACCTCTGAGGTCCTCACAGGTGATAAATGGAGCACACAGCTGGTTCTTTCTCTTGCTTATCAGAAAATCAATTGCTGTCAGAAATCTGAATGGTAAGGGTAAACTTTAAAGAAAAAGAGATCTAGATCCACTTTTTAAAAAAGAAATTAATGATAGGGGATCAAGTGACCCATATACGCTGTTTTGCAAGTGTTGCACAAATGCAGGATGGCCTTTAACTGTCCTTAACAGAAGGTTGTACATGCATTTAGCTGAGTTACAATTGCATGTTAGTTATGATGTATATTACATCCATAACAATCTGCTAGGCAGAATATTTTTGCAGACTGTCTTTGTCTTGTTTTTTTGGATAACAAGAATATTAACAGTTCCCAAGACTGTAGAATTTTGATTTTATTATGTCTTACTGCTCTCCTAATTTATTTATTTTTTACTGTAATGTGCAGAGACAAGATGGGAGGAAACAAAGTGAAGGTACACACAAAAGCATTGAAGCAGTTGTTGCTCGCCTTGAAAAACAGAATGGGATGAGTCTCAGTAATACTTCCAGCCCTGAGGAAGCTTTTATGGAGACTACAGAAGGCATGAACAATATGGACGATGCTGTAGTTCCTCGGATTCTCTATGAGGAATTGCTGAGGAGTTACCAGCAGCAACAGGAAGAAATGAGACACATTCAACAGGAGCTTGAGAGAACACGGAGACAGCTTGTGCAACAGGCAAAGAAGCTAAAGGAATATGGGGCACTCGTGTCAGAAATGAAAGAGCTCAGAGACTTGAACAGGAGGCTCCAGGATGTACTGCTCCTAAGACTAGGTAGTGGTAAGTGCCGGACTTAAGTGGGACTAGTTTGAATGAATTTTGCAAGTGTGATCAATAGTAATGGAGACATATTTGAAGAATAGCGGTGGTTGTTAAACTGGACATTGAATGTTAAAAGGGTTTTCTGCTGTGGCTGTACAATATGTGTCAAATTTGTATGCTATGTACGTCTGGGGTTTTCTTCAAAAACTAGAGGTCTTTGTGCTGGTATGGCTGAATCAGAGTTCCATTTTAAGCAGCTGTGTTATAAAGAGTCTCTGACCTTCCAATATATGCTGAAAACGTTAATAAAGCATCATCTGCAAAATATACCAATATGTTACCGTTAAAAGAAAAGAAAAGAAAAGGCGCTGGAATGAATAGTTGGGCTAAAACTAATTTATCCTTTGCAGTTAGGGATTTTGTTTACTGTTATGTGATTATGTTATCTTCCATTTTCTGACCCCTCTTCTCACTAGTAGCTTATTAATATGTGATATATTCCTGAACTTTTAGCAGTGGCTTTAAACAGCCATGCTATTTGAAAAACAATGGATTGTTAAAGCATAATTTAAAAAAACTTTATATAGTGTCCCGTTTATCAACGCTTGTTACAAAATGCAGGTTTGTGTAATTTGGATTTCAATTTTAAATATCTTGGGTCAATTGCTCCTTTGTTTGGGTTTATAACAATTATTTAAGCATTATGTTGGAATAAATGGGAAAAAAGACAAAATAAAAAGTTCATCCTTTTCATTGAAGATGGTACCTTTGGAATACCTTCAGAAATTTGACAAATTACATTTGCTATTAGAATGTGGTACTGCTGTGTTGAAGATTTGCTCGGTGACTGAAACTTGGTTGAAATCTGTGCATCCCAACTTAGCATGCCATTCTTACGTCTGCCTTTGTGTATCTGGAAACTTAATTTTTGCATGTCAGTTGGATATTGGCTCTTCTCCTGGACTGGAACGAGTGCATGCAATTTGCATGTGGGTCTGAGTTACCCTCATGTACAGAGCTGGACCTGGGCAAGCATGTGCCTGTGCTGTAGCATGTGTTAAGGTGTGCCCACACCCCTGGGGCCAGGTTCTCAGAGTGTCCCACGACCTAAACTGGGTGTCTGATTGTGAATGCTCATCACTGTTACACTGTGCATAATTAAAACGTCGTTACTTACCATAAACATTCTAGTTAACTTTCTAAATAAAACTAAATAGGCAAGGTTGCCGCAGCCTGAAAAACACGATGTGGTTGGCAGGAGATTCCACTGAGCTTTCTAAAATTTTCCTTGGATGGAAAGATGTTTCTTCATCTGCAAGTAGTTAGCTGGAATTTATGGGAATGGAGCACGAGCCAGATGTTGGTAGGCAATGGGGCTGAACAGTGTAAAGTACCGATTTAGTTGGTAGACTTGACAGCAATTGGAATGGTGAGACCAACAGTGAAATGAAGACAGCTACTGCCTTCTGTCTCGTTTCTTTTGCTTTAAGAAAAAGAAGATGTGTTTTTTACTTGAGCCAAAAAAAGAAACCTTAGGAGAAAAATGAAAAAAAAGAGAAAAAGAGGAAAAGAGACCCTGGAAAAAAATACTGACTCTAAATATGGGCATGAATTTTCATTTTATCAGTCTGACAACTGAAAACAAATCCCAATTACACTGAAGACAAGTTCTTGAAATTTAATCACATACCTGGAAAAATATCAGCTATAGGACGCTTCCAAAAAAAAACCACCCCTTGTTATTATTACTTGTAAAGAACATTTGTTGGTAACAAAGGTAGAACTTGGCTGTGCTGGCTGTGTCCTTCACAGGGTTTGTATTTCCTAAGACTCAGTGTATTAACTGTTGCTTACTCTGTTGCTTTTCCTTGTAGCCTCATTCACAGCAGAGAAACAACCATGTTCTAGAAAGATCAATACAAAACTTATGAATAATTAGCAAGGGAGACATCTTCAGCATGTTATAAATTAGAGTCTGAAGACAATATGAAAAAGTGCTACTTTTAATCAAGATAAATAATACGTAAAGACTTTTTTTAGTCTTCCTTCCTTTTCCAGCTTATAAATGAGGTATGTTTGGGTATGTGAATAATCTCTGAAAATTGTTCTGAAAATGAATTACATCCCGAATTCATCTGCAGTTGCAGTGATCTCTTAAACCTAGAGTTTCGAATTACATGTAATTTATGTTACACTGCACTTCTAGCAGGCTGGACTTAATGCAAACTAATTGCATTTCTGTTTCACCTTAGAGACTTGTGATTTCTTTGCATGAGATGACGGCTGGTTTGTGCTGATGAATTGCAGCTGTGGGAAATGCGTGCCTGTTGCCATTTTAAACTTGCAGATCAAATATAGAACAGCCTCTTGAGCTAACGTGCAGTCAAGTAGTCAGTCTGCTAATTTCCCATCAACGTGTTGAATTCAGTGAGGAGCTGGAAGTCAATGTATTCTACTTGAGACTCAGGCCTTCAGCTCTGCTGCTACACTGCAGCCACTCTTGTAGCAGGAGTGAGGAGGTTCATCTTCCTCATGGTGACACCGAACTGCTGTTTGTCACTAAAGAGCCTTGGAGGCAGCTGTGGCAAATGACAGTGGTGAAATCAGTACTGATCCATGGAGAAATGCTTAGTGTCATCTTTATGATTTTAGTGTGTTATTTCCCAACAGATCCCTTCCTGGAGGAGGCAGGCATTTCACCAGGGCTCTAGGGACCAGAGCAGTGGAAAAATGTGATGATTGTTGTGGAAAAGGTTATGGTCTCCCTCTTGAGCTCCTGGAATAATGTGTGCAGCCTCTTGCCCACTTGGGGAACTGGAAAGCCCAGCAGTTGTAGGCCTTTGCAGTTTGTTTTGTTACACCTGAAAACACTAATTGGCCCTCTTTTTATCAGTGGAGAGTAAGATAACTTAAAGAATTAAATAACTGACTCTCCCCTGTCCCCCTTGACTTTAAATAGCCCTTGTATTGCAAAAGAAGAATTTTAATAACTTCTCAAAAAAATAATTGTCTGCTGGGCAAGATCTGTGCAGTTTCCTGTGACTGGAAATATGGTCAGAAGTACTGAAGTTGTATAGGGATAATGCTTGGGTGTTTTTAGCTCACTGATAATTTCTTCATTTTCATGTTATATTGCTGAGAATTAGTGTTGCTCCAAATTCAGGGAGTATGTTCACATTCATTCAGAAACATTGATTCATCAGCACGTACACACAGACCCCCAAGGTTTTATTTTTAATCCCAGTTTAATTTCAGTGATCCAGTTTAGAGTGTCTTGGGACTGACACCAGAGTAGGGAGAATGAAATGGGATTTGTCTCTTACCACATGTCAGGAATTACTGTTTTTCAGTTTTTCTAGATTTGTTTGGCTTTTTGATGTTAAAAAAAAATTAAAAAGGCCCAAGGTTTCTATCAAGTACAGAAAATACCAATATTACCACTTCTCAGACTTGTGTTGTTTTGTTTCAAATTCTGGTAGACCAGGTGGAAAAACTTGCTGCTTACAAATGTATGCTGACCACTTTATCAATCAATTTATTTTTACTTTCTTACTAATTTTTGGCTTACTAATGTAGCCTAAGATGCATTTGTGAGGAAAAGGGATGGTGAAGGGAAGCCTTCTACCTCTTCATCCTGATTTGAACTTCTTGGATATTATAAAAAAATTACAGTCAGAAGGAGAAAGATTTTGCAATAAAACATCTGTTTCCTTCTTGCATTTTGAAAATCACCTTTTTTTCCCCCCTGCTCCTGATTACATAAGTGTTGTCATTGTTAAGCCTTTAGATAGAGGTGTATATATATATTTATATGTCCCATTCCTCATCCTTAAGATAAGATGCAGAGCACCAATGCTGCAGAGAGGGGGAACGTGGAGTGTGGTGCATGGGGCACACAGCTCCCGTTAGTAGGCAGGCAGGAGTGCAGGTTGCATGTGCAATCCACAGCATGCAGGGTTAAAAACACAGAGTTTAGTGGTTGGTTGAAGTGACTGTAGAGACTGCCTGGTTAGGGGCAGGTTTCTGTTTGGGAATCAAAAATCAAGATATATAAAAGTCATTTTTAAGGCATTCTTTTGGTGGCTTCTAAGCAGGTAGTAAAGCATGAATTGCAGCAGAGGTATTCTGACCTGTGGGAACTGTGGTTTCTGTGGACTTCAATCAGCTTTTTTCTTGGGAAAACTCCGGAAACCAAATTCCAGCTGTGTCAATATATGACTAAAACCAGTAAAAGACTTCTAAATAGGGACTAGTAAAAGTGTTTAAACTGAAATAAACGTTTCCTGCTAGGAAGAAGGTGGTTATACTTAGGTGTCTTCCTCGAAGTGACTTTCAAAGTGTAAGAAAATACCCCTTTGTTGAAGGATGTTTTCTTAAAGTAACAGCTTCAGAGATGACTTCCTAAGGTCACACTGGCAATTACATCCCTGCATCTGCTTGTTCAGGTGTGCCCATGCTGTGGGAACGCTCTGGGTGCTTTAACCAGTCTGGGTCTTCCCCCAGTCTGAATCAGCTTTACAGTCTCAAGCTTAGGGAGTTCAATTTGTCTTGGCTGTACCATTGTATATTCATGGTACTAGAGGTGCTTACTAAGATCACTATGAAATTATAATGCAAATGGGATGTTTCTGTGATTTCTCCATTTGCATTCTGCTTGCACTGGGGCTGGCTCTTAAGATGCTCTTGTTGGTGGCACTGCAGCGTAGGACTGTCTGAGTTGCCAAGACAACTTTTACTTGTTGCTGAGCATGGAGTGGCAGCCAGCTGAGAACATTTAGCCGTCTATGTAGGTGTAGAATAAGCTATAGGATAAATGTCAAATGCTGACAATGAAGGAAGCTCTGCTATCGCTGTGTAATAATCTCTAAATGAAACTGCACAAAGTGGGAGGGATGAATGCTGTGCTTGTTCCAGGCACAGGAACTATTTAAGATGCGTGACTAAGACCTGAGTTGTGGTGCCAGCGGGACTTGCAGAGTTGGATCAGTTCAAGGCTGGGTCTGTGTGCACAAACACTGAGCAGGGAGCTGGAGGGTCACCTGATGATTGAGTTGTCACTGGCTGAAGATGTCAGGGTTGGGCTGCACAGTGGTGCAGTGCTCTCAGCCCCAGCCTGGTGCAATCTAGCACTGACAGGTGGGTGAGTTTATCCTTAGGGTTCTGGACAGGGGGTATTTCCGTGGTGTCCAGAGTCTAACCTTGTTGTGCTGTTCAGCCACCGGCCCTGCATGGAACTTCAGTGCCTGCTGGAGCTTCTTGGCGTCCTAGAGCCAGACATCAAGGGACACGGATAGGCTTGGGGCCATAACCCAGACTTCTGGTGGAACCCCTGCAATGAATGGAGTCATCAAATCCAGTTCACAAACTATTTTTAGTTTGCTCTTCTGTCTTTTTAGGAACACTTTGTAACTTGGATCTGGAAAAGAAAAGTTGATGACTGACAAAATAATTACCCTCCTTTGAAATCTCAAACATATACTTAGTAGTATTCCATTGTTTAATCTGTGCATAATTTTTGTTGATTACATTAAAAATAAAAATCAGTGTTGGATGGATTGGACAATCAAAATTCTAATTTATGTGGGTTTTTTTAACCTTTGATATTCTTCCTATGCATGATATTTCAGCATAAGTAGCCTGTTTCCTTCATAGCATTTCTGCAGAGCCTCACTATTTTTATACACCTCTGTTGTATCTAAAGAGATTTCAAATTTCTATAAAACTTCTATGTGGATAATTTATGTAATTATGCAGGTTCCTATGCAACTATATAGCAATTCTTATTTGAAGAATTACTATTGTTGCTTTTGGTTTATAATTTCAGTGTCATTTTAACATAATTTCCTTAGTGTGTATTGAAGAAATCTTACCCATATCTATAATTGTCCTTATGCCTTAAGAATAAAAATTAAAGACTTAAATTAAAATTAAACATTTTAATGTTTATAAAGCAGGAATACTTATCCTGCTTTTACTTATTGATGTTCAGAAGTAGGGTTTTGGTTTAGATTACTTCTAACTGAAATGAACATGACTAATGTGTTATTTTATGCTAATCATGGGTGATGAAGGGATTGATTTCATGTTCTCTGGGATAGCAGACAGCTCTCTTTTCTTAACTGTCTAGGACCTGCCATTGAGGTTGAAAAAGTAAAACCTGAATCAATTGAGCCTGAGCCTGAGGTACAGAAGACCTTCAGTGAGGAAGCAAATACATCAACGTACTACCCTGCCCCTGTTCCAGTAATGGACAAGTATATTCTCGAGAATGGAAAGGTATTTTATATTAAATATAGCATGAATAATTTGTAAATGTCCACCAGGTGATGTTCTTGTGGAATTTTCATGATTTTGCATGGTAGCAGCTTATCCAAGCTTCCTCAGTTTTCATGAAGGTGTTATGCTGAGGAGAATTGTGAAGTTATTCAGGTGTGAAGAACATAGAAGAATATCCTCAGTGGTGAGAGCATTGAATGCTGTGCAACATGAGGAAAATATTTATTAAATATGCATGCACAGGCAAATTGACATAGATTTCATTTGGTGACATCCATAAATACACCAAATACTGACCAAAGTCGGTAACCCTCATTATAAAGATACAAGAGTCTACTTAACCAAAATACTTTTTCCTGAAAGGTTTTTAATGTTTACTGTGTGCTGTAGTCATGTTGCAGAGAAGCCCTCATGTTTGGTTTGAAGGGGAGTGCAGGAGGTGATTATGAGCCCTAGAGTGAAAATGGGCTCCCTTGATGCTAGTAGGAATTGCCACTGAATTGAGCTGATATAGTGCTACTTTCCAGAGACTTTTGTGAAGATGGTGAAACACCATCTAGCTCTAGTTTGCCAGAACCTGACTGAGAGCATTTTGGGTTTCAGCATGTTGAACACATTAACTGCTTATCTACCTAGGCCTGCTTTTACAGCTGTTTCCATTATCATTAAATAAACCTGACGTTTCTTATACAAAACTTTAAGTCCTGCAGAATTGCCTGTGCAGATCCTGTTTCTTGGTGTATATATGCATTTGGTACTCTAATCTGAGAGCCCTTAGGGAGGAAACATCCATTCCAGCTTTGCCATACAGTGGAGTTACTGATGGAATAGCATGAAACTGCATTTTCAGATTTCTGTTAAAAGATTGACTGCACAATGCCTGTCCTTCTTGAAGATGAATTCAACATAATCGTTGAGGACAGATTGTTCATGTAAAATAGTAGAATCTTGACAGCTTTGACAGGTATTTGGTTCAGATAGCTTTTCTTGCCTAATATATTTAAAGATACAATTTGCTTGATTATTTTGTGTATATTTGTTCAATGAAAATTTAGGGTGCATTACTGTGTGAGTTTGCTTTACCTCCTTCTCTTCCACTTAAGGTCTGTGGGATAGAGCACATCCTTTAGTATTTGTATACAGCTTTTCCTGTACCCTTTTTTCATCTGTCAGCTTCTTGGCACTTCTTTTGCTGAAGTTTTCTCTGTCTACAGATATTAGTATCTCTTTAATTTTCGTTTTGTAATTTTGGTTCTTGGTTTGCCTGTTTACTGGGCAGCTTAAATGCCAGAAATGTGAATTAATAATGTATTTGGGGTGTTGGAGGGTAGATTTCTTCCGTTTTCCTTATTTATGGCTTTATTTCAGTATTCCTTTATTGATATGCACCACTAGAGTAGTTGAAACACTTTTTTACAAATCTTACCCTTTGTGGCACCAGATTTGATCTTAGTAGAATTCTTTCAAAGCAGATAAATCTCTTCCGTCTGGAGGGAAAACTGAGTTACTGAGAAAGGGCCTATGGCATTCATTTAAAGAAAAGAAAGAAAGGGGGGGGGGGGAGGAAAAAAAAAAAAAAGAGTTCATCTTCTGAGCCACGTTTTAGATCTATTGCAGATGTTAGCACAGCCACGCTGCTGAGCTTTGCTTTGAATTCACTGCTGTCTCTGTTGCATTGTGCTTGAAGGTTGATCCTGGAGTTGCTGAAATTGGGAGTAAATTTCCCATTGATTTCATCAAGACAAAAGTCTGGCTCATGGGGCAGCTCTTCCAGCAAGAAGGGAATGTCTTCTGAGTGTGGAGTACAGTGAGCTTCCCAGAGCTTTGGAGTTGATAGGAAACAGTTCTGGGCCTGTTGTGGAGAGGTAAACTGAGACACGGGCAGATTGAATTCCTCCCCGTAACAGCACTAGAAATAGAAGAAGGGAGACGTAAGATTGCTCTGGCTGTGGCTGTCTGTCACATAGTTGCTGTTGCCATAGGTGTTTCATACCAGCAATTGCTTTTTTAATAAATGAAGCATGTTAAAAGAAGAGATGATCTGTCTGAAGCATAAATATTAAAAATACTTCCTGTAACCTGTTCTTTTCTTTTGAGTAACTTCAAGCTAATGAATAATGTAGTAGCTTAAGAGACTAAATAATCTTTGGAAAAGGCAAACCCTAATTTTGGCAGAGGGGAATCGGATTTTTGATCAAATACAACAGTCTCTACAACTAATGTAATACAGACACCCAAAATTTGATATGTCACAGCATTCCTAATCTTAGTGATTTTCTACGTTACATTCAGACATTTCCCCAGAAAACTTTTTCAAGATCTAACCAGAAATAACTGAATCAAAAAATGTATTATGATTATTTCCTGAGTACAGACTACTCACTCCTGATTGAAGTTGTCTCACAAAATATGTAGAGAGAACCAAAAGAGCATGCCTTTTTAAAAATAATTTATGAAGAGGCTCAACAACAGAGCAGAAGGGGGGAAAAAAAGGGGCGTTTCTGTTGTGGTTATTACTAGTTTAATTTCTGTCCATGCAGACTTGTGAAAAGCTTCTTAGAATCCCTCTAGTGTAGAAGATTCTGCAGGAGCGGCAGCTTGCTGAATGGTTTTATGCCTTAAAGGAAGGTTTTTATAACATAGCTTGTAGCCAAACCATTAATATTACTCTATTTAAGTTTTTAAACATCTAGTTGCTTTTGAAGGATGCCATCGTAGTAAAAAATTTCTTGGGGTTATAGTCCTCATTAATAATTAAAGCAGGTTTCCATTTAAAGGAAAAATGGTATTCAGTTGAATACAGGCAGTAAAATTATAGATACATAAAATTTTACAGTAGCTTTGTCCAGTTTTCATTGCATTTAATGGAACTTCTGTGATACTGCTCAGATTTGTATGGGTAGCAGGCAGAGTTTATGTAAAGCCAGATGAAATGAGTAAAACCACAGAAAACTAAGGGCACAACAGTTTAGGCAAACAGAGTCTTGTGATGCAGTTTTGCCATGGGATTTTGTTGATGGGATTTTTTTTTTAACTATAAAAAGGCAGAAAGTTTTTTGTAAGTGTCAATGTTACAGAAAGAACCCCCATTGGACCAGAACTAATCAAAGCTAGAATTTGGATATGTAGCAATCCAATTGATATTTGTTTGGTATGTTGCACTTGTCCAGATTGTCTGGAGGTCTGAAGGTAAGTGCAGCCAGCTCTGATCAGCAGTTGGGAGGTGCAGGTCACACCTTTGCTTGTTATGGTGACAAGCAAGTGTGCATCCCATTGGGTGAAGTTCATCACCATGTGAACAAAGCTTGCTGTGGCACAGGTAGTTCAGGAGTCTGCACTGTACTCCAGGAACTGGAACACAGGCATACAGGGTACAAAGTACCTGTGGTTCCACGCAGGGCCAGCGTGTGCATTCTGGTTGCCCTGGTGTCAGAGTTGTGCTGGTTACTTGGAGAGTTCCCTCTGTGCTGTTGCTTGAAGGTGTCCTGAGTGTCAGGACTGTCAGCTCAAACACGTAGTGGCAGCCTCAGGACGGTGCTTGGATTCTCATCCTGCGTTTGGCTTAAGACAGACAGAGCACTGGGAGTCTTGGGGTACAGACATAGGGTAGCCCTGTGGGAGACAACCCAGCACAGTCAAGACTAATAAGCAAAACTAGACTTGAGCATCTTCCTTTTGGAGACTCTCCAGTGGCTTCACACTGCATTTCCCAGTACCCACATTATCCTGCTTTACTACTTCAGTGAAATACCTCGGCTTCCCATTGCTCGGGTAATGGAAAGTTTATGATGTTGCTGCAATGGGTCATTGCCTAACCACAAAGCAGTATTCATGTGGTACATTGATTGTACATAATAGACACACTTTGTGTTGGAACTGGAAGTTTTACAAAGCTTCCAAACTCTCACAGCTTATATTGAAATTGGATCTCTCAAAATCCTTTCTCCCCTTCCAGTTACTTTAAACAATCAGGCTGGGTTTTGCCAACAGGTACAGAACACAACTTAGGGAGTAATTCCCTCTCTACTGCCTCTGGAATATGCTTTGGGTAAAGTCTTTTTTAGCCAAAGGGAAGCGTTTCATCTTGCTCCTGAATTAGGCTGGTGCAACTGCTTGGTTTATATGCTGTGCATAACTTTATAATACTGGATGTGTTCACTGTTTCCTTCTTCGATCTCTGTTCCTGACCACAGTCTTTTAGGAGAGAGGTTATTTGGGGGGGAAAAGTAGAGATTACTAAAAGGAACTATATTATATATTGAGGTTGACTTGAACTCCCTGACCCACAAAGTTGGAGAAGTTTCAGAGTTAGGCAAAATGGATTTGTTCAGCCCTAATTACTGTTATTTTAGTTCCTAATATTAATGTTCCTACAGCACTTGGATACTGTTGTGTGCTACATACCATAGATAAGTTGTTATTATTACTACCTTCTAGGTCCATCTTGGCAGTGGAATTTGGGTAGATGAGGAGAAATGGCACCAGCTGCAAGTAACACAAGGAGATTCAAAGTATACAAAAAATCTAGCGGTTATGATTTGGGGAACAGATGTTCTCAAGAACAGAAGTGTCACAGGAGTTGCAACCAAAAAAAAGAAAGATGCCGTTCCCAAGCCACCTCTCTCACCTCACAAATTAAGCATTGTCAGAGGTAGGTTATTTGAAAACTTTTGCTTCCTGCTTTGGAGTTTAACCATTAATCACTGAGTTGAAAGATGCTTCTTTTCAGCTCATTTAAAATTAACTGATTAAAAACTGTAATTCAGATTGCTATTGCATTGTGAAGTGCATACATACCCAGGAACAGTAAAACACATTGCAATAGCTGTGCACAGTGCAGGCCTCCACAGCTGAAGAGTTGTACATTGACTTCAGTAAGGTTTGAGAAGATCATCACTTTAGACCACTTGCAGGACAGGACTCTGAGCCTGGAGAACAACATGTTGTTCTAAAATTCTTTTATAACAAGATGATTTTTTAAAGTGCATATATTCCTTTGAACAAGACTGAGAGTAGCTTTACCACATTCTTTCATCCAGAACATAACCAGCTCTGGCATGAGGCACAGAAACCATTATAGCTGTGACTATAAAAATACGCATACCTTCAAAGGCAAGAAAGAACAGTTTTACCCTTTTAAGTGGAGAAAATGGAAATAGTAAAAATTAATTGTTGCACTTGAATTGGAATTTGGACAGGAGGTGTAAATCGCTGACCTCATCTGGTAGGGAAAATTGCAATGACACTTTCAGTAACTGCAAGCCTGAGTCCATGTGTGTAGTACTTTGAGAAAGAGAAGGCCTTCTCCTTTATTTAAACTGAATGGTGAATTTCAGTCCCTTTGTATCATCATGCCTGTGTTGCATCATTTCTGTTTCTCTTGGTATTTCAGGCTTCTTTTTAAGTCAGAACTGAGTTGGTTCCTCATGGGATACATACTGAAATTGGATTTTTAGGTTTTGTGTCCATACTAAATTGCAGTAGGCTTGAAAGAAATCTCCTCATTTGGTGGAGCTTCATTATTCTGCATTTCCTGTTCTTAGTTGCTATGTGCTCTGAACTGTGAACTCGTTAAGAGGTGTTGTAATCTGCCATGAAAGTACCATGTTTTGGAGTAAGAAATTCAATTCCTCTCTGAGTGTGTGTGTGTCTGTGTCTGTGTTGTGTGGGGAAAAGTTGGAAACTTATCTCCGTACTGTCATCTTTCTTAGTTTATAAGAAATGAGTAAAAGACATGGCTTTTTATTTTTACTAATCTGCTTCAAGATTATATGTGGACGTGGAAGCTGTTCCATGCTGATTTTCTAGTTCTGTCTGGGGCCTTTGGTACAGTCCTTACATATGTAGCCGAGTAATGTACTGGCAACATAAGGAATGCACTCTGTGGCCATGGCTCCCCTTGTCAGCTCGAAATGGGAAGCAGAATTGGTTGCCCTGGTGTGTGCTTACAAGCACTCAGCAAAAAGGGGTTATTTTCTACTGGCCCATTGCAAAGTGGTTTCCAGTTTCCCTCCTGGAGGCTCTTGCTCCTCAACACTGCTGGTGAGGTTGCTTCTGTGAGAATTTCCTCTTCTACTTCTGTCAGGGCCATTCTGTGTTGCTTGAGCCATTAAAATGACAGCTTTCTTCAAATTCCCCTTGTTTTGACTACAGTGAGTTTGGGAGTCTGCTCCAACAGGTGCATGGTGAGAGGCAGATGGGGCCCTTCCCTTTCTTCTCTTCCATACCTTTACACTCACCAGCAATTCAGCTCTTCCCTGTTGCCTCGTTTTTCTGTGTTTTCTGTCATACTTCTGCTTCCAGCCTCAACCCTCATTTGAATTCTACTGTTACATGCCCTGGTTTTCCATGTTCCTCTTTTTAGTGTTTCTTTCACCTTGTCTCTGACTCCCTTTTGTTGGACTCCAGCCTGTACAGTCTCCTCTTGGACCAGTTAAACTGCATGTCCAGTGTGGCAGGTGTCAGGCTGCCTGTAGCAGTGAGACGGGGTAGCTCATAACCATGATTTTCCATGTTGTCATGTCCTTTGCATTTGCGTCAGTGTTAGCAGATCTTGCCCCATGATGGAGAAGAAAGCAAAACAAAACAAAACAGTGACCAGCAAGGGGACAAATAGGTGAAACATGAGGGAGTTTTCAAATTATTTGGATCAGGCATCACAAAAAATAGTGAAGCTCCTGGTTAGCCTTTGATCCTTGCTTGAATCTTTGGTATTTAGCAGTACAAAGGGATGGCTGTGTGCTCCTGTAAAGCCAAAAGACAAAGGAGCAGAACCCCCAAATTACTCTTTGAAGCCCTAAGCCAGTATCCTTATGCAAGCACTAAACTACTATTTCTGCACCCCCCTCACAGAAACTGGAAGAGATCGAGAGGAAAAACTGTGAGCAAGGATCTGTCTGGGTCGCATGGACTTTTAAAATTACAGCTTTTGAATGAGTTCTGTCAAGTGATTCTTTGCTTGACTTTGTGGCTATATGAACAACACAGCCTGTCTTTCCCTGGGAGTTCACCTTACTGGGTGTATCTGCCTGGGAGTGTTCCTGACACTGCTGTGGGGCCAGCTTATGTCCTGCAAACACACTGGCTTTCTTCAGGTTCTCAATGATGTGCCTCTTCTTAGGTGTCATGTTTCTAATCGTAGTTTACTGCTGATCAGCATTTCAACTATCAGGCTGCATGCTGGTTAATTTCATTTATTTTATATTCAGTATGTCTTACTACATAAAATTCACATTGCTTTAGATGTTCTCATCATTCTGTGGACACAGACTAACTTATTTAAAATAGATTTTTGAACGACAACATTAGCTCTTAATGTGTCTGGTATCTCTATAGCTTCTTAAAAATCCCCACTGTGTAGTATGTAATAAAGAAATGATAAAAAGTATGATGGATGTGCACTGTTATAAACCTTGTTAATGCAAAATAACCTTTTATAAAACTTCTCAGAGGTTTCCAAATGAACTACAAAGCATGCATAGTACTTAATTTTCATAACTTTTTAATATGGTGCATTAGAAATGTTGTAAACCATGTTAATTAAGCAATAATCTCTATGGCTTTCTGTATATGAAGCAATAAACAGCTAATGGAATAGATCACTAGGCAGAGCAGAACAGAGTTTGTTTTACCAGTCTGGGAAGGCTGCACAACAAAATGCATTGGTCTGTTCATGAAAACCAAAAATCCCCAAATCTCCTGTCACTAAGGAGTTGTGTGTGTTGCACCACTTAAGATTTCAGTGACTTCTGCAGGATTCTGGCACCAAACTACCAAATCTGGGAAGAAAAATTATCTCAACTTTCAGTGCCCACATTGCTTTTGCAGCCAGTGCTATCACTTGCTTTTTGTATTCCAGACAATGTGTATTTCACAAAGTGTATTTATTGTTCAAACATGCAAGGAGATGGCTCTTGTCCTGAATAATCCACTAATAAAAGTGAAATATGCCCAGAAACAGGGCAGCTGATAAAGACACAGATATTAA
This sequence comes from Rhipidura dahli, assembly GCA_013399225.1. Taxonomy (NCBI): domain Eukaryota; kingdom Metazoa; phylum Chordata; class Aves; order Passeriformes; family Rhipiduridae; genus Rhipidura; species Rhipidura dahli. Next base: position 1,221,697 of record VXAC01007786.1, read on the forward strand.
TGTATGTGGAAGAGATGTAAAAAATGAAATAAATGGGTTAAAGTGTTCCCCTCCTGGTTACTGCTTCTATTCCTAAGCGTTACCATTTCCGTACCCTCCTGAAGGGGTGCAGGTGGGAGTGGCTGTGGATTCAGCTCTGGTGAGACAGTTCACCTGGGAAGAGAATAAATCTGCTGAGGAGATTCAGACAAGTGCAGGAGTCAGGCAGGCAAGGCTGACACTGTGAAAGGCTGGGTTTAGCCTTGTTTCTGTATGGGAAGCCTATTAATGTAGTCACAGCATAACTGGAAGTTGGTCATGCCACTGATTGAAGCCTGGTGACAAATCTTGACTTTTACAAGATAGCCAGTGAATCAAGGAAAGCTTCTCTTGTCTTGCAACAAATATGCACAGTGCTTACTCACTGCTGTCTCTTGAGTAGTTAGCCCAACTCAGGGCTATATTGTTTTCTAAAAATATCCTAATGACTCTTTCTTTTTTTTCTCTCCCCAGAATGTTTGTATGATAGAATAGCACAAGAAACTGTGGATGAAACTGAAATTGCACAGAGACTCTCCAAAGTCAACAAGTACATCTGTGAAAAAATCATGGATATCAATAAATCATGTAAAAATGAAGAAAGGAGGGAAATTGCAAAGTACAATTTGCAATAAATTTTGGATTTTTAATAAAGTCTTAGTGTTTTCCTTAAGTGTTGTTTTTTGATTTGTGTGGCATTTTTGCTGATGGGAGAAGCTGACTTGAAGCGTTGCTCTCTTCCCATAACTGATGCGTTTTTTGAGCGGCTCTGTCATGGTGTAAACTGCTTTCAACTAATGTAAGATATGTTGTAAGTTCACTCACAGTGAAAACTGAAGTTTCCAAGGTTTCTCCAGCGAGTTGCAGTTTGGTACCTGCGGTTGTACATAGGTTGTGATTCTGCGGACACCGACACATTTGCCCTGCGTTGAGTTTTACTGGAGTTAGTGCATCTAAGCTGCAGTGAAACATCTGCTTAGAAGGAAGAACTGTACAAAAACCACTTTGCTATTGAAAAGGGTTTTGCTGTATTTTACAAACTGTTTTTTCTGAACTGAAGTTTCAATCATTTGTTTTTATAAATCTTTGTTTTGATCTCTAAAAATATATTTGATCAAAAATACAGAAAGAACGTTTCTTTTTCAATTATCTTGTAGGTAGATCTCTATTACCATCACAGTCAAAAAAACCCCAAACCAACCAATAAACAACAAAGAACCCTAAGCTGTAAGTTGTAAAATCATCATAATTCATTTTAATAAATAAATCTAAAAGCACTTCTTTTTCAGGGACCAAGACACTTTGGATTTCTGGTTGTGGTACAAAGCTCTTCAGTGTGCCCATACTATTGTTCTTGAAATATTATCTTTTTAGTGTATTTGTATTTTCAAACAATTTTAAAATTGCCACACTATGGCAAGATTATGTACAGTAGAAAATTTAGTACCATTTTGTCTGGGTCCATAATTTAATGGACACCTTTAGCACAAATTTTAATTACAAATAAAAATAATTTTCTACACGGAAGTTAGACTTGCAATGCAAAGTTTTTAGAAATAATTTGTCATCTGAATGATACCTTATTGTGTGTAAATGAAACAAAATAACCTGAAGTCTCTTCATGAAGGATTTAGAGATAACTTGAGGTCTGGATTGATGGATATTGAGGGTTTGTTATGTTAGTGATCTTGATTAACCTTCTATTTATTCTATGCCCACAGAAGTGATTATCTGCCTTTCAGGCTGCCTTTTCCTGAGTGTCAGGATTTGTTTCTTTCCTACCACTGCAATTCTGTAGTTTCCTGTAGTTTTGAAAGACATCCTATTTCTTACCATCCTGTAGCACTGGTTCACCCTGTCGTGAAGCCTGTTTCAGTGTCTTGTAAATGTAGATAATTTGGAAAGGAGCAGGCAGCTGGGGTGGACTCGCTGTGCCTGGAAGTATTTAAATGATGTGTAGATGTGGCACGTGGGGATGTGGTTTAGTGGAGGAGTTGCCAATGCTGGGTGAATGGCTGGACTTGATCTTAAAGGTATTTTCCAACCTAAATGGTTCGATAATTCTTTAAAGGGCTGGGGTGGGTGGAAGAACAAGAGGACGGGGGAGGAGAAGGAGGAAGTGTGCTAGAACTGCCATGCCTGTCTTGGAAGAGATGAGAAAATCACCAGGTCGTTTCTTCCTGTACGTCACCTGTATGTAAATAGTACCTTAACTCAGGGTGTGTTTGCTTTATGCTTTCTAAAGTCCACTTTCACGGTTGCCTTGCACCCAGCTGATGCTGTGCTGCCAAACAGGAACACCCCACTTTCATAGCTGGTGTCCCCGCATTCCTATCCCTTCCCTTAACCCTGCACTGGTCATTGCACAGGTGTGTCAGATCCTGCTGATTTCCAGGGTTCATTTCACAACAGCTGCTTCCCATGGGATGGAGCCTGAGCTTTCCTGGTGAGGGAGGGAGGGAAGGAGCAGGAGTGTCTTTTTTCAGAGTCTTATGTGTGCCCTGAAGTTTCTTTGAACAGCCTCCCTTGTCTCCTGCTAATATCAAAAGTGTTCTTAGGTAGTGTTTAATGAAGTGCATAAATGTTTATGCTTCCTAATTTGGGATGCTAAATAGCAAATTAGTGTTTAAAATGTCAGTGCAAGTATCCTTTTATTAATTAAGAGAACAAAGTAGAGATAACACTGAAGAAACATTTAAACAGCAAGTTGCCACGTTTCAAGTGGACTTGTGAATGTACAGGGTTGGGTTTTTTTAAGTGATACTAAGGCAACCCACTATTTTGGGGAAAATGTTCAAAATTTCCTCAGTCCATTATGGCTTTAGTACTTAAGTGTTTCCATTGTAACAGATTCTTTAATGAGAAGATCATGCTGTACTGCTTAGAAGATAAGCCTATTTGACACAGCATTTTATGAAACCTGGAAAAAGCAGATTAGAATTTAATTAGAGTTAGGACTCCAGCCTGGCCCCAAAAATCAGAGGTGTTAATTATTTCTGCAAAACCAGCATCACCTTTGTAAGGCTTCTCCTTGACATACTCGTCCCATCAGATGTTAATGCTGCATTTTGCTGAAGAATTTAAATGTTGTCCTTGGGCAAGGTATCTTGGAAGGCTTCAGTACGTTTTTCCTGGAGATTTCATCAGCCCGGGTTAGTTTTTATTTGAGTTCAACACGGGTATTTTGGTAGCACAAAAAAGTTCAGTTCCCTTTGAAATGTGCCGATGGGGGCTAAAAAATGTATCCATTGGGCTGGGAAAGTGGCATTTAATGTGTCCCTTGAAACTTTGTTGAGTCATGTTAAAGGAATGGGACGTATTAAAAGCAGAACACCTCTTTATTATTTTACAACTTGAATTAAATCTTTGGATACTGGAAATTTTTGCTAAGAATAAGCCATTTTTACACAGTGTGGTTGTATGGCAGCGTGCTGGGGGCTCTGCAGGGGGTAATGGGGGTGCGAATAACATTTTATACTCAGATTTGGTCATAACTCGTCTTTCCCTCCCCATGAGCCAGTATCAAGGTTGTACAATTGTTTCCCAGTGTGTCTGTTTGAAGGAGGGAAATAGGCTGCAGTTACGTGTTCCAGCAATGCCCAAGAAAAATAGGAACTTTAATGGGGTGTGCTTTTCTGCATTGCAATACTGATGTATAAATTAACTGTGAGTTTCATTTCATTTTCCTACACTGCATTTATGGCCAGGGCTGTTCTTGTTGGTACATTAATTCTTCCATAATCATGCCTGCCTGTACGTAGTTTGCTTTGTTCTTATTGCGTCTGCTGTGAACCTACCATAGGAAACTTCACAGAAAATAGTCCCCACTAACTTTTTCCTGCTCTAGGGTAACTTCATACCTGGCCTCATGAGAAACAGGAGAGAGTTCTGACAGAAAATGAAGTAGGTTTTATTACACGCTGTAATACCCCTCATTTATCATTCTAAGGTCTGTGCTGTGCCATTACCTCATACTGTAAACCTGGATTTCTAAGGATGAGAAAGACACAGATTTAAGAGGAAGTGACTGTTTACTCTTTTTTTAATCAAAGCAGGAAGGAGGTATTAGTGTTATATGAATAATCTGATCTTCTGTTGCCACACATTGCTGCTGTAATTTGTGATATTCATGATCTGATCCACATTAAAGTGCCTCTGGCACACTTGCAAGGAAACAAGATTAGCGTTAACAAAAAGGGCTTTATTTTCTATTAGTGATTTTATAAGGGATATGAGCTGTTGTGGTAAAGGAAAGAATCCTACCAGGGACTTTAATACCTGAGTCAGGAAGTCTGGCCACTCAATTAAAAAAGGAAAGCTTCTGTTTTATTAGAGAGGGAAAAAGATTGTTAGTTTCTGCTGTTCCAGAACAGATTTGGATTTACTGATCCTTTATAGAGATGGGAGAGGGGTTTTTTTTAATAGTAAAATAGTTATGTCAAAGTTGAACTCTAAGTAGGAATTCAAGGTTGCATTGGTTAGCTGTTGTTGGCTGTCAAAAGCAGGTGCATTCTCCCTGTGGGAGGTCACTTCTTTGCACCCTACCTTTGATGTTGTATCTGAGAGATTACTGTGGTGCCTCTTTGTTGTCTTAAGCAGAGATTATTGTCTTCTTGGAAGTTTTAAGTAGCAATAAATTGAACTTTTTTGGGATTTAGTGAAATTGTAAAGATAATTCTACTTCATACTTCCTGAATCTATAGACTGGTAAAAATTAAAGCTAAGTGCAGGGTATTGTTAAAATGATACAATCTCGATGCAGACCCTCAGAGGAGTGAGAACTGTGTGAGTTGGGAACATTGTGTATTAGCTGTAGCTTCACTGTGTATTAGCTGTGTTCATAGCTCTTGAGAACACCAAATCTGATTGGTTTCAGAAAGGGAAAACAAGGTTGTGTCACATGGAGCTGTACTGAGGATTATTTCATTATTCCATCTTTTTGACGTGAGAATAACCAGTCTTCTGAAAGAGATAAAGACACAACTTGTGCTTCCTCAGAATGAGGTGGCAGCTTTCTCCATACACTTGGAAATATTTGTAATTCTGTGCGTGCCTTTAGTCTCGGATTGATGAAGTCATAACATCAATTGCTCAGACTTTATTGGTGTCATTTTTTTCATCATAACAGTGTGGAACTCTGAAGTGATTCATACAACACCAAGGCAATAAAAGTGTTATGAAGTGCAGTCATTGCATGTTTCATGCTCAATAGCTAATTTTTAATTTCACCGTCTTGGATATTTTTTCATCCCCTCAGGGTTCCTAAATAGGAAAAGAGAATCATTTGGACTTGGAAAACAGGAACAGTGATTCAGAAAGGAATTAATTTATGTGGTTGTTCATTTGTTTTACAATTATGTCTCCTGTTTATGTTTGAACAATAACTTCCATTCCGTGCGTCAGATACCCTCTTGTCCTGCAGTGAAATCATGGTCCTGTGGCTGTGAGATCATTTGTTTACCATAAAGAGGAGAATACCTCACTTATGGCATCAGATGAAGTTGCATTATGGCTGGATCAGAACAAAGGTGAAAGTGAGTCTGGGAGTGGAGGAAGAAGCTGACCCTGAAGAATTTTTTCTGTGCTGCCTTCTGGCTAGAAAACTTCTTCCTACAAAGGAAATTGTTTCCTCCACATTTAGCAGAATATCAACTTTATGTTCCTTGTTTATTGGTAGTAAAGCCTTAATGGAACTAAAGTCTTTATGGATATACATGTTTATTGCATCGGGCTACCTGCTCTCATGCTGAATTTTGGTCTTTGGTGATTTGAAATTAAAGAGTCTCAGAAAATTTCCTGAACAACCCAAGAGAGGGGCAGGCTGGGGGTGACTTAGCTTTTACTGTAGTGTAACAATTGCTGAAAGTTCTGCAGAATAGAAGATAAGAAATGATATGTGTTGGTGCCTGTGTATCCTTTAGAGTTGGCATGAGCTTTCATGCTTTTGGAGTGGAGAGGGGTGTGGGTTTCATGGGACAGGCTGATTGTCAGAACTGGCTGTGAGCAGCCTTTGGTGCTCACCCTGCTGAACTTGAGCGATGTCCTGGGACAGCAGCAGAGGGAATGTGCCTTGATCGTGCCATATCACACTGCTACCAGCCCCTTCTGCAGGAGACTCAGATGAAAAAGCTTTTGTGGGAATTTCACATTCTTTCATACGCAAATACGTCTTTAATGTGTGCCCAAATGTTTATATAAATCTTACTGAATTGTAGTTTAGTTTATAAAAAAATGTACTTTCATGTGTTTCCCATTTTTCTTGCATTAACCAAGTATCAATGTTCTGGGAGATGTCTTTCTCCATGTTTAAGTTGGGGTGTTAAGCCACTGATGCTTGAAAATAGTCCATTTGGACATTTTGGATTTGTGAGCCAGATGAACTATGGGTTTACCTTTCCTTGCAGAGTACTCTGCAGGATTTATTGAAGTACCTTTAGAGAATAATTCTCAAAATGGGAGGGATGGGAGGTGGATGGGTCAAAGCATTGCCTCTGAGTTAATGTTCTGTGTTTTCATTTCTTTGAGAGTCTTAGCTTATGAAAAACTAAAACTCTGTAAAGTAGGATTTTGCTTTTTTTTCCTGCATTGTATATTAAAATTCTTTGACACTCATTGGTTTCTTTGAGTTTGCAAGGACACTTTCATCTTCCAGGACCCAGTTCTGCTTTTCACTGTAGATCCTTACAGGAACAAGCAATCAAGGGTGTGGAATTTGGGGTTAAACAAGGCTGAAGGTGCTGTTGTAGGATCATCTCTGCTTTGGAGGACAGTGCTAGGATTGGGAAGGACAGCCTTGAGGGTTGACTTTGTTTTAGGCATTGTCGCCTAATGCAGCTCATCCAGCAAATGTTGTTTGGATGATTGGTGGATATGTGCAACTTCCACTCTGTGGCTTTCCTGAACTTAGAGAGTAACTGAGATTCACTCATCCAGCCTGATGTGGAGGAGTATCCAAAGTCTGATGGTGCATGAAGCCAAGGAAGAGGTTGTGGAGGGGTCACAAAGGCCTTTTCCCCTTTCCCACAGAGCATGCACAGGTCAGGTGAAGTCAGTAACCAAACAGCAAAATCCCAAGCAATTTAACTGACATTTAAGGTTTCCACTGGTGAGAAGTTTTATTAATTAAAAAAGTCCAATCACTCTCAACATCCTCAGAATCTAACATTTAACAAGCAGCAAAATCAGCATTTTCTTCTGCAGCCAGGGACCTCTATGTGGGGCATGCACACAGCTGTGTGTGTACAGATATGATGCGCTGTTATTCGGTGTAAATCTGGCTGTGCCAGGTAAATCCACAACTTGGTAACGTTCCTGATGGTGCCCAGCCCTGCCTTTTCCTGGTGTTCCTTTCTCAGTGCTGTTCCTTCTGCAAATGGGAGTCTGTCCTCTGTACCTGCCTCAGAGGGACGAGACAGGAGCGTTTCATGATTCCTGCCTTGCGTATTGTCAGCAGGGCTCTGAAGTGAAATACCTGCTTGTTATTCCTGGGGGTGACTGACACAGAACTAGAGCATTTCCTTGGGAGATCTGGTAGTGCTGCTGTCACCGTAAGGCAGATTTTGCCATTCAGGGACTTCACACAGCAGCATTTTCTTAGGTTTTTTTTTTTTGGTTTTTTTTTTTCCTTGCCCTGCCAATGCCTAGACTGTAGCAAAGAAAATTTCACTCTTAGGTGAAATTCTTAAAGTGGTAAGGTGGAATAAGTAGATCTTTCAGCAGTATCTCTTATCACTCATTTCTCAGAGGTTCCCCTGCTTTTGCAGAGGGTTGGTGGCCTGGAAGTTTTCCCCCTAACAGCAGTGCCCAGGTGAGTGGCAGAAAACACTGGGCACCTTGACAGATTTATTCTGATCTATGGCTTTAATCTGCCCTCTGTTGCTTCCTTTTCCCAGCTGCTGTGTGAAAACAGCCACCTGGTGAACTGGGGAAGAAAGAGCCATTTCCAGTTCTGTGACCTAAGCGTGGTTCTTGGTCAGGGTGTTTTCAGCTGTGCCTAAAGCTGTGCAGGCTGTGGGGCTGCTGGGCCATTCCCTGAGCTGGTGTGGCTCCCTGCAGAACACATCACAAAGCTTCACTCAGCTGCTCCCTTGAAGAGAAACTTTGGCTGGATCACAGCAATACTTGGAATCATTCTTGGAAATCCATCAAAGTGTGAAATCCATCTTTTCCTTGAGTAGTTTATTCTAGTGCTTAGCGCTACCCTCACTGCTTGACTTGTGCCTTACTTCTCTGTGAGTTTTTCTGGATTAACTTCTTATTCCTGGTTCTTGATTTGCCTGTCTTAGTACCTTCTCCCAGTATTTCTGCAGCTCATGAATACCTCAGTAGACTGAGTGCCTCCACTCTCCTACCACCACAGATTTTCTAGGTCATGACTGACTCATTTTTGTAATACTTTACCCAAAAGCATTTTAGTTTTGTGAAAATACTTTCTATAGAAGTGTTTGGTTTAGTTAATGTGATACAATCTGGTGGTTTAGGACACGTCACTTTGTATTAGAGTGTGATATACAATAGTAATTTCATTTTGTGGGCCAACCTTAATTTAATTTCATGGAAAAAAACCCTGATATTATTTGATCCTTAACCAGTTGGTGTCCCAGTGTATTTCCCTTTTTACTCTATTACTATGTACAGCTCTGTCCTGGAAATATTGTTCTTCAGATCAGTGTTTATTGATTGACTTTCCTCTTTGTCACTTTCCTCTTTGACTGTGACCAACTCACATTCCAGAGCACGTGCTTCCTGCTTTTCCAGCTGCTTATTCCTGTGCTCACAGCTGGGCCAGGCAGGTGGGTGATGGAGTCCAACTGGGCTGTGAAGGGCAGCAGGTGAACAGAGTTTCACAGAAAATAGGACACTGAAGTAATGAAACTTAGAAGAAAGGGCAGTCAGAGCCATTTTACTCCCATGGAGTGATACATTCTTGGATACTTGCAGAGTTTCCTTGGCTGAGGATGCCTTTGAATTGCCAAAGAATGGGGTAGAGATATCACCATTATGCTGTGATAGGTTCTCAGAACTGAGTAGGGTATCCTTAGGGAGAGACTTCAACTTTTGTGGAATTACTTCTCTCTGGAGCCTCCAACCAAATCCCATGAAGGAATCAGACCTGACAGAAGAGCTTGCTGTGCATCAGCCCTTGCTGTGTCTGCTGTGATAAATTGAAGGTTGCTTTGGGTAGGACTTAACACACATTTTGTTTGACCATTCCTGCTAAATGATTAATATCCTCTCTTGACCTCAGAGATAAGATGAGGAACTGCCAAGTTTCTCCACTGAGATGGTTTAATGAAAATTGTTCTTTGCCAGAGTTTTGAAGGTCAAAACCAGCTTAAATATGTAAATAGATATTCTATCAAGGTAAAGTAAAAAAACTTACAATTAATCTCTTCTAAGAAGTCACTTCCTTCCTTTGAGAATTTTGAATAGTGCCAGACAAGGTTCTTCTAAATTTCCTTCATCATCTCTCTGAAGATTCCCTGTTAATTAACTTAGTCATTTATAAATGTTATGAAATCATGTTATTGACTTATTTCTGTTTGTAAAGGCACCAGGAAATTTGTGTACTGCACCCTTTGAAAAGTAATTAATGTTTCACTCCTAAATGCCTATCGATATTTTCGTGCTTCCTATTGATTTGAAATTAATATCTCTGCCAATTTAAAGCTCACATGCTGTCCAGCTTTCAAAGAATGGACAGGACAGCATTGCTGAGCTGATCTAGTTAAAATGATGATGACACTCATCTGATGACCTCAAGAGAAAAATACTGGAAAAGTTCTGCCTAGTCTGGGCTTCCTCTCTCTGGAGCTGGTGGAAGGTAGCCCTTTCCCACGTGGTTTGGGAGGGGTTGTGTAGGTTTTAACTAAGTAGTGACTTAATGATGGGAGGAGTAAGATCAGAGCAGTTTAAGTGCATGTTGTAATACCAAGGGCAGAAACCAGTTGATGCCCTTACCCTAGTGCTGTGGGATTATTAAACACTCTGGGCAAGGCCTTGGTGATGTTTTGCAGGGTTATGGGTGGTGCAGAAGCTGCTCTCGAGGTCTCCTTGTTTACCTGACTAATCCGATTTCCTGTTCTGGAGCTCAGGTAGAACCTGTACCTGAGAGGTTTCACCTCTGTGGTGCAAGACACTGCTGGATTTTCAACCTCCATGTGTGAGAAATCTGCTTCTCATCAATGCCTGGCCAGTGCTGAGATGCAGAGAGCTCCAGTGGCTCCACTCCCGAGGGCAGCTCAGCTGCAGCAGCTGCCCAGGCTGCAGAGTGTGGTGAATGCACCCAGGCTGGGAGCTACTTTGTGAGCATACCCTCTAGCCCACACCTCAGGCATGGCACATTCTCATCCTTGAGCAAGGAATATACAGGCAGTGCTGCAGAAGTTTGGGATATTTTCTTGCTGGGGAATAAACCCATTTCTGGTCTGGGAAACAAACTTTAGTGGACTTTTTTAGCAGAGGGATGCTTTTTTGGCCAGTATTTGCCTCTGCTCTGCATGTGAGAATCACCTGCTTGCACTGTCAGGTACCCCAAATATAATTACTGGAAGAATCAGATATGGTATGATTAAAGGAATTCATATTTATTATTCAAGGGTTTTCCCTGTATTAAATACTTCAGCAAAATTTCAGTAACCGGTGACCTCTTTTGAGAAGTGACTCATTGCATTTTAACGGCTTTATAACCAAGTCATCCCTTCTTGTCAGGGACATGGAAGATGAATAGATGGTTCCTGCCTGCGATTTCCAGTCTCAGGGGAAGTCCCTTTTCACTGCCTGTGGTGGTTCTCAGCTGCATCACCAGTTTTAATTGCCTGCAGGCTCCTGCAGGATTATGTGTGTCCCCTTTGGCATGACCTGCGTCCTTGCAGAGCCACGAATCCCTCAGCACTGGTTAGTGGAGCCTGAGCACAGGACAGAAAGTCCTGTTGTCACTAATCCCTCGATGTCCCTCAGTGCTGGAAGCTATATGACAATCTCTTGTTTGCCTAAATTAATCTGGCATTATTTTGCCTGTAGGAAGATACAAATGATTTTTCTGTATTAAAGATGATGGTAGAAAATGCGAGTGGTGTCTTGAGCGTTATGGATACTGGGTGTGCTGTTACACTGAAACCCAGGGAAGGATGTGTTAAAAAGAGCACAGCACCTTGTCAAGCCAGGAATTCATGCATCATCATATATATGTGTTTCTTCTTGAAAGGGGGAATAAATAAACAGTGAAATAATCATTCCAGCTGCAGCCTGGATTGCCTTGCTGCAGGTCAAATCAAACTGCATGAATGTGTCAGATAGTTCAGTTTAATTTGGAAGGCGTGGGCTAGTGGAGGAGTAAGATGATGATATTTTGGGTGAGTTACAGTGAGCATTACAGTCTGCTATGGAAAGGAAGCATTTATAAGATGAAAGGTCTTGATCATTTTGGAAAGTCCTCCAAGAATATCTGTTCCATCGTTCTGTAGCACTGGAAGTGTCTGGACCTGCTGCTGAACTTGTAACACAGGATTGGAGTTACTGGTCCTGTGCTGTTGAAGTCACAGTGTTCCACAGGTTCATCTGTTCCAGTTTTGCTTTTTCTACACAGTGGCAGATAAACTGAGAACATTGTTCTCCAGGACTTAATTATTTTGTTTCCCCCCACCCAGTTTCCAGTTTGAATTTATTTATGAGCAGCAGTCTATTTGTTCTTGAGCAAATGCTGCTGCCAAGTTTGAGCAGCTTTTTTTCCTGTCTTTGAAGAGTTTATGAGAGATCATATCCACTTTACCTTTGCTAGGCTGACCTGTCTTTTAAATTTTTCTTGGGAGATACACTCACCAATTCATCTGCTGTTATCCCACTCTGTGTCTCCTGCACTTGTCAGATCTTTCTCCATCAGTGATGCTTTTGTGCTGAGTTTTATCTTGGGTGGTAACAGTACATTTTACAGAGACATTATCTTTCCAGAAATGCCTTTCTCTAGAAATATCTTCATGGCTTTGTCATGCTGAGGGCTCATAATTCAGCTGCAATCAATGGCTCTGCTGAGGTTGTTATCCTTCCTTTGAGTTAATGTATACCAGACTTCCTATCACTGTAGGAACTTGCTGTCAAACTTAATGTCACCTCCATTATTCCACTTCTGAAAGTCATCTGGAGGGATCTCTACTTCCCATCTGATATTTCTCTGTTGCCACATCATACTGATATGACCTCCCAGTGTGGTGCCATTAGTTTGTCTTTCTAGGGTCTGTCCTTAACCAGTGCATAAATTAGAAATGCCTTTGCTTTTATATAGATTTGTACCCATTCTACAACTCTTTGTAAACATTTAATGAAGCCTCAAATTGTCCTAGTGGGGCAGGTAGTTTTCCTTCCAGTAAGTGACTGATAGTTCTCAGAAACAGGGAGCTGGTGACTTGTTTAGCATAATTCCTTGAGTCAGAAATGAGCACTGATCACACAGTTCCAGTCTTCTGCTCTAAAGGTGAAATAACACTGTATGGCCTTTATCAGGAAGCCATCCAAAGGCTTTTTATAAAATGGGCAATGTCAGTGCAAACCTGGGGATGGGATCTGGAAAGCCATCTGGAAGATAAATGTAATGGGAACTGAGTTTTCAAGATTCTTGGGTAACCTCAAACAGTGAAGCTTGGATATTTTAGCCACTGATATTTTGATGGATCTGATTTCTTTGGGTTCTGTACCTGCACTTCTCCTGGGCACTGCTGCAATACCAGACTGAGCTTCACCGTTGTTTTTCTTTATGTATTTATTAAAGATGAGTAGCTCAGGTGAGCTGATAGCACATAATGCCACACTCATCTGTATTTGCTGTTTCGGTGGCACTTACCTCGAGGACTTGTGTCAAGATGCATTTTGAACTTTCTAACTCTTGAGCTGCATGAGTAATATCTCCGAAAAAGCCCACCCCAAGTGTCTTCGATGCCCCCAATTCTAGTTGTTGTTGTTGTGTTTATTGTGCAGATTAATCTCGAAGCATGGAGTGAGTGTGAGCTTAAGCAATAACGTGGAGTGAAGTCTCCCCGGTAACCGAGTTACAGGGATGCATTCCTGAGGAAGCGAGCGCTGAGCCTGGCATCCGGCTGTGGAACACGGCACCTCCCTTGTAGCCGGGATTAGTGTCATTCCCCCTGCTGCCCCAGCCCCGCCTCGCCTTGCTTCGCTTCTCCGGCATCCCCGGCACCGTGCGCGTTCCCACTGAAGCGGCCCCTTCGCGGTTTGCTCACCGCTTTACCTCCCCGTCCTCTGCAGCCGCCCTCCTGCCCCCGGGCCAGGGAGGAAGCTCCAGCTGGAAACTTCTTAACTTTAAAAACAAAAAAAAAAAAAAAAAAAAAAAGGAGAAACCCAAAGCCCCATCAAACCTGGACAAATTACCTTCTGTTGTTTGTTTTGGGTACAGGGTAAGACTATACCGGTTGTGTACAAAGGTTGAGAAGAGCATTTAGCCCCAGACAGGATAATCTTTTGATGACAAAAGTTGCAATTTGCAATTAAATTGCTGCAGCTTAGCAAATCATAGCTCTGTGTGTGAGAGCAACTGGTCTACAGCGGCTGCAAACCTAAACCCTCTCTCCATGAGCCAGAAGAAGTCAAAACTACTCCAGGGTTTTCTGTGGATGTGCACAGAAGGGGGGATCACCGTGCGTGGCTCCCGCATGGCCAGAACAGGACTCTGAGTGCTGCTGTGGCTGAGCTGGATGCCAACGTTTAGAGCGAATTGTGTTACAGGGTTTCTACTGGCAAAAAAGTGTTTGGTGGGTTTTTTTTGGTTTTTTTTTTTTCTTTTTTTTTCTTTTTCCACTCATTTCCCATTGTTTCACTTGAAACCAGAAAAGCCCCAAATTAGCTGTGTTTGTGGGAACACACAGAATCACATACCTGTGCTGGTTCACAGGTCCTCGGGCAACAAAAATCTAGACAAGAGGGTGCATCTTTTGTTTTTTGACTCTCTGGCTCACATTCCAAAGGCGGAATTGAGTCCCGCAGCCCCAGTCTGGGGATCCTGTAGCGTGCAGTGATCTCTGCACGTTCTCCGTGGTGCCGCCGCCGCCCTGACCAGCCCTCGGCGTGGGATGTGGTGCAGAGCAGCTCCTGATTCCTATTAGAGGCAACGGGAACCTTTCCAACGGGTTGCAAACCAAGCCTTCGGGGAAGGAATCTGCCCTCTGCACAGTAGCAGCCCTATTGCTCAAGCTCAGGGCAGCTACAGTGAGTGCAAGGCGGCTTGATGCCGTGATGAATTTTGTCTTTTCTTTTATACCCCCTGTTATACTTTTGTACAATTTCTGTATTCTCAGTGCTTTTTGCCTACGTTCTGGGACTTGTTTGTTAAGCTGAGAGACTGAACATCTTAGAAGCTTCATAGTGAGGGATCAGTGTGCCCAGGGCCCAAGTCCTCTCCGGAGCACATTTTGTAAACTGAGATAGAACCATCCAGGGGAAGACTCCTTGGGGTAGGGGGGCTCTTTTGAGCCTCTTACTGGGGAATTATGGATAGATATGCTAATTAGTAAGACCTAGAATGTAAGACCAGATCTTGAGGAGGGGGACTGCGGTGGCCATTGCGGGGTACATGGAGGTGCATTTGACCTGGATGTGGTGCACCTAAGGATCCTTAAAATAAACACCAAGGTAAAACCCCTTTACCCCTTCTAACCGTGTTCACCTCTTGATTTTAAGACCAGGAAAAGGCATCACCTTGAGAGGAAGTTTCTGTGGTGAGATGCCCTAGTATGGCGTGTTTGCATAGCTGAGCATTTAACAAGAGGATTTCTTAGGAGCAGCTTTTAATCTCCGCCGATGCGGAGTTGTGCAAACACTGTTCTGACATCAATCATGCTGACAACACGTGTGCACAGAGCAGCAGTCACTCCTTAAATATGGGAGTCACAAATATGTGTTGACAGAAAAATATATTTAAGCAGTTTCCAGTGCATGCTGTAATAAGCAAACCAGCCATTGTGTTCCACAGAGCTGCATGCTTTAAATGCCTGGCGGTGGAGAACAACCCAAAGTGAATCACAGTAATAGCAAAAGAAGTGTTTACATCTCTCAAAACATTCTGTACAATAATCACTCCTTCTTTATAAATTTGATTTTGGCAAATTTGAATCCAAATGAGATGGGGTTTGAAACGTGGGCTTTCACGGTAAGGTACAGCTCAGTGTGTAATCTTGTGCAGGTGGCTGTTATTCATTTATTATTTGTATTTCCATATTGCTTAGCAACCCCTGTCCTGGACCAGGACCTCGCTGCTGTGAGTGCTCTGCTAACATGGATGGAATGGATGGCTGCTGCCTGGGAGAAGGAGCTGTTTTGTAGTGAAGCCAAAAGCAAACTAATGGTTTCTCATTCTGTCCCTCTGAACGAGAAACGACGAAGCCCAGCTGATATTTAGAGATGGGATTATAACTCATGAATTACTGAGTCAACACAAATATCTGGGGGCCCTGTCAAGCATGCAGGCTCAAGTGGGTGTAGTTTTCTCATGTTCTGTGTCCTGATGGCCAAAGCAGGGAGTGCAGGCTCTGAGAGTGGGGCAGGCTGGGCTGCTGCTCCCGGGATAACCATTTGCTGGCGGAGTTGTTCATGCGAGCAAATAGCTACTCATGCTTTGCGCCTCCCTGCAATTAAAGAGGAGCAGCCTACCCCACATTGCTAAGCCCTTACTAATGCCTCCTGTGCCAGTGGCACAGCACCTGGATCCCTCAGACAGCCCGTGCACACCACGCTCTGTGCTTTCTCTCGGGGAGTTATGTAAGCAAACATTTGCAGAGCTGTGCCCGAGTCCTCGTCTAACCTCTCAAGCAGAGGTGTCCTGATGTTTCAAGGGTTTGTAGAAAGCAGTAATACCTCTGTTTGAGAGCTGGAAAGTTGGGGAAAGTAGACTAACTTTTAGTCTTGAAGTCCTTCATCAGCAAACTCCATGCAGCTCTGGCCCAGCCGTGCCTGAGCGCTTGGGAGCAGGGATTTGCTGCTGCCAAGCAAAGAGGAGCCACTGACCATTGGCAGCTTGTGTTTGATAATCACGGCCAAGCTCTTAAATGGTGAAGTTCATAGCTGTGCCTCAAACCTTCCTCTCTCCCTGCAGCAGCCCTGCCTGCCATGGACAGCAGGCAGGATCCAGTACAATCCCCCTTTAGACAGGAAACCTGATTGTCTGCTGCTAGAAGGGGGTTTGGGTGCTAAACTGGTGAAAACTAAAACTTGAACAGTATTTAAATGAGGGGAGGGTCCTTTGAAGATATCTCCAGTGCTGTACTAGGGTGTGTTTGGCTCAGAAGGGGTGGGAATAATTTTCTGCTCCATGTTAGTGGCCAGATGCCACCCAGGGCTAGGCCATGGCCAAGGCTCTGCACAGCTGTCTCAGGACATTGGTGGTTTGCACGTGGTGGCATTTTTTAATAGCAGATCCTTGTGCCTGGTGTCACACGGGGGAACCACGTGAAATGCCTTTGCATTGAGAGGTTAAAAACAACTTATGTTAATTCTGGACTCCAGCCAAAGTTACCCAAAGTGAGAGTGGGAGCAGACAGACTAAAATAAGGACACAGGCAGTTAAAATGTCACTCTCTGGAGAGACAGAGACAGAAAGGGGTAGCCATCAATGAAACCAAAGTGATGCAGGCTTGACTACAGGAAAGGGCTTGAGAGGAGGAGGCTACAGTGTGAAGGCTGTGGGCATGTGCTCAGTTTCCCTGCAGGTGCCCTGGCAGATGACACAAACCTTCCTGTGGTGTTCTTGTGGATGCTGGGATGCTCGTGGTAGCAGAGGGCACCCTGAGCTTTAGCTGCTGGAGTTGTGTGGCTGCAGTGTCGCTAATTAAACTTTACATTGGTGACTAAGGGTGAAAAATACCTGATGCAGAATTTACCTTTGTTACAGGGAGGCAGTGGCAAGTAAAAGATTTTTTTAAAGAAGTTCCATGTGTGTTGGTTCCTGAATCCACGGGTTTCCATATTTCATTTCTCCATATATGGTACTGATTGACTCGTCTGTGACTGACATTTTGTACACAGCCCTTCTTAATTTCTAAATAGTGTCCTGTTCACAGGTCAGTTATTCCTCTATAAATGCCAAATATTTGCACTCTGAATGTGGTGGCCCATCCTTCTAGTTTGAGTCTTCTCCAGCTTTATTCTCCCTTCCTCCTTTCTGCCCACAGAACTCACATTGCTGCATGGGAGCACGTTTTGTTGTGTACTTCCCCCTTCAGTGCTTTAACAAGCTGAGCAAACTTGCTGAGCAAACTCTCTACCCAAACACAAAGGAATTCTTTTTCAAACTTTCCCAGCAGAAAGATGGAAACTGGTGAAATGTCCATTTGGATCAGTCTCCTCTGTCAGTAGCTGGTTCTGCTGGGAGCTTTCCAATGCCTGGCTCCTTCAGTAGCTGCTTTCTCAGCAGCTGTGACACAAGTGCTGTCCTGAACAAATGACATCTTTTCGACCTTGACATCACTGCCAGTGGTTGAAAATCCAAACCACCTATTTTTCTGAGTTTGCCTACCTGATATGACACTGATAGTGTTGTGTTTGGCTGGAATGCAAATGAAATTGTGTCATGTGCAAGGCAGTCCAACAGGAAAGTTTAGTATCAGTTTAGGGGGAAAAAACCAACAAACATCATTTCATTTTCTATCTTTATAGGCCTCCAAAGCACCCATGATAGTGATGTAAACCAGCAGACATCAATCTTTTCCCTAACAAAAAAGAAGCATAGGTTGTCAAAAGTAATTTACCTCTTAAAGGATCCTGAAGTGTGAAAACATAAGTCCTTTACACAGGAATAGAGATAAACAAAAGGTAGGAAATATTTCTCATAGATGCCTGGTGAAGTCTGATTCTTTGTGGCCTCATCAGATTTTTTTAATGAGAAAAGAAGGGTAATTTCAAGCTCCAAACCCAGCTTAACTGTGAAGTGAGGCAAAAAAAAAAAAAAAAAAAAAAAAAGAAAGTTTTATCTATCTTTCTGAATGAAGAGGAAAAATATTCTTCCTGTAAAATAATCTAAAAGTGATGGTTATTCTGTGCTTGTGTGCTCACAGCTCACAAAACCCTTTCAGAAAAGAACTTGCCTTCCTTTCACGGGGGACCTGGAAACAGAGAAGTTGTGTGGCAAAGGTTTCTTAAACTCGTTGCCTTGGTTGCTTCCAGAGCTATGAATCCTATTCTTCCTTCCTACCAATGTAGTTTCCTGTCCATCGGAAAAAAAATCTGATCTGTTATGTACACGGCCTGTGCTGGTACTTTCCTCTTTCAGAATGTTTCATTCCTATTAAAAAGATGCTTTCCACTTCTCTTCTCATGCTTTGCTTTAAATTGCAAGTAATGTGTACAGACATGCTACACGAAGAGCAGTGCCTCTACAAAAACAGACACTTAAACAACATGTAGGTTTAACTTGGGCTGGAGAGGCAATGATACATCACTCTTCAACCTTACCTGAAATGCTGAGTTAAAGCAAATTTCTGTTTGCTGCCAGCTTGTTTGTTTCCTTTTGGTTTTGCTATTAGAAATTAAAGCACTAGCCCCAGATTCAAAGTTTTTTTTCTCCCCCAACAAACTTTCATTCTGCCCAAAGCTTTCCCTTACTGCAAGACTAATTAAATCCCCTGGTACCTTCGATTACTGCAATTTGTGGAGATTTCTGTTTTTCTGCATGTCTGGAATCACCAGAGACAGACATTTCTGCCTTTGTATGTACAAGAGCAAATGACCGGAGTCAGAGGCCGATGAGCCTGATGCTGTCTGACAGTGGGGGTGTGGGATTTTACAGCGCTGAAATCAGTGAACTGCTCAAAGCTGCTGCACCAGTTTAGAGCTCACAGAGCTGGAATAACTTTGTGGAAGTTGGGACATGCCTCCCTAAGAGGGGAAGTGCTGCCCAGCTCTGCCTCTCTGGGGTCAGCACCTCACATCTGCGCCCGGATCCGGGAGCAGGAGGGGGAGGACGAGGAAGGGACCTGTGGCTCTGGCTTCCCTGTGGTTGCCAGCTTTGCCCTGCTGCTGGTCACATCTTTCAGGGGGGCAGTTTTCACTCTGGTGCTGTGAGTTGGTGAGTGTTTGCCCAGTGTGGGGCGTAGGGGCTCCCCCGTTATCAGCTGTGGCAGTGGACACGACTCTTTCCTTGACACCCTGTCGCTGTTGTAACGCGGACGCATACAAGAAACCACACGGAGTCCAGGGTCAGGTAGAAATGGTGGCAAGGCCCCTTTAATGGCTTTTTCCCCCTAAGTTTTTATATGTTAGTTCGCAAAATGTGGGTTAAATGGCATAAAGCAATTGGTTCTCTGGCCATCCACCCCTCAAGGGGATTGGCCCAACTCCAGCACGTCCGTTCCCAAGTGTTTTTCTAGTTGAAGCCATAACAATCCAGCAAAAGCAAGTGCAGGTGTGGATATTTATAAACTAGTTACTTTGTTTTAATTAGCTTGCATGGGAAAGACAGAGTTCTCACAAAATACTGGAGAGCTGAAGAAATTCACTGCTGAAGCCCTTTCAGCATCCACGACACCGTGCTGGCTCTGGTGTCGCTTTTTCCAGGCATCAGCTGAGATAACTCCTCTGTCCTGCTCAGGTCTGTAGGAATGGCTGTCCCCTCCCCTGCTGCTTGGAAAACTAAGGAATTTTGTTTTCTTCATGTCGGGAAAAACTTTTCTTGCCTCTCACTCTCTGTGGGGCCTTTTGATAGTAATGGCTGACAGAGTTCCACTTCTTAGCATTCTTTGTCTGCTTTGTAGATGCCATTTGTTATCTCTTTTGTATATGACAGCAGCATAAGGCTTTTGTTGTACAGATTTTTTAATAAAAAAAAGCCAAAATATTTGAAAGCTAAAGTGGGTATTACTTTTCCCATGGAATATACAACCTTCTTTTGGTAGCCCAGAATTCTGATAAAGTGTGTTGTAAGCCAGGCAATGCATTTAGAAAGCATTTAAATGTTTGGTGGTGGGCATGCTTTCTTTGTAACAGATGAGCATTTTACCCTCAGAGAGGCAGAGAGAAACAGCTGTAATCACAGACAGTGCTGACACTCGACATTCAGCCTTTGATTCAGCCCTGAGCTCCTCCAGAGCCCCAGTGCTTGGGTCTGGTGTCTGGCTCCCTTCTGTCAGGAGGGTTGAGGGGCAGATGAGGCGTGGGAGGTGTGAAGGTGTGGCTGTGGGGCACTGTGGCAGAAGAGATCCCCATCCTTTATCCTGATCCTGGTGCTGGGGGCTGAGCAGACCCTCCTGTCAGAGCTGCAGATGTTTTGCCTCTGATGTGAGTATGGCCCTAGAGGCAGAGGAAGGAGGCTCCTTGGCCAGGAGGGGACAGGGTTATGTGGGATCACAGCTCTCAGAACCGCTGGCACCGTTCTGGGAGCTCTTCCCACGGTTTGGAGGGGCTTTGAAGGCGGCACAGGCAGGACCCCAGCGTGTGATGCTGTGGGGCAGGTTGGGCTGGGCCAGCAGGTGCTGAGCGCTGAGCTCTGGTGAACTTCTCCTCCTCCTCACTCTACTGTTTGCCTTCGAGGCCCTGGGCTGGAACATTGCCGTGGCATTTCACCTCCTGGCCCGCAGCCCATCGCGATGCCGGTGTCTGCCCTTGCACAACCGAGCCTTGTTAGGAATGAATGACTGGAGAAAGTGCCATTACAGGTCTGCTGCTGCCGGGGGCACTCCCCAAAACAGCCCACAACAACACCCCGTGTCTAAAAAAAACCCAGCAGGCGCTGCATGAATTCACAGAGCCCTGGGTGCGCTGATGTTACAGCAAGATTTGGTGTTGCACATGACCCACTTACAGCCTGGGAATGTTTTCAGTTTTGCTTTTTTTCACCTAGAGATCCACGCTTTCCCCTGTGCTGCCCATTTTTAAAAAGGAAAGAAAATAAAATGACACAAGAAGAAGGCGTCTCTGTATCTGTGGATTACGTCCTTGCATAAAGTCCTCTGTCATTATGCTTTTCCACGTTGGCCTGCTCTTGAGTGTCTTTGTTATTTTGCCTTTCTGTGGGATATTCCCAGTTCTCACACTCCCTGCCCTTAGCAGCTGAGGTGAATCTAATGCACTCCCATCTTTGTGCACCGCTGTCTCCCTTCCCTTACTGATGATCTTCAGGAAAGTGCCTTCATTTTTACAGACAGTAAAATATAATGAACAGGAAGGAAATTATGAACTTGAAAGGAGAAGTGCTGAAACTGTGAAAAAGTTTCTCCAGCAGCATAGCTCCGATTGAGCCACAGCAACAGGAAGGACCTGCCTTCCTCTGGGAGAGCTAGAAAGTGTTCTTCCCTTGCAGGGTATGGACAGCTCCCAGGAGCTGCCAGCAGCTGCTGGTTCCAGTGGAAGAGCTGCATTCATCCCCCACTTGGTGACAGTGTCTCTTATCTCGCAGCACTGCTCCTGCACAGAATGATGCACTGCTGAAACATCCCCCCCTGCCCCATGCACCTTTTTTTTTCTACCAAATGCCCATTTTTTTGCATCTTTTAAGCTTCAAGTAGTGTGGCACTATCAAGATTTAGCAAGCACATCACATGTGCTGAGTGGCTCAGAGCACGGGCTGCAATCCTAAGTGCTGCACCTCAAGTTATGAATTTGCTAATTAGCACCTATCCTTGGCACAGGCTTCTGGTTAGTGAGGAAATCCCGTAACCTTTCTGCCTGGAATTGCTCTTTAAACAGGGATTCTAATCTTTATGGACCCTGATGGTTGTGCTGTGCCGATTCGCTAGTTAATATTTTCAAAGCACTTTGAAGATGAAAAATGCTGAGAATTACTGGCCTTTTATCTAAAAAAGACATTTTAAAACATGGAGCTATGGAAAGATCTGCATAAATTAACACGTGTTGTTTGTGCTCTATCTTCCCTTTTCATCTGAATGTATTAAGTAGGAAGAGAACTGTGAGAATTTGTATCTTTCCTTTTCATCTGAATTTATTAAACAGTAAAAAGGACTCTGTAAATTAGTAATCTAATTTGAACATCAAACCAAAGGCAAAATTCTTCCTGATCCATCTTGCGGATCTCTCACCAGCAGTAGAGTTTTCTTCCATGTCTCAAGAGTGAAATTTCAGGCTCAGGTCTTGATACTTTCTGGATTGACAAGACTTCAATAAAGAATTATTCTTCCTGTTCAACCTGGAGGGTCAGTGAGAACTCCACTTTGCAGTGAAAAAAATGATGAGCATCAGCCAAACCCAAGTTGCTCACCCAAATCAGTAATGTTGAACTGGGCAGTTTTTACTGATTTTGGGAGAGAGCTCTGCTTTAGAAACTCCTGTGATTTTCTTGCCATTTAACAGAGTAACATTAGTCCAGTTATTTGAATGTTTTTCTTCAGTAAATGTGCATGATAATGACAACTTTTTGTACTTTGTGAAATTTAATTCACTCTCGCAAGATCTTTTCAATTGTGAAGTGCAAGATAGCATTACATCGTGATTTGTTAATTTTTTTTGCTTCCAAAATGTGGATTTCTGGAGAAATAGATACTGCTAAGTTTAATAGAGGGTATATAGCACAAAAGCTAGTGAAGGATTCTGCCTTGGCTTCATGATTTGAGACAAGTTGCAACTGAAAATTTTTTTTTCCCTCTCCAATTTCCAATACCAGGGTGAAGGGAGTTACAGTGAAAATCACTGAGGAATTTTAAAACTTCTCAATGATAGACTACACCAAGATATGGAGAGTAGAGACAGGCTCCTGATGAGCTGGGAGAGAAAAGGCAAAATCCCAGCTACTTAGGGAGAAGTTCCAAAAGTCAGGATTTCTCCAACTTGATGCTGATTTCAGCTGCAGATAGATATTTGATTTCATGCAGCCACCAGGTGAAATGAGGAAAAATCAAAGTATTGTGGTTTGCTGCTTTTGCTTTGAAGTGTTGAAGATCTTTAAAAATAAAAATCCACCAAGACAAAACAAAAGTCTAAGCTTTGAAGTGGTAGAACCTTCATTTACCAATAAGCTTTTACCCAGCCATCATTGCCACTGGTCTCCCCAGGGCCAGGAACAGTGGCTGCAGACGTGGTCCCCGTGATGGTCCCTGAGGATGAGGGGCTGAAACAAGCAGCCAGAACATCATTCCAGAGTCCTCAGCTTCCTGCTTGTGGGACCTTGAGGTGCCAGTGGACCCCCTAATCTCCTGTGAACAGTGGGAGATTTCTCTGGCAGCAACACTCAGAAAGGCTTTATGTGCATGTTTGCTGTGCTGTGAAATTGTTGGGTTTTATTTTATTTTATTTTAAAATAATTTCCTCTTTGTGCTGTGGTGAATTGTTCTGGATGGAGGTACCTCCGTACCATGGAATACAAATTAAGCCTCATCTTTTTAAGAGAAGTGAAAGTCCTTGGCAGTCACTGGAGTAGCTCTGAAGCTCATCTGCCAGTCAGATGGTGTTTAAGTAATTAAAGAGGTCAGGCACAAAAATATCACGTACCTGGAGCTTTGCCAGCCTCTTTCTCCCATCTCTTATCATGCTCGTCCATTTGGGATTCTCCCACCAGCTTTGTTATATTCATCGTGTAGATTAGTGGTCTTCAACTATTAACAACAAACTTTGATGCTACAGAGTGGGAATTGTCTGAATAAACAATTTCACAAGTAAATGGAGTCACAGCTCTGAACCAAGAGAGCTCCAAACTTGTTTTAATTTACAGAGGTCAAAAAGTAAATGGGATTGTTGCTTGGGGAGGTAACTTGAGGAGAACAGGCTATGTTCCCTCACAACAAAGGGATGAAGGGCAAAAAATTTGATTGAATTCTGGAGTTTGGTTTTAATTGGCTTTATTTCTACCATTACCAGCACAGCAAGCACCCATGTGAGCAGAGGGATGCTGGTAGGTAAAGGTGCATTTTTTGCATCTTTTGACCTTTTCAGAGCAGTTCAGTACAAGGGATAAGCAGGAGAGTTTGCTCCAGAAAACAGGAGACCGGCAGTGGGGTAGGAACTGCCAAGAGGAGCAAGTCTGGGTCACTGTTTTCTGCTTAGGTTTCCTGAGCATCTTTTTTCCAGATGCCCCACAGCTGCCTCCAAGAAAGCAATTTTATTCTGTTTATTTGCTTGTAGTCTGGATTATTTGTGCAGAGGAGTGAAGTGCCATTTCCAGGCACTTTTAATTGCAGAAGACTGTCACTTCCAGTGCACAGGCAGTTGGGTTTACTGAGCATTTCCTGAGAGATTTAGCAGGATATTGGAAGATCAGTTAAGTGTCTGTAAAACATCTGATGTAGCGTGGCTCGCTCTGGGTTTACTCACAGCCATCCTCAGTTGCCAGTGATGGCTGCCAGGGCTGTTTCTGCCTGTTCCCAGCCCCTTCCCTCCTGCCCCAGCTGTCCCTGGGTGTTGGGATGGGTGGGCAGACACTGCTGCTCCTCTGCCAGCCCGTGTCAGTGCGGCAGGGGATGAGGGACTAGGGAACCATGTGGAGAAGGCCCAGCTTCATGGAAGTGTCTCAGAGCAGTTGGAATAGCTGGAGGGTCATAGGGAGCTGCAGCAAGCACAGACCAAGCTTCCTTAGAGCTCAGCTGGTGGTGGAACCATTTAATCCCAGGATTATTTTTGCTCAGAGCTGTTGGTAATAATGGGGAAGTCTATCACTGGCTTTCCTCCTAACCCAGCCAGCTTCCCACCAGTTAATCCAACCTCAACAAAAGTCAGCAATCAGAAACTTTTCTCCAGTAGAACTCCTGTCAGCATTGCTGCAGAAAGCTGCTCTTCCTCCATGCCTCGTGTTCACTGATAAAGAGAATTTGGCTCTGCATCCTGATCTGCATCCTCCCCTCTTTTATCCTCGCGTAGCTCTTCCTCCAGCAGCTGAGCAGGAGCCACCACCTGACCCAGGGGGTTAATAAGTGTCACCCTCAGCAGCCAGCAGGTCCTGGGGCAGGTGCAGACGTCAGGCAGGGAGCTTCAGCTCCCTCTGCAGAGGGAGAGGCTGTGCCTGTCCCCCCGACCCCTCCTGCTGTGCTTCCTGGGGACCCCGCACGGCCCTGACCCCGGGCACAGCACAAGCTCCTCGGACCCGTGCCCTGCCCTGGTGGCACCTCCTGGCTCCTGAGTGAGCTGTGGAACATGGAGTGTGTGCTCCCTGTGGATAATTAAAGGCAACACAGATGGCGGTGCCTGCGATGCTTCCCGTAAGTCGCGGCACGCAGCAGAAAATGAAGTGATAGTTTTAGGTGGTGGCACATGTAGCTTCAGGTGTTTGTTTAATATTCAGCGTTCATGCTCGGTGAGAGCTGGGATGTGAGCTTTCAAAATGCTGCTCCATGGCTGTGCATCACTGCACGGTTTTTTTTCTTGGATTTTTTTTCCTTTTCAGGGGCCTGACAGATGGTGATGTTTAGATTAAAAGTAATTTCTTTATTAAGCCGACACCCGTGTTGTCAGTGATTTTTAACAGGAGCTTTGTTTGTTGAAACAAGACTGTTGTGTAGCTAAAGTGTCTGAAAAAGATGGAGGGCTTTAGAAAGACACCTAAGAGAAATTGGATGTCTGAAGAGCAAGCAGTGATAGCCACACCCTGGGGCTGGCAGATCCAGCTTCTGTGTCTGTGGTGTTGTGAGTGAGACCTCAATGGCACCATGAAGCCTTCTTTTCCAAAGCACTCTGTGTTTTGCATTCCTAAGTGAGGGATAAGATCCAGAAATTAGCAATGGGAATTCTGGACAGACGAAAACCAGGCTGTTTTCCCATCCTGTTTTCCAGCCAGGTGTTCCACTGTGGTGACCATGGAAGTGTTGCATGGGATGGGTGCTAGAGGCAGCCGACACAAGGAGAAAAGGCCAGACCTCTCAAGTGTCCAACTTCTGTCTAAGAGATGGACCAGCTTCTGACTTGTGGGCCTCCCGAGGAGGGACTGGAGCTCAAATCACATCCCTCAGCAAACAGGGGTCCCTGGTGGGGTTGTGGTGGGCAGGAGATGGAGAACCAGAGGAGGAACGGAGGTTTGTGTTGGTCAGAGTGCAATCCAAGGCCCGGGGAGTAAATGCCATGGATATGGTCCTGTGGGTCACTTCTGGCACTGGCTGGTTCCTTGCGTGCCCATGTTCACATCTAAGAGTTCTCAGGTGGTTCCTGGAGAAAGTCAAAATTCCCTGCAGGTCCTGTGGGTGGTGAGCAGTGTGGCTCCCTGTCATGGGCAGTCTCCTGCCATAGCCTGGTCTGGTGGCACAGGCTGTGCCTCTGGGCTGCCTCTGGGTTTCTGTACAAGGGAGATGGGTGCCAATTTATTTGTAACCTATCACACCCATTTTACGAGCTAAAAACACAGTATCTCGTTAGTTAGCTTGAAGTTTTCCACTCAGCACTGTGCTGTAACATGGTCTTCTTGGGAATAAAAATGTCAGTCAAAGAAAACCAAATTTTAATTCTGCCATTGAAAGCCTTTTTTTTTTTTTTTTTGTTCTAAGTTCCTATGGGAAGGTAGATAAACTTTCAAAAAATGAAAATGCACTCTCACTAAAATCATTCTGCTTTTGGGGTCACATTTTAATCAAAACCGTACCTGCCTTCAGGAAAAAAAAAAAAAAAAGAAGTAAAACTGATTGAATTTAATAACTAAAGGAACATAAACTGTCTGCTTTGAAATGTATAATCTCACATGACATTTATTTCATAATGTGATCAAATCATATATGTTGTTATGGGGACAGTCTTTATTAAAAATGCCATTTATTTTAACAAGTGCAATAAAAAGAAACCCATATTTTTTATTGTGGCAGAGGAAAAAATTACTATTAGTCTGCTTTCAGCTAAATGAAAACATCTTTCAAGATTTGTTCAAAATATTTAAATAAAGTGCTATGGAATTTATTCCTTTGCTGCCTTGCAGCATGAATTAAATTATCTTAAATACAATAAATGATATAGAAGAATTTGTTTTGGTTAGGGATATCCTTTGCTGATGAAGAATGAGATCATTTAAACATAACATTTTAATATAGGGCTGTAATTATGTCACTGAGAGCCCAGTTTCATCTTGGTGAAGCACAGAGTGAACTCTGCAGCTGCAGCCAGAGCTCCCAAAAGGCACCAGAGGGGAGCTGCCAGGACATGTCCCAGTTCAAAAGGGAGTGACTGGGAGACCACGGGGCACATCTGGTTTCTGTGAGGTGAAATTCATGGTCTGACCCCATGCAGGGAGTCAGGGCAGGGATGGATTCCTCACCCCACAGTGGTGGGGAGGAGGATGAGCACAGCTCTTGTTCTTCACGGGAGTTCATGGAGCAGCTGCCTTACAGAGCACATTGTGCAGTGACAGCCAGATGGGTCCAAAGCATGAGGATGCTGCTTTGCTTGTGCTTCCCTCCACATTTCCCTGGAGCAGAGAGTTTCCACCATGGCTCCAGCCTGGTGGCTCTGTGCCACAGCTTCCCTGCAGCCTGAATCTCCTCATTTCCCAGTCCCGTGGTCCAAACCCCACATCACAGTGTCTGGAACAGCTGATCTGGAAGGTGAGGAGGGATGGGATCTGGTTAGCCCTTGGCTGGGAGAGCTCCTGGGAGCACTGGGGCTGGGGGGCCTTTCCCCATCCAGCTGGCAGCCCTCGGTCTCTGCCCTGCAGACCGGTTCTTCTCTCCTCTTACCCCAGCCTGAATAACACCAGCACCAGGGGAAATTTACAGTATTTACATTACAGCTGTCAGATTTGCAGATAAAAGTTAGATGAAGATGGACTTCTATTAATTAATTAAGTAATTAAATCAAATAATTTAAAAAATTTATTATTAATTAAAGCCAGACTAAAAGATAACAAATATAACTTTAGTTCACTTTGGGAACAATGCTCACCTTAAAACATTGAAGATACTCCTGTTCCCAACCTTGCTGGACTTTATTAGGAGGTAGGGCAGCACCAACATGGAATTAGACTTCATTCTCCACCTCACAAGGAAGACTGGAGGCCCTAAGGAGTTGATAATTAGCCTAATGCCATGAGAAGCTAAAGTGTGTGCATCAACTTAGTGGAAGGAAGGGCCTTTGTTACAAACTGGACAATGCAATCTAATGGTTCCTTATGCTTTTCAAATTCTGTGGGGAAAAAAATCCCACCTCTATCAGTCATTATTTCTGCAGCTTTTTTGGTGCTTTTCCTTTAAGAAGCAAGAGCAAGACTTGGAAAAAGACATTCAGTTTAGTTTCAAACAGAAATTCCTTTATAGGATATGGAAAGTGGAAGATAATTTGTGGATGTGCTTTATCTGTGATGTTTCCTTGCAGGAGCATTTGAATTTTCTAGCCATGGAACCTGTAGCTGTACAGCTTGTAGCCACACAGCTGGTAAAGAAAGGAACTCTCTACCCTTCCTGCTGATCCCTTCTGGGTCGTGTTGTTTGACCATGATTAACCTAAAGCACCCAGAGACAGCAAGCTCTTTCCCTCCCCCCTGAGGCTTCCTTGGAAGTATATGCTCATGTTTGGTTTACTTGTGTGTTTTTTCCAGTTGTTTGGGGGTTTTTTTTTGTTGTTTTGTGGCTGCTTTATCCACTGTGGTGTTTATGCTGTCCCAAAGGCAATAGAGCTCAGCTTGGCTTCCCACTGACTTCCTGGGACTTCTCTAGCCATGTCCTGCGAGGCTTGATCTGACAGTCCCTGCAGTCTCCTGGAGCACAGAGGAACATGCACTGACTTGGCTCTTGGCAAAGGAATTAACTGTGGATGGCATTAGAGACGTCAGGATGAAATGCTACAACCAAGCTTCTTTCCAAAGTACCTAAGGAATTGCTGAACTGTAGTTTGGGTCTCAAAGTCAGGGAATGCTTAATGCAGTTCCATGGCAGCAGGTGATGTTTAAGTCAACAATGTTCAACCAAACAAAAATGTGACCCTCTCATGGAAAATCCAGAGGTTTAAGGATCAGTCTTAGCTAAGGATAACTAACTCCCAGTGTTGTTTACTCCATACCTAACTAGCACAGATCTGTTATAGGTGTAGAACTAGGTATAGGTATGGTTGGTTAAAACATATTGCTGGTTGCACCCATACCAGAGCTTTTCCTGTTTCTCATAAGGAAATAAGATTATTGCTCATCAAAGGGGCTGCACTTTCCATATTTTATCTATAAAAGACTGTTTCAAGAAACAAAAAGCATGGTAGAAATACTCTTTGAAAGTATAAAAGTACCAGCGATGCAGAGTGATGCCCTGGAGTGGAAGTGTTTAAAAGTGAATCATGGTTGTGGAACTGGTTTACCTAAACTCATTTGAAATCAGCAGGGTGACAGACCCAGCACATTAAGTGATGAAGGATTGCTCCGCGACGCCGTTCGAGGCACCGGGTTGGACTCTGTGCAATCATTTCCTTCTAAATTGGTTGTAGTCCCCTTTCAAATTGTCAGAGTAGTTTTATTCTGCTTCATTGCACTTGAGAAGCAGGTGGACAGCAAGCTGCTCGGGCTCGTTTGATCCACACGCTGCTGTTCAATGGAGAGAGCAAATCAGACTGGAAGGGATTTCTGGTGTGGCTGTTCTGTGGCTGGATCAACAACGGGGAGCTGCTGCAGCCCGGGCAGGAGGACATCTCTGGTTCTGTCTTTCCCAGGGCATATTAAAGAAGACAGTGATAAATTTAGCTCCTCAGTGCCAAGAATGGCAAGTGCCACTGTGACACTTGAATGCAAAATGTATAAAGTCAGCCATCACTGCATGAAGCATCAATTTATTGGTTTTGGAGCACAGAGTGGTCTAGTTCTTGAAGTGCAGGAGATTTCATTTGATCTAGCTCCCAAATCACTTTGGGAGTTTCCACAGCCCTGCTTTCCTGTCAGCCATCCCTCATGTTCCCCCATCTGAGAAATGGGGGGAAAGAACAACTTGGCAAGGCTGTGGGGCACAATTCATAGAAA
The DNA here is from genome assembly GCA_013399225.1 of Rhipidura dahli. Lineage (NCBI taxonomy): Eukaryota > Metazoa > Chordata > Aves > Passeriformes > Rhipiduridae > Rhipidura > Rhipidura dahli. The sequence continues at coordinate 1,251,557 of VXAC01007786.1, forward strand.
TCTGCAAAATCTTTTGGGTTTTTCTGCATGCAGAAGGAAGGGCACACATGGCTTTTGTCGAGGTGTTCCTGTGCTCTCTTGCTGCACTGGGCAATAACACAAAAGACTCCAACGTGCTCTCCATGTTTGTTTCCTGCAGAGGCTCCTTTGCAGGGACGAGCGCTGGCTTATTTGAAAACTCACCTTTTTAGGCCATAGGTTGTGAAACAAAGTGAGGATGGAAGGAGAACATTTCTTGTCAAATGGATTTGTGTTCTCTCGTAATGAGAAACCAGCATCCTGCAAAATGAATTTGCAGAGAAATTCCTTGGAGCTGTTCCCTACCTTGATCCTAGTGAAAGCTTAGCCTGATTTAAGGAAAGGGCACCCAGGCAGTAATTTGAATAGCACCTCTGCAAAGCTCCTTTCATCACTGAGTCTTACAGGGCTCCTCAAAGTTATGACATGAGCTGTACAAAGCATCCAGGCGCATCAAGTGTGGTCACGCAGAGTGAGTGGTGATATCTTTGAGGCTTGTCACTTGTCACTTGTCTCAGTGACAGCCTCAGTGGAGAGTAAACTCTCCCTGCCTTTGAAGGAACCTTACAGAAGCCATGGCTCTTGATGCAACCAGATGCTAAAAAAGATGTGCACATCAGTGATGGTCCTGTTTATCTCCCCTTTCTTTGTAGCAACTTGGCACAAAATGTTTCTTGAGAATCTCTGTCCTTCATGAGACCATCAGACAGGGTTAACTTAAATGCATACACATAATATTTGGATTTTTTTTTTTTTTGTATACTGTGGTTTTGTGCTGTTATTTTCTCCCACATGTGGTTTGCCTGAGCAAGGCACACTCAGTCCAGAAAAGCCCAGGCATTGCAAGGAGCCCAGTGGGTTCATGCACTCCCCAGATCCAGTGCAAACTGTGTGATCATCTAATTCTGAATGTGCTTTCCCTGATGGTGTGCCTGGAGATGGATGTGTGTGCCAGAGGGCCGGGGTGCAGTGTCTGGGAGGGCAGCCCCATCAGCAGGAGCTGGCACAGTGACAGAGGAGGGAGAAATGACATCACAGCGTAGGGACGGAGGCCAGGGGATGGGCACAGCACCTGCTCTGTTTGGAAATGGGAGGGAAGCATTTGTGTGTGCCAGGGGGCATCTTGTGCTTCCATGGAAGGCTGAGAGCTGCTCCTTGCTGGCTGCCTCACTGCCCAGCACTGATGGCTCAGAGGCTGCCCTGAAACTGGAGAATGGGAAGAGCGGTGGAGGGAGGGTGGACAGGACACGGCTCAAGTGCTCCTTGGCAGGGAGGGAATTTCCCAGCCCTTCTGCCACGCTTTCTCCCATGAGCCATGTAAGCCCTGGGCCCAGGAGAGGCAGAGCTGGGCTGAGCCACAGCCCTTTGTCCCTGTGCCCGCAGCCCCAAGTGCCACTGGACACCACCACCACTGCCCCAGGTGCAGCAGGGTGCACAGCCCAGCTGGGAAAAGGACCAGGAGCTTGGGGCTTGGAAAAGGATGCTCCAACCCAGTTAATTGGAGTTCTGGCAGTGCCAGGTTAGGAAGCCTTCCACTGCACTGCTCTGCAGCACCAGGAATTTCATATGCTATCTCCTGCTGGTGGCCTTCCCCAGTGAGGCTTCCTTTCTCTGACACTTTATACAAATACAAAATGTGGGAAAGAAACAAAATGACATATAATTCTTGACTCAGAATAGAATAGGGCTGGATTTTCCTTTAAAATCCCTCTACCTACTACAGATCCTGTGAATTGCAATGACACAAAATTGTTAAATTGCTTTACATTTGGGAAAACTCAGTTCATAAAAAATTGCTAACAATTTATTTTTGTACTACATGGTTGACATCCTTCTCTCTCTCTTTCTCTCTCTCGTTTTCTCTCACTCTCTCTTCTGGTTATATGCTGGTTTTTTTTTTTCTCTGCATGTCTGCTGAGATTCCAAGAAAAACCCAAGTGTGTCATACAACATTGCTTTCTGATTTGCAAGTTAAATAGTTTACATAGGCAAAAATGTGGAGCAATTGGAATATTCCCTACCCAAACACTTAGGGACTCAAACTGCACATTTTAGCCTGGCAGGCCTCCACTGATATTTTTAGCTCAAAAAAAAAAAAAAAATTCTGAAGTAACAAGGAAAGACAGATCAGATCTAGGAGAAAAAAAAAAAATTAAATCACGGTTGGACATGTTTTGTGAATGTTGCAGTTTGGGTGTTAGTTTACACCTTGGCCTGTGTGCTCAGGAGTGCAGCACACGTAGGCTCTGAAAGTTGAGGCCCTTCTGAAATGCCTGTTCCCAAGATGGGGTTAGCCTTCTTGCTGATTGATTTAGTCTTTTGGAAACAGGCAAACCATCAGGAGCTTTCTGCTCAGAGAGATTAGCATTCATAGCCTGCTGTTTTTTAATTAAAAAAGCCATTTAAATACAAGGGTTGGGGTTTCTGCCAGCAACCATTAAAAATACTTGTTTTGTGATTATCCCCCAACCCCTTTTTCTAGTTAATTCTTTCTTTTTTTTTTCTTTTTCTTTTTTTTTCCCCTCTGAAGTCCTTGACAGATTGTCCCTGTTCCATCTACCTGCTCTTGTGGCATTGTACCTCCCACCGACATTAGCAGCTGGCTGCAAACCTCATGCCAGCCCTGCTGCAAGCAGCTGGCAGGAGGAGTGGGAAGGATGTGCTCAACATCCGTTTTCCAGTGACTGAGTTTATCCTCTGCCTCCTGCTTTGAGGATTAGGGGCACAAGCCCAGCTTTGTCACCGCTGCGGGACCTGCGGGGCACCGTCCCGCCGGGGATTCCCCCGGTGCAAACCTGGCACTGTTTGCACACCCAGGAAGGGGATGTGCTGGGGCTGGGACAGACCCTGGCTGGAAACTTAAACAGGTCTTGGCTCATCTGCCAGGTGGTAAACGTGGTTTAGCTGTGCTGTGTGTACATCTGCTTGTGTCTCATGCAGGTGCTGTCCAGACAGCCTTACTGAGGCTGGGCTGCTGTTCAAGGTGGTTTCCAGTTGATGATCTTGGAGGTCTTTTCCAAACTTAATGATTCCCTGGAGGGCTTGGCTGAATATTCTGTATCCCCAGGTTCTACAGCCACCCTGGGCTCCTCCAGGCGTTATGCCCGTGCTGTATTTGTAGCTGTGGATGTATTGTTGTTTGGGCATGAGTACGCTCACTGAAAAGGTGGTGACCAAAGGCATGAACCTGACTGGTGGCTGCCCTTTGATTGCTTCTGAGGAGTTTACATCTAATGATTTTTGTCTTCTCAAGACTTGTTGGACTATGGCCTTGGGCCAGTGCAGGAACCCTGACCCCACAATTTGAGCATCATCATTCAGTAGCCTTGTTTGCTAATATTTGTACTGCTCTGGAGCAGTGTGTGGGCCACATAAATCGATGGGGGGGAAGAAACAATTCCTTTTTTGGTGTCTGACAGGTGACTGTCAAGTTCTCCGTTAATTTTCATTTAGAGTAAGAGTCCCACTTGTGAAGTCTCAGTGTGTCCTGATCCTGTTCTGTCCCTTCTGCTCCCTCAGCCCATTGCCATCTTCAGCTCCATCTCCTCCCCCTGCCTCTGCACCCTCCTCAGAGGGTGTTTCATTACAGATACCCCCATGCATGTGCTTCAAACTGCTCAAACCTTGGAGGCAAAATTGTGTGTGGCTGGCTTGCCTTGGTGCTGCAAATTGGGGAGGGAAAGGTCAGGCTTGGTCACCCCTTATATAAACTAAATGTACCTCTCTTTGCTCCTGCCTTGGTCTCCTGGCTGCTGCAAGCTCCCTTTTCCTTCTGTTTTTTGCAGCCTTTTCACTGCCTTTTCCTCCTCCCCAGCTGCAGTCCTCTGGTTGAGTGTTACTGGTTTGGAAATTTCATGTGATGATAGTGCTTTTGACAAAATCTTCTGCAGTTAGGAGCAATTCCTTGGGGCAGCCTGCTGGTATTAGGTGGAAGGCCTGACCTCCTCCAGCAAATATTTAACTCCAGAATGATCTCAATTTCATCTGGCTGGACACATTCCACTGTGGTCCTCAAATCACGAGAAATCTTCCCCCCAGTAAATTCAGACAGTTGTATTCCACACAAATTGATAGCCAAATAAAGGACCAGCCCCTCATCTGCTCTTAAATGCATACTTCCAGATTTTCCTTTCATTTCTGATGGCAGTTTTCAGTTGTATTCTCCAGATAAAAATGGTCCATGTGCTATTTTACAAATATGCAAATACCACTCTCATCTAACTTACAGACTGCACAAAAGCTTAGTAAAAAGTGTTGGAGAAATATTAAGGCTCGTAAATGTCTCTGTTCAAATCAGTGCTTCAAATTATCTTCAGTTTGTGTTGGAAATGCAGTAAGGCTGCAGCAGAATATCTTGAAATCCCACTTGAGGTGATTGTGTGAGTTATGAGAGTTCTACTATCAAGTGTAAAGTCCATGGAGATCATTTCATCCCAGAGGGGCTTTTGTGGAGCCAGTATTTCCCCTGCCTGCCCTGGTAGGCCAGTGGTATCAAACACCCCCTTGCACTTGCAGCGTAAATGTCAGTAAAATAACTTGTTAAAAAAAACCCCAAACATTGATTTTCTTGTTTGCATTTTCTTTGACAGGCACTGAGTGAATGAGTGCAAACTCTTAGCCTGAGGGCTATAGAGGCATTAGAGCAGTGTCAGGGAGGACTGAGCAGAGCAGGTGGCATTTCCTTGGTCCCTGCTTGGTGCCAGGCTGGCAGGGAGCACCTGAGGGGAGCAGTGTGAGCAGAAAGCTCTGCCTCCAGTGACTTCTTACCGTGGTTAAAGGACAAGCTGCAGGGCAGGGGGAGTGATTGACCTCAGTCTGAGGCCAGAAGTGTTCATGGAAAGGCATCCCTCTCACTGACCGATGCTGGGAGTGCATCGCGCAGAGCCCGCAGAGCTGCTGGCCCTCTCAGTAATTTGGGACTCTCCAGGTCCCAGGAAGGTTTTCCTGGAAATGTGTCTTCCCACAGCACTCTCCAGCCCTCTCTGCAAAGCCAAGGCTACCAGCAACCTCCCTCCTCCCTCGATTTCCTTCTGCCTCCATGCAGACCCCTCCGTGGGAGCAGCTGGCCCGTGGCAGGTCACCACATCAGCCTGTGCCTGCCCACCCAGCCCAGTCTGTGCTCGGCTGGTGGCACCCAAACCACCAAACAATGGCACATGGGGCACTCCAGCAGTGTCCTGGCCTCTGCTCCCATCTACAGAGAGTGGCCATTCCCACACTAACCCAAAAGGCCACGTGCTGGCTGTGGACCTGCAAAAGGCAATAGAAACACGTACAGCAATAAATTGCTTCTTCAATACCCAGCAAGCAGATTTTCTGAGTGACTCCTTCCTGTGCCAGGCCGAGCTTTTTTATGCCACAGAGACTCAGAGCAAAAGTTGGCTCCTGTCCTAGCAGAGGTTAGTCCTGCTCTTGGTGTTATTGCAACGAGGACTGAGATCTGCATTTGGACAACACAGGCCAGGAATAACCAGACCATGAAGTGGAGATTTTGACTCACGATTCAGAGTTTACAGAAGTAGCTGTGCCTGCCAGATCATACCTGTTTAAAGCAGCTGGAATGGGTCTTAAGGTTCTTTATTCTTAGTACTATTTTGCTGTCAGGAAACAGCCATAAAAGCCTGTAGCAAAGCGTGTGTCTGATCTCATCTCCTTTCAGAGCTGATTCTCAGATAGGATGAAGGCTTTTTTGCTGCTTTTGGTTACTAGATAAGCTCACATGCTGAGAGCTCTAGGTGGATCTGAAGGATCAAACCCTGTTTATAATTCATCTGTGCTCAAGGTGAGGCTATGTGATAGAATTTCCATTTTTATAAGTTTGCTTAAAAAAAAAAAAAAAAAAGAAAGAAAGGAAGAAATGGAAATACACCAAAGAACTTTGTTCAAAGAGCCCCACCTTAGGAAATGGCAGAATGAAGTTGGTTTTGGTCTCTTTTCTGAACTCTTGCAGGATGGTGTTAATAACCTTCTTTTAATGTAGATTTTGAGCGTGCAATACATGCAGAGAGGGGAGTGTACTGTGTTTAACATGTCTGCAAATGCCAGATCTTGCAAAGCAAAGAAGTCAGACTTAGGTGGGCTGACAATGGCTAAAATCCTCTTCCTTCTCTGTGTCATTTAAATTTTGAGTCAGAAGGTTTGCACAGAATTTCAGATGTTTTGTTGAAGATGTCCTGGCTCATTGCAGGGAGCTGGACCAGATGACCTTTAAAGGTCCCTTCCAACCCAAACTAGTCCATGATTCTATAACTCCATGTTTACAGAAGTGCTTTATTAATTTTGTTGTGCAAAATGCAAAGCTGATCATTATATGAAAAGTGCCACTGGAAGGGGACCTCCGGTTGGACAAAGAGAAGAAGGTGAAGTGTTTTTTGAGGTGTTGTCAATGTTTCCTCTCTTATTCTGGGGTACCCCAGACCCGAAAATGTTTTGGGATTCCCATTTAGGCCCGGAGAAATCCCCCATGGCCTATAAGGAGTGAGAGGTGGTGCAGCTTCGTGTTTTACTTTGAAGAACAGAAGATGCTCATGAAAAATAATGCTCTGGTGCCATATCTTAGCACCTTGTGGAAGATCCTATCAGCACCCAAGTGATTTTTCCCCATACAACAAAAGTCTGGGGAAGGCTGCCAACACTGGTTTTACTGAACAATGTAATATATGCACTTTTTTTTTTCTCTCACTGCAAACATTTCTGTGTAACGCGGGATGCCGATCTGTCTGAAAGCTCTTTATGGGTTCTGTGCTGTCTCATGGGAGCACGGGGAGGGGGGAAGAGGGAATCAGTATTTTAAGTGATAAAGTCATATCATATCTTTGTTTAAAAACATGAAAATGCAACTGCCTCAGAGCTCCGCCACGCAATTCCGCAGGACACGCGAGACGCGGCGCCGCAGCACTTAGTCTGTGAAGGATTCCCTTGTCACTGTCAAAATTGTTTTAGAAGTCTAAATTAATGCATAGCACTGCATTTATTAAAATGTGAAATAATCATAAATTTTTCAGTCTTTGTACACTTAAGCTAATTTTCACATAAATGAAGCACTTGGCAGTTGAAATTCCACATATGGCTGACAGTGATGTTTGATGTCAGAACAATGCCCTGAGCTCCATGCAAATTAAACATATTTTAATTATTCGGAATATCCATTCTTCTTTTACAGTGTGTCTAAGCAGAATATAAAAAGGAATTTTAAGTGTAATGTATTGTCAGCAGCTGACTCCATCAGCCAGGGTGAATCCTCTTGCCTCTTCTGCTGCTGAAAGGGAAGTGACCCAAAGTGAAAATTAGAAAAAGCACAAGAGAAAGTAAAACTTTTCTTAAGCTTCAGATACTGTCTGGCTTAAGGGGAACAAACTGAGCCTTCCCTTCCAGCAGTGACCTTTGTGGCCACAGGACAGAGCAGAGGAGGCTCTCCAGGGCAGGGAGCCGAGCCAGAGGCACATGTTGCTTTTGGAATGGGAACTCTGGAATGGGAACTCTGGAATGGGAACTCGAGCTCTCACTGTTGCTTCCCGGGCACCAGGTTCCAGTTCCCTGGGACAAAACCCCTGGGTTTCCATGACAGTGATGATGTCATTGCTTGGGCACTTCCATGGCTGGCAGTGATTTCAGTCCCAACAACTCTCCTGGCATGCTGGGTGAGGGGCTGGGGTGATCTGGGGCTGTGCATTTTTCTCACTGCTTTACAGAGGTGGTTAAGAGATAAGGATCTGGCTATCCCTGACTTTCGGTTTCTCCTTTGGCACTGCCTTGTTGTGTGTCTTTATGCCAAATCTTTTTACAGCTGACCAAAGGCAGATAACTGGACCCCAAATTTCATGGGTGTGTTTTGGTGTCTTCAGTTTCCCTTAAGAAAAGGAAAGGAATTCAAGCATCCTAAAAATGACTCTCTCCATGTCAGCTTAAAAATGTTTAAACATTAACTGAAAAAAATAAAAAAAAATCCAGCCTGGTATCTCTAGGGCATTGAAGGGTACCCCAGCCCTTCTCTCCCCTTGAAACTGAGGGGTGTTGGCCTAAGCTCCCAGTTAAATATCAGATTTCTAAGTAACAGAGGCACTTTCAGGAGACAAAAATAAGCAAAGCCTACTGGACTCCAGTTTAGGCAAATGAAAAATTTTTTCTTAGCTTTGGCTGAGTGCTACCACACAAACTGGAGTGGGACGATTTTCTTAAAAGTGGGACCATGCATATCCTAGGGTCTTGTGCAGAGGATTTGGGTCAACTCTGTGTAGTGATCTGAAATCCTAAGACAGTACAAGCAATAGTTAATTCTGTATCACATCTGTTGTTATAAGATTGCTTATGAACACTGACTATTGTTTGGGAGCATTGCTTTGCTAGGCTGCTTAGAATTTATTTGCACTTTTAGTAGCACTTGTGATTATTTTTAGACATAAGTCCATTGATCTTACGAAGCTGGAAGCAAACAAACATGTAGTAAGTGAGGAATTATGGTCTTTGGTTATTAATTTGTCAAAAAAGGAAAAATTTTAGTTTGAAAGAGAAAAAAATCACTCCCACTGGAAATTAAAGAGGTGCTCCAAAGTGCCAAGGAAGTTTTGCTGAATTTCAGCAGAAGCCATTGATCCTGCCCAGTATGTATTTAATAGTGGATGACTTGAAAAATTAATCAGGCTTCTACATTCCTTAGGATTACTTTTCCTTTTGTGTAAAAGAAAGACCCTTTTGCTAAGGATAACCTGTGTAAATCTTTACCATCGTGTTCAGGTGCTTTGTTTTTCTGAAGTTAGGAGGATCCCGTGGTCACAATCACAGCTATGTGACTTAGTTCTTGTTCTTGAAACAAAGACAAAGCTTTGAATCTCACTTGTTGCTTCAGGGTGGGGCTTTTATTCTGTATCATTTGTCCTCTGGGTAAATTTAAATCTCTGTCCCCCTCTAGCTGCTGTAGGAAAGAGCTCCTTGACGCCTTGCCTTCCTCCCCTTCACTGCAGAGATGGAGGGTGAATCTCTGAGGATGTTGGGGCAGGAAAACCGAGGAAGATTTTTGGCCCAGAGGAAGAGGAGATGAGGATGAAGGCATGGAGCCAGTAAACCTTAATGGCTCAAGAGTCAAAAAGTAGCTAATAAACTTCTAGATGATATGGGGGAGAGACTTGATGCAGTTTTTCAATCATTTCATTTTCTGTGGGAAGGCTTTGGGTTTTGAAATGTGGATGTAAGCACTCCACTAAGTTCTGGCTCCCTAAACCTTGCTCCCAAGGGCTTCATGTGGAGGATCAGCTATTAAAGATGTACAGAGGCACTGTTAAAGATGAGAAGTAAAAGATTCTGACACTTTAAAAGTATTTTTTTTTTCCTCTTAACTTTCCCTGTTTCAGCTTGAGGAATGAAAGCTTCAGTGCACTTATTAGCTTCCCAGTTAATGAGATCTCAAACAGGGGTGTTTTGCTTTGCTTTTGCCTGGCTCATCACACCGCCTTCTCTTTGGAGAGCAGCCACAGAGTGAAGATGAGGAAAGAAGAGTGCAAGGCTCATTTATGTGCTTGTGTGTTGTTGTGAGCAGAGAGATACTCAGCTGGCTTTTTTTTTCAGCTCAGTCCTTCCCCCCATGTGTGTTCCAAGCTTGATTTTTTTGGCACCTTCAGACATGGTGGGTAGTTTGCTCTTTGCAGGTAAAACGTGCTTGCAAACTTTTGTCAGGCACCTCAAAATGCAGATATAAAACTCCTGGAGATTGTCTCTGTTCCCTTTCTTGTTTTGAGAACCTCTGCCACCTCCTTTGTTCGTGTTCCTACCATAAGGCAGAGCTGGGAAATAATGTGGGCCATCAGATCAGGTGCAAGAGGTTTGCAGTGGAATAATGTTGGCAAGTACCACATACAGGACGCGACATGAAAACTGTGGCTAAAGGAGAACACTTATTTCTTGTTTATCCCTGTGGGATTTCCAATAGGTGATGAGACTGGACTAGAAGGCATGGGAAGAATAGGCCTCTGTTTTGGGTGGAAGATGGAAGTTAAAAGCGTTCAGACAGAGAAACTGGTCTTGCTTAAACTGTCAAAAGATAGAAATGCTTCAGAATACCTGAGCATTGCACAAAGCTGCAGAAATACTGAGTAGCCCTCTCAGTCGAGTATTTAATGTATTCTCATTTATAAAGTGAACTGTTCCTCAAGTGGCCATCAGCTCCTTAGAATTAGATGTGGATTAGGTTAGTTTGTGTGTGTGTGCATGTGTGTTCCTCTTCTTCAAGCTGCCAAGTGTGAATCTGGTTTCAGAGACAAGTGGATCCAAGGTGGTGTGGGAACAACAGGCACAGCTTCATAAAAGAGTTGGCAGGAAGACAACCAAAGAATTGTGACTTTGTCTAAGGTTTAGGAGAAGTTAAAGACATGGGCTAGGTTTGGCTGCAGTGTTAGCCCTGAGCACACAGAAATGCAGAACTCAGAAGGAGAGGGAGGTGAGTTGGTCTATTTGTAGATAAAAGAGCAAAGGGAAGCCAAGCAGAACATCTGCACGGAACAGCAGGACCCATGGAAATAGAAACTCCCCCATCTGTCTCCTCTGAAAAAACCCCAACAAAACCTGGCACTTCCTCAGGTCCTGAGACAGGGCCTGCTTGGGCTGTTCTCCCTATCACCTGCCTGGGACAGACCAGCCCAGCACTGCTGAGAGGTGTCCCTCCCTTTTCCACACGCTCCTACCACACTTCTTATCGCTTCAGCCCAAAGCAGATGTTTCAGCAAATAAACAACCCTTTTGCTGTGCCTAAAGGTTAACAAGGTTACTGCTGGGAAAGAGTGAAGCCTGAGAAAATTGGTTCTGCACTGACTTGTAAGGGTTTAACAAGCTGATGTGTGGAGGCAGCTGGGACAGGCTGAGGCTGCTCTGCACCAGTCTAATGAATTGGTGCTCACAGCAGATATTGCTAGGGATGTGGCATCTAAAGATGGCTGGGATTGCATCCCGAGGCTTTCCTGGCTTCAGTTGTGTTCCTCCTCTTGCTGCTGCTGCTGCACATCACTAATCATTCCATTAAAGTTCAGGAACAGTGTGCTGAAATTAAAGAAATCCTGTTATCCTGTAAAGGTGGCAGGATAACTTGCAGTCTCTCTCCCTTAGCTCCTCACTTATGGTAAGAACTACTCAAGTGATTTGGAGAAGGCTGGGAAATAGATTTCAAGTGTTGAGGGGGAAATCCTATTTTTCTGTTGTTTTTCTTGCATCTGAGAGGGGTGAGAAGGCATGACAGGGAGGTCAGGATGTGTAGGAATAGCACACATAAGTTTTCATAGCATATTCTCGTCAGCTGAAATGCGACCTTCTGTACTGACTGGTTGAAAAGCTGTGTGAAAAAGAACATTTAACTATTCTCGTGAGCATTTGCACAGGAAGGGAGGGAATTTTTCCTACCTAGGAGAAAAAAGGAAAACGAACTAGGAAAAAAAAAAAAAAAGGAAGCATCAGGAGCTAAAAGGACCATTTATTGTCTTTAAAAATATATTTTCATTTTTACACAAAACTAAGCAAAGCACATTTGTTGCCTTAATAGGAAAATAAGCAAGGTCCTGGATGTGCATTCTTGGGAGTAGGCAGTGGCAGGGACTGCTGCAGGGACAGTACCCTCCAAAAACAGGCAAAAGGCATGATGCCATCCTTTGGTTTTGTCAAACCCACCATGGTTTGGCTGTTTTGCTAAAATGAGTGGAATTCCTCCCTTGGTGGGCTTCTGACTGCTGCTCAATAGCATTAAATTAGAACTGGGATTCTTCTAAGAAAAGGCCTGGAATCAATTGCAGTATTGATGCTATTCCAGAAAAGAGAGAGCCAGCATGAATTCAGAAAGCCCCAAATAATGCCCAGTGTCTTTCATTGCTAAATGGTTTCTGAAAAAAAGGGTTTTTTTCCTTGTCTAGGTCTTTAATTGATCTTTTTTCTCGTAGTCTTCTGTCATCTCTGGAGCACTTAAATGTGATGCATGACTGACCCATCCTGTCCTGTGTATCTGGATTAAGGGTTTGGGTTGGCATATGCAGACAATATTTGCAAATATGGGGGCTGGGGGACTGAGCCAGGTAAAGCAATTTGACTGTCTAAAAATGCTTGTGAGTGCTTTGTCAAACTTTGGAAGTCTCTAACATGGCTGAGTTAATTAGTAGGAATTAGATGACTTGAAAAATCTGCCTTGGTCCTTTGTCTGAATCCTTGGGTCTGTGAGAAGAATTACATGTTTGAAGATCTGGACCAAAAGGTCTGTGGAAGTTTAAAGAAAATACCCATTGACTTGTGTGCCTTGGATCAGACTCAGATAAGTGGAGGAGGAGCTGGGAAGCAGCTGTGTGTTGGAAAGGATGGGCTGTGGGCTCTGTACATCCGTCATCTGTGTTAATGAAGACTGAACCAGGATATGGGGCAAAACCAGAACCTGAATCCAGCATATGAAAATGAAAACTTCAATATTTGGTGTACGAGGTTAGGATGAGTTGGCTGAGAGAGGGGATTAAATGGGCTGAGAGCATTCCAAGACCTCATTGTTTCCCCACTGATTGACACTGAAATCCCTTGCACCACTCTGGTTTTCTTACCATCACTGATGTTGATGTAGGACAATTTACAGTCCTTTCAGGATGGCAATTAAAGAAGCCAACCACCACACGGTCAATTAGGTGGGAAACATCAATAGAACATAAAATGAGCCCTAACTAGCAGGGAGACAATTAAGACACTGGAGATGAAACAGTGACCAGTGACAAACTCTAAATCTCTTGCCAGGCGTGTAGGCAAGAGGAATGAACCTGGTCCCTGGGGACAGCTAGGTTCTTCCCTCAGCCTTGCCACTGACACACCCCATTGCCTTTGCCATATTTGTGAAGTCCTAAATTATTTGTGCCATAGTGTAAGTCCTCAGTTCCTTCAGGAGCCAAAGTAGCAATGGGAGTTTGAGTCTTCCCATTTCTGCGAGCTCCGTTTTGATGTTGTAGGTGCTGCCTAGTCAACAATAGCCTTCTGGTGCCAGTGGTTGTTGTCACCTGCCCTCAGGGCCATTCAAAACCATGGAGGTGAACTTCAAAAACCACAGAGATGATTTTTCAGAGTGTGAAGCTTTTTGGGCTCTTTGCTTTGGCCCAGTTTATCAGCTTACTGTGAGTCGTAGTGCAGCACTTCTAAGGAAGGCCATTGCTCCAAGTTCCACTGGGTTTGCAAAGAGCAACTGAAGTGCCTTGGGGCTGGCACTGGGCCTCCATTGCCTGGGGAGAGGTGCTGCCTGTTGAGTCTGACACTGCTCATAAGTGTTTGCTGAAACAGGAGTCGTACAGCAAGTGGTGCAAGTATTGCCAAGATGAAAAGATTTCATGTGCTGTGTATCTGCCAAAGGCATCCCAGACCCAGCGGGGGTAGTGATGCTCTGAGGGCCGATTTTTAACAGCAGTATCCATGTCTGCCTGACTGATCTGCTGTGGTCTTGAAGAGCAACATATAGGTTTAATGTGCAACAGCAGCAGAACTGTGTTTCCTCTCTCTTTGGTGCATTAGTAGTGTCATTCATAAGTGTTCCCGAGTTACCCTGCCATCCTGTTACGAGTGAAAAGTGCAGAAGTTCATGAATAAGTTATAACCTGAACCCTATTAATAGTCCCACTGATGATATGTTATGGCAATCCTCTGGCTTCTCCCCCATCCTCCAGCTTAACTCTTACTCTGCCTGTCAGGAACTGGGCTGTGAAAAGCCTTCCCAACAGTGCTGTGAGAGCTGATTGCCCTTCTGTGGATGTTGGTGAGCTGCAGACCAGATATGTGTGAGACTGCTGTGTTATCCTTCAAAGGAAAGTATGCCTAGATGTTGTCAGAGTCACTGGTTTTCATTTGGAGTTGGTGAAGGTGGGATTTTCCAGGGCAGAACCTCTGTGTTTCATTCCTGCTACTGCTGGAAGGCAGCTGGTGCCAGGTTTGCTCCCTCTCGGGCAGGATGGCAGTGGTGTTTGCTAAGGGTGATGTTTAAAGCCATTAGGATAAATGGGAGGTGTCAGGGGGTGTTGGTGGAACATGGCTGAGACAACTTCATTCCAGAGACAGGAGAATGTGTCACTTCCACAGAACCATTAATCTTCTGGCTTCAAAATGTTTGTTATTAAGGACAAGATCGGTAGGAAAAATACTACCTGAGCTTGTAGAAGTGCTTTCCTTGAGATTATAAGAGGGGCTTTCATTCTGTGATGCCAGTGACATGTACAAGTTATTCTTTGCTGCTGACTTGAGCTGCTGAGCTGAGCAGGTCTCTACCTTTCTCCAGACTACAACAAACACCTCCACACTCCTGCTCCAGCAAAGTACTTCCTCATTCCCTCTGCAGGCACAGGCTTTACTCCTCCATCCATGTTCTACCTGCACCATTTATTTCCTTCATCCCATCTCCAAGAGCAAACTCTTGACACGAGTCAAGAATAAGGCTTTTAAATGACTGCAAACCCAATCTTTGTATTTACCCACATCAGGATAATTCCATGGGGTTGGAGTGTAAATTTGCCAGATGCTACTTCATCTTTGCCAACCTCAGCCTGAATGCATGGCCAGGTCAACAGGACTGTGCTTGAGCTGGTCACAGTCATGATGTAATTCAGCAAAATAAGCACATATTTGTATTATGGGTTTTGAGCTTGAACAACTCTGCAAAACTTTTAGAGAAAATATTTTTGAAGGCCACTCTCAGAGGTGGGGACTGAAGTTTTTCATATACCACATGCACCTGTGCAACCCAGTTGAAAAATAGTCCTTAATGCCATTACTGAAGAGAACACTTGCACTGAGGTGAGCCTGTGCCATGCTGAAGCCTGCTGAGAACAACAGATAGATTTACAAATAGGTTTACAATAGATCAGTAAACTGATATGTAATAAGAAATTTGTCATGGAAGAGTTTATGGAAGTGTGATGATCCCAAACTCTCAAAACCCTCTAAAAAATCAGGTTAGAATAACTTTCAAAGTACTTTCTATATGTAACCTCAGACTTCCCA
Organism: Rhipidura dahli; assembly: GCA_013399225.1. Taxonomy (NCBI): domain Eukaryota; kingdom Metazoa; phylum Chordata; class Aves; order Passeriformes; family Rhipiduridae; genus Rhipidura; species Rhipidura dahli. The sequence continues at coordinate 1,266,557 of VXAC01007786.1, forward strand.
ACTGTATGTGTTGTGTGAACAAAACTGAACTTTGTTCCTTCCTTATTAACATAAAAAAGGATTAATTCTAATTTTATGGGAGAACAAGAGATTGCTCATTACTGATAAAGGTTGCATTAAAGCTCTATCTAGACTTGCAGAAGGGAAAGTGGGGAATTTATCCAGTATTTTAAAAAAACATGCCCCACAGATTTTCCAGCACCATGGAGAAAAGCCTTATAAACCAGCTCAGCTAGATGGAAGGCTGTGATAGGTCTTCAGCTGAAGGCATTGCTGAGATATTACAGTGATAGTCATGTTAGAAAAGATGATAGATTAGATGCAGCCCCACTGGAGGGGGCATGTGTGCACTGACTGCTGAATGCTCTGTGCACAGAGAGATACAGCTCTGGAGCCATCACTTAGCAGCTCTGAAATGTCTGTACAATTTTTTATGCTGTAATTTTGTATTGTTCATAAATATTCATAGGTGCCACCGCTTTTCTTGATCTCATTGTAGTGAAGCAGCACAGTCTGTTGGTTAGCAAAGGAAGCTTGGAGCCAGCCAGAGCTCCAGACTTCTGCCCAAATGCCTCTGGATGCTGGGTGGCTGTAAACCAGGCACTTAACCTCATCAAGCTCCAGTTTTCCTATCTGTAGATTAGCTAGCACACAAATAAGTGTCCTCCTTGCAGGGGAGTGGGAGGCATTAATTAATGCCTGCAGAATGCCTCGAGTCCCTCTGTGGAAAGGTGCTCCAGAAGTGCAATTGGATTATTGTTGCTTTGGTGCTTTTCCATACTGAGCCATATTGAAGTGAAATGCTCCACTTTTGTTTCCTGTCCTGAGGCTGGATCAGCATCAGTGGGGACACATCTCTGCATCTGGGGAGTGCTTCTCCCACTCACTGAATTTGGGCAGGTCCCACCTTATTAAGCCCAGCAAAGGTGGGGCTCAGAGCATCAACTGGTTAAAGTGGTGGGGGGAAGGGCAGGAAGAGTGGAAGTCCCATGCTTTTGAGGAAAATCGGCATTGAAGTCCTGGGGACATTATGTTAATGGCATTACTCAATTTCTGGAAGCAATGCTGATTAAATATTCATTGACTTTGATTATACTGAAATTAGGACTAAAGCGTGAACTCAAATTGAGTGGAATAATGGCAGTGTAAATAATGCATACTTTCTAAATTGAAAACACCAGCTTGTGCTCTGCTCCCCCTCTCCCCGCCCCCTCGGTTTGTCATTGTGCCATTTGTTTAGGAGACGATTATACTGATGTGTGCATATCCAGCTATCATTTTTACCAGCTGGGAAAAAAATGTGAAATTAAAGGTTTTCTACATTGTTTGCTTTTCCCCACTCTTGGAAAACAGAAGTAAATACAGTGCAACAAAGACTAAGCTTGATTTGGGGGAAGGGGTTAGAGGCTGCTGCTCAGCCTCAGCCCTCTGCATCATCTCCTGAAGGATGAGAAATGCTGATGGCAATTGGGCCCCTGGAGAAAGAGGCCAGGAAGAAATCCCTGGGGGAGATGCAGGGCACAAGGGGAGTAGGGTTGGTCCAGCTGTAAGGGTGACAGATGGTGCCTTGGCTCAGTGCTCTGGTCCACTGGAGACTCCACCTGGGGGACAGCATCTGTCCTGTCCTGGTGTATGCTGGAGCCTGAATCACGACTGCTCATGGAGAGCAGGCTCTGAGGGGGCTGTGAGCAGGGATGACAGACAGTGGGAAGTCTCCTCCCTGCACATCACACCCAGCTGCATCCCTTTCCTGTGGCTGAAGCTGGGTCTTGCAGAGCCCCCCAGTTCCTGCTGCAGTGTGTGCGTTGCACTGGAGAACATTCAGCGCTGCCCTGCAAGAAGCTGTGCAAGGTCACCCTTAGGAACCCCCTTCCCTCCTGTCCTCTCTCTGGAGAGGGTTAAGAACAAAGCCAGGCCTGATCCTCCACTCCCACTGCTTCTCTCCTACCCTGAATCCCTCTGGTTTCAAAGGAACCCGTTTGACTCTGGGTGTGCAGTGCTCCTGTGTGCTGAACTGCCCTGTTCCAGACTTCTTTTCTCATATTTCTGTTACTAAAAATGCATCTTTTTAGCTTTTAGCAAGGTGATGTTTCAATGGCATATTTTTAAGAACTCTTTCTAAAATCAGAAACATATTATTTTTAATACAATACATAATGTAGGAATTGCAGGGAGGCTCTTTTGGCAGGGTTGCCAATCAGGCGGGGGGAACGGGGAACTGCGTGGGTTCCATGGGCTCAGGGCTGCACACTCTGGAAACCAAACCGGTAGTTTTTCAAAGTTCACATGCTGATTGCAAAGAAAAAGCCCATTAAAGAGCAAATCGTTTAAGGCACAGCCTTCCTTCAATCCCCAGGGAACTTGCTTTCTGCGACAGCATGATGGAAAGGTTTCTCAGTCACACTCAGCTTTTCCCTGCACAGTAGGGCTCTTTGCTACCTGAGATTTGCCCTATTGTGAAGTCTTCACCAGAAAATAGAGGGGGCAGGAGTTCTAGATTTGCCTTTTCTCTTTCCAGGCAGAGAGGTGCTGGCTCCCACCCTGTCCTGCTGCAGGAGAGCACTCGGTGGCCGAGGGAGCACGGCTGGCTGGCACAAGGAAGATGCTGCTGCCGTGCTCACAAGGCTGCAGCAGGACTGCAAACACCACAGGCACCTGGACCCATTCAGGAATGTTTCTGCTTTCCATCCATGAGTATTTGTGCTTTTCCTTTGGCAGGGGCTGTGAAGGTACCGAGGCTGTCACTTGCAGTTCCCAGATACACGAATCTGCCTCGTTCTTGCTCCTTTCCCAGAGTGTCTGATTTCCCTCTTGGTCTTGGAGATGATGATGTTCATCCTTGGTCCATGATTTGGGAGGAGAAGAGTGGCATCCTTGGCTCCATGATGGGAAGAGAAGAGTGCTCCCAGAGGAACAGGAAAATGACTTTGGTGTGGGTCAAGGCTCTTTCTGCAGCTGTGGAATAACTCCCCAGCTAAGCCATGATCTTTATGAGCTGTGTGATACACGCACGTTTCTGTTCCTGAATCTCTTCCTCTTCTGGAGCTGAGTTCATGCAGACATGGGCTATCACCCCATGTAATTCCTGTCTGGGTGCTGAAAGGGTGGCACATCTCTAGTCCAGTGGCAGGGATTAGGAATTTAAAGTCACTCTAATTACATTTTTTCTTTTCCAAGCACTTGCTTTTTTTCCCCTCTCCTCTGACCTCTCACTCAAGTTTTCATGGCTGCAGATGAGGTAGGCAGTGATAGTTCTGCTTTTGGTTTGGCTTTTTTTAATGACCAGAAATTCCTAGTCAGAGGAGGAGGCTGTGGGGCATTTTGAACTAGAGATTCTTCTGTTCTGTGAAACATCCTTTATTAAAACTGTTATTCACAAATCAAAGCAAAGTCACCACCTGATTAAAACTTGATAGGATTAATTTCTTTCCAGCCCGAATTAATTTAATGACATAAGCATAAAGGTTTGTCTTTTTCCTCCTCAGGAGTTTCCTCTCATTAATTTTACCATTGCACCACAACAGCACTTCACAGAAACATCTGGATTAGCAGAAAGTTAGCAAAGTGCTTTTTGGTATGCAGAATGATAAACAAATGTGGAGGGATTTGCACAGATGTTAAACAATGATTTGTGTTTCAGGCTGAAGGGTTGTGCAGTGGCCATGGTTTTCAGATTTCTATAAAGGGCAGAATTTTATCCGCAGCCCTAAGAGTGTCTTAAGCTAATTTGAATTTTTTTAAAATAAAATATTGAAAATGAGATCATCCCACCTGAATAGCTGGCCAGGCTCAATGTTGTCATTTAGCAATAATTATCCCACTTGCCTGTAAAAGTATATTGGGGCAAATCTCCAATAATTACTTGATCTTAGGAAAATATGATACATTTTTGTCATAAATGACGGAACTGAATAAAACTTTTGCATTGTTATGGGATTTAGGATTTTAGTTGTTGAAGTTATCAATCTGTTAAGTTTTTAAAGTTATTAATGTGTTCAAAAACCTTTTTAAATGAATGTTTAGAGTTGAATTATTGATGCTAAAATAATTGTTAAAATTTCAAAGGTTTGCATACGGTTTAAGTGTTTAAAAATAAAGTTTAATGATCTTATTCTATTTAACATGAGGGGGAGAGTGCCCAGCCCCCCGGCTCATATTAAAGGATCCCTAGCGCTGGAGACCTAAAATTAGAAACCGACGGTTGGGTCTGTGACTTGGATGTATCCAGGCTGGCATACTAATGAGGCCCCTTCCTGCCAATGCGAACGAGCCATCCATCTCCCCTAGACAACAACATCTCATTGGCGGAAGGGGCCTCCTAATTAATTAGTATGCCCAATAACATCAGGCCTAAGGGGAGGATACATCCCCAGACCCAACCTCTCCAAATTCCCTATAAAAGAGAGCTCCTGAAGAGGGAGGGGGCTCTCTGCGGCTGCCACTCGTTGGAGCACAGAGGGTCTCTTCGCTAGGAACTGATTAGCAGGTCCTAAGCGTGAGCCGGTGCGCTCGGCCTCTCTAAAACCTTTTCTCCACTACCCTTGAACTTAAGTTCAGGTAGTGCCGCCCGGCTCAGAGCTCCTCTGAACTGCCATTGGCAGTTCAGTGGTTCTGATCGCTGACCGGGACCCTTTCCCTTTCCCTACCATATCCTATCTAATCTCAGTGCATTTTTGTTATTTACTTTCGGGATTCCGGATTCGTGATAGGGTTTAATAAAAACATTCCTTTTTTAATCCTATCACGAGAATTGTCTCTTATTTCCGACAATTTTATACAGATGCTTGAGGGTTTTTTACTAAAAAGAGGGGAAATGTGTGCTTGCAACAAATACAGTCTAGCTGAAGAACTTGTGGATGTGCTTGAAATGGGTTGGTTAGATGACACACATGTCTTTCTAAAGTCTTGATTGTTCCTAAATTTTCTCCTGATTCCAGTTAGCATCTCTGGGACACGTTACATGGAGAACAGGTGAACAGTCACTGCAAAACCTAAATTTGGTGATGTTCCCCACTGCCATGCACTCCTCTGTGGCATTTGGTTAGGCTTATGGCTAAGCACAGCTCTCCTGCATCAGTGTTTTCTCTCCCTGCTGTAGTTTGCTACCAAACTGGGAAGTCGCAACCTCACCTGCAGTGTCCTGGATCAACTCTGTGCTCTAAACCAATGTCCCAGGAGCCTAAATGCAAATTGCTGGATCACAGCATATCAAAGCACTTGGATGACTGTTTCCAAAAAAAGTTTAGAGGCTGTTTCTTCCCTTTTCTTTTTTAAAAAAATCCCTTTGCAGCCTGGCACAGCGCACACGTACTTAATAATCTATGCTTGTCTCTGTGTAAATAATTAATCAGAAAAGGAAAATAATATAAATCCCAGCTATCATATTGCTATTAAAATTGCAGAAGCATTAGTGCATCCTATAAGTATTGTTTCTGTAATTAGATAACCTTTCTGGGCTGGATCAGCACTCAGAATAGGGAGCATATGAACATCTGCTTGGAGGCACCATGGAAGGAAGGAGGAAGCTTTGTTTTATTTGGAGACGTGGATTTCCTTGCAGAGGGGAGCACCTGGCCTAGCACAGGAGATAATTTATGCCTCTCTCATTTCACTGCCTGAGCACAGTGCATAAGGTCTGCCTTAGCCAATCCAAGGTCGGGATCAGCAGGATCCAGGTCAGCCCTGGCCACACATCCCCGTGAGTCCCTCCGGGTGTGGCATCCTCCGGGCTTGTGCTTGGTCTGGAACAGCCATTCCCACAGCCTGATGAGGTGAGGCAGAGGGGAGGAATGGTTCAGCTGAACAACTGGGGACTCGCCAAATGTTTTCCCTGGATTTCTGGTTGGTTTTTTTTTTTTTTNCCTGTGTTTTTTGTTTTGTTTTTTTTTTTTTTTTTTTTTTTTTTTGCCTTGATTGCAGAGTTTTCAGTCTGCAAGGAAATGGGTAGGAGATGGAGCAGTCTGCCATCGCTGGGCTCTTGCCTGTGACTTAAACCCAAGCTCTGTTGGGCAAAGATGGGCAAATATTCACTCTGCCCCCACTGTGTGACCTGCATCACTCCTGTCATGCTGCAGATGCCCATTAGCAACATTGGAAGGACACACATTCACAACCATGAAACATCTTTTTCACATAAATGATACATTCTTTTTTTTTTTTTTTTCTGAAATGCTGGTAAAACCCCATCAAGACACCGCTGAATTTCTGTAAGAGTGGCATTCCCAGTAATAGCGAATAATCAGGTTTTTGCTTGCAGTTTGAAGTCTTAGTACTCATGGCAGAAAACCAAGCTTTTGTATCTGGGTACAACTATAAAATAATTATGCAGATAATTCATCCTTTTGAAGACTGTGTGTGAGAGTGTTTTACACTGTGTTTGCTAGGCAACTTGGGCTCTCCCTGCAGGACATAGACGGGCTGTACCTGGCTTTTTCTCCTCTGGAGAGGCTGTCATACTCTAGATTGCATATGGGAAGAAATCTGGCTCTGTCACCACTCTCATTACTGCATATTCTTTTCCATATGGCAAAGCTAACATATGGTTAGTGGAAATTAGGGGATTTCTATTGCCCGAGTCCAGAACTGGATTAGAAAGGATGGTGTTGCCCAGGACAGAGACATATGGACAGATGCTTTAGGAGCATCTTATTTAGCACTCATCAGATTTATGCAGTGCAAGAGTAAATTCTGCTAACTCGAAAGTGCAAAGCTTCTCCACAGATTGATTTAAACTGGATTTTTCCAAGGAGCCTGAGCAGATTAGGTATCAATCCCATTACATTTTAATGGGAGCTGGACTCTTTTCATTATTAAGTCCTTTTGAAAATCTATCACTTAGGGATCAATCAGTGGAATAATTGAAATTGGGCCTTATCTTAGTTAAAAATTAGTTGAGGTTTGGGGGCTTTTTTTCCCCAGTACCTAAATCACTCTTAAATGATTTGGAAAAACCCTCTGTGTGTGCTGGTGCAGTGGGCGAGTTTCACAGCCTCTGTTCTCATTACACATTACTGCTGGACACAATTAAAATCCCAAATAAATGAAACTCCAGCAGGGCAATGATTGCAGAATTCTACAATGCTTTGATGGGCATTCCCAAAACAGCCAAACCCCCAGTTCTGGTGGAGAGGATGCTCCATATCTCCTTTCTTTCTTCACTGCTGTATCAAAGTCTGGGACCTGTAGCTCCTGTGTCCATGCCCAGCCCTTTGCAAGGTCTCACCATGTGCAGATGCATTTTTGCTGCTGCAAAGGAAGACTGAAAAAAGTATTTCCTCTCCTGCAGGCAAAAACAAAAAAAAAAAAAAAAAGGCAAAGAGGGGGAAAACTTCTGCCTATAGTAATATTTCCAGAGTGGCTTCATTTTCCTTTGAAACATCTGATGGATGAAGCTGGTCGATCATCAAGAAGCTAGTTAATGTTATTATACAGGATGAGGGCTCCAAATCAAAATTAAATTATCCTGCAGCTGCTCCTGAGTTCTCCAGCATGTCCTATCACAAGGATGCTCCCTGTACAAATGTTTCTATGGGCAGCATGTGCTGCTCTGATGGCACTCATTAGCTCTGTGCACTGCGAGCTCAGAGCTTCTGCCAGCCAGGTAAATGCTGAGTTATGGAGAATTTCCTCTCCTGCAGGGGCACTGCTCTGGGTAGCCTGGCCCATGGGGGTGCAGATTTCCCACTTGTGAACCCCTCCATCTCTGCACATTAGGTGCAGTCACATGTGCTTTGTGAAGGGATACGTGCTGGATATGAGCTACTGGAATTATTTAGTCATCCGTTCCCATTAGCTGATGAGCTAATTTTCAGTGCAGAAATCCATATATACATGGGATTTTATTTGCTGTTGGTAAACGTTTCCTCTATATTGATGTTTAAAATAAAATTAATACTAATATTGGATGGAGGTGATAATGATTTAATTGCTCCTTGATTGAATTGTTACAGGAGGAAATGAACTGTGGTGTGTAATGTGTTGAAGTTAAAATGGAGTAGTGTGAGTTTATTTTATATTGCTATCAATTTTGTAACTGTAATGCGCCTTCCCCCATTGCTGTTTTCAATGGCTCTTGATTCCCAACCTGAAAAATTTCATTTGTTCATCTCTTGATCTTGTGTCTATTGTCTTTTTGGCTTCTGAGGCTGTGGTTCTACACTTTTCCTTATCTTCCCCAGTCCTAATCTGAAAGTGAATGGTTTTTTTAGCTGATTATAAGGAGGTAATTATAAAATACACATTTAAAAATATTCTTACAATGCGTAGCTCATATATCTCAAGAGTAAAGGGGGCTGTAAGCAAAAGCTGTGCAGGAAAGGAGGTGCTGGTTTGCCACACCCGTGTTGCCAGTTTCCATTTTGCTCTGCCAATTTACTCAATGACTTAAACGTGTGGCTGGAGACTGTGTCTCTGAAGAGGGGTGGAAAGAGGGTGAGGGGGTTGATTAAGGTGTGGGGGATGTGTCTGCAGTTGGAACACGGGGTGGGTCCTGAGGGGTCCTTTTGACTGTGAAGTTGCAGAGTTCCTTCAGAGGAAAGTTTGGCTCTTTGCTGTCGAGGAGTGGCGAAGGTGGGACCGCGCCCTGTGACCAGGGACATCCTTGCAGCCCCACTGCCAGCGAGCAGCTCTGACGCCCAGGGTTTGATCCCGGCCCTGGAAACCTGCAAGGTCTCCTGGTGGCAGAAAACCTCCCCTGTTCAGGGCTGGTGTGTTTGTGTCATCCTTGGCTGAGCAGAGAGAGCAGCGCATCCTCCAGGTGCGTGCAGGACTCCCGCCCTGCACGGAGCTGCTGCCGCCGTGCTGATGTGTGGATGGGAGCTGGGGTCTTGCTGATGAGCAAATCTGCATTTTCCCAACTCAAATTCCCTGATAAGTCTATTAGCCTTGAACCTCTCTCTTGCTTAGCCCTCCCCTTCCCTGCTGTACAATGCAGGCAGTCCTTCATCATGGCACTGAGAATTATTTTCTTGTTTTAAATCTCAGTTTGAAAATGTCAAAGTTCAGGTTCTGGAGAGAGAAGTCTGGGTGCTAAAAGCAAGAATGTTTCTTTTAATTAGAGTTATGCCCTCGAGCAGTGAGAAACCATTATGTTTTTATTCTTCCTCTGTACTTGTTCCAAAACCTTTTACATGATCAGACTAAAAGGTAAGTGCAAATGAGTAAGCAGCTAAAGGAGTAAAGCAGATTCATAAAAAAAAAAACCTGGGGAGAACTGCAAGTCTTGCTAGTTTGTATTTATGAAATAACTGACACTTTAGATTATGCTGCTGTTTCTGGAGACAAGATGTTTGAAAAGACCATTTCCCTACCAGAACTCTGTACTTTGGGGGGATGTGTGGAGCTAAGCTCTGTTTGTATGATGTGTTTTTAAGCTTTTCCAGTTACTAGGTGTGAGAGGTGATATGGTGCTTCAGCCAGGGAGGCTGTGGAAGATGCAGCTGTGCTTTTCCAGGGCCTGACAGAGCCATGTGTGCACCCGTGGGTGGGTGGGATGCTCCTCTGGTGTCCAGGGCTTCTCCCTCCCCCTTGCAGTGTGACCAGAGAGGGAAATCATTTACTCCTCCTCTTGCTTTACTGCTGAGTGAGCTTTAAACCTTAATGATCATAATGAATTTTAGGAATGAAGACATTATATTTCTAGTGTAAGTTACTGCAACACAAAAGAAAAATGAGGCATTTGGGAGGGGGAGCAAAGGATATTGAAAACAAGAAACAAACCAACCCCAAAATCCAGGGCTATCCTTCTTTTTTTTTTTTTTTTTTCCCCATTCCTTCTTTTTTTTTTCTTTCTGGTGAATGGATGAAGAATGTGTTTGTGTTTATGGATTTTGCCATGGGTCTGTATCCTCTTTGGCACATGCCTGACCTGGAGGTGCCAGGATTGTCCTGTGCTTGGAGCTGCTGAGCTGCAGCTGAGGGTGGCAATCACCACGTGCGAGCTCCTGTCCCACAGCCCAGCTCATGTCACACAGTCGTGTGGTTCCTTCCCAAATTGTCTGGGCTCTGCCTGAGCACCAGGAGCTTGGCTCTAGAGAAGCACCAGTCTGGAAAACTAACTGAGCTTTTCCCCATAACCATCAAACCCAGCTATTCACATGGGCTCTGTGTGTGCTGTTCACTCGCAGAGGTGCCCGTATGCCCGAACAAGACAGATCCCCCTAACACACACACTTGCAGATACATTCCTGCATAAATTATATTCATGTTTTACATGAAAGACACATCAGCCAATGTGTGAAACCCAGACAGGCAGGAAACTTTGAGATAAGAGAGGGGGAAAAAAAAAAAAATCTCACCTTTTCTGTCTTATGTTTTTCCTGATAAATTTTCTTGCTCTGAGTGTTATAAAGGAGGATGTTATTCAATACAAGATACAAATATAGGAAGGTGTTATCATGGAGAGGAAGGCACTTTGTTTGCCCTGTTCTGTCTTTGCCACAAGGTTGTTCTCTGCCTGGAAGAGTAGGGGGGAAAAGGCCTTATTTTCAGAGGTATCTGGGGCTTTATTTTCATCCTAAGGTATGTGTGTTAGCATGGAGCTGCCTTGTGGGGCTGTAACCCTCAGGCTGGGAGTGGTGCCCACTGCTAAATTACTCTGCAAATCCAGAAATAGAGGAGGAGGTGGAAGCTGCAGCTGTGTGTTTATCTCTCAGTGCTTTGGGTGGTGAGAATCCCAGTCCAGGGCTGGATATCCTTGAATATGGTTCAGATGAGTGGCAGAGCCCAAGAGCCAAGTGCTGCCCATGCAGGCAGCACAAATGCTGGGACACCTGAGGGCAGCAGGAGTGTGTGGCTGGCCCTGGAACAGGGCCCCTGGACAGCAGTGTGGGTGCAGTGTGATGGGAGCAGGGGGAGTTCTTGCTGGAATAACTCTTTGCAGAGCCAAACCGACTGGAGGCTGCCAGCATATCCTGGCTGTAAAGCAAAACACTGCTTTTGGGGATTCCCCCTGACATTCAGGGGACCTGCAGGCAGTCCCTGGTGAGCAGAGGCTGCATTTGGAGTGACCTTTAGGCTCCCTCTGTGCCCGTGGGAGGGTGGTGGTGGTGCTGGAGGGGATGGACCCAGCCCTGGCAACACCTCTGGCTGCCCTGGCTCAGGCAGCAAACAGCTGAGATGAGGCTTCTGGGCTGTGGTAGCTGCTTTTGCAGCATCCACTGAACTAAATCATCTCATTAGGGGGATGCCTGGAAAAGAAGCATGGTGGCTGTAGTTCTGCTTTGGACCTGAGGTCTGAACAACAGATGTGCCTTGTGTCCAGAAGCCTACATGTGTCTGAGAGCAGATTTTCTCTTGTGGGTGAGAACTCAGGAGGATGGAAGGGACGAGGAGAAGAGTTATTTAATGGAGCACTGATAAAGTCTAGCTAAAGAAAGCACACTCCTGTTCAGTTTTGGTTTTCCTCTTGCTTTTGCTGGTTCATTTAAAACTTTTATTTACTCTAAAGATTTTATATTTATTCCCACCACAAGGGATAGAGTGAGGGAGGGCAGAGAAATCAAAAAGAAACATTTTGATAGTGGTTGCTGTCTGTCTAGATGCCAGCCTTCTTAGGGAAAATCCTAACTGGCATGCTAGCTTGTTGAGTATTGAATAATAAATAATGAGGTGCAAGGTGGACAGATGGGTGATGGATGAGTTTTGCAAGGCTTAAAGAGAGGAGAGTTTCCTTCTACTGTTGTGGGGGTTTTTTTAAGCCCGATTCAAACAAAACAGAAATAGATTATCAGCTAAAAAGAACAAAAAATCTACATTCTCCCATTTTAATGGAGTATCATTTCAAATATGTTGAAGAAAACAAAGTTTGTCTTATTTAATGCAGATGTGTCTTCATGTGCAGGATGCCAGGATCCTTGAGCTGCTCTAGTGGGCCAGATTTGTGTTATTCTCCCAGGTGATAAAACACAAAGCAGGGATTTTCACTCCAGGTGCTCTCTCTTAGCACCTCTCCCTCTCTCTGTCTTCATTTCCTTTTTCTGTTCTCCTCAGTAATGAACCATTTGAGTCTGGAAATAAGTCTTGGGTCATGTATGGCAGTGCAATAATGAGTGGGAATGTGCATCTGTTTATTTTGACAGGGACCATTCCTCGTGAAGGTGTTTACTGTAGGCTCCTGATTCCCAGGTGCTGGCAGGTGCCTCTGCTGTCTGTGGTGCTGTGTAGATACCAGCATTTTATGGCCTGGATTCTTTCAATCACTTTCAAGATGGGGTATTCAAACTTACTCCAAATCAGCCTGTGGAGTGTTTTCTGTGATGCAGAACACTGAGATGATGTGTTGTAGCTGTGCTGGGCTGGCTGTGTGTCCCTGCATCCCCCTCCCAGCTGTGGTGTGCCAGGAGCAGCTGAGCTGAGAGGGGGATGCAGCAGGATGAAACTCCTCTGCCTCTCTTGTTCTGCTGGGAGATGTCTCCTGGCTCCTGTCCACTGGGCAGTGGTGCTGGAGTGTTTTCTGTTTCCCTGGGGGGTTACAGGAGTCAAAGATGAGTTAAATTAATGAAATTTGATGGCCTAAATAGGAGCTCAAGGTCCACAATCGAAATCTCACTAATGCTGCTGCCAAGGTGTCCTCTCTGCTGTCTCCCAGGTGAAGTCCCTCCCCTTCCCTGGGCAGGAACTGCAGCTCTCAGCAGCAGATGCAGCTGCTGCCTCCTTGAAAATCTCCCTGGAGGAGGAGCTGCCCTGGCCCCCGGTCCCAGGCTGGGCTGCTCTAATCTGTGCTCTCAGCAATGTTTGTGAGCTGGTCCCGCTGCACTGCCTTGGGAGATGAAGTGGAACACCTCTGTTGTTGGGGTTTTTGTGCCTGAGGGGCACTGAATTGAAATGGGGGTCCTTGATCAAGCCCTTTCCTGGGGGGAGCTGCCCTGCTGGTGAGAGCCCCCAGCCTGTCCTCTCCCTGTGCTGCTGGCACCTGCCAATTGCACCCCTGGAGTTATTGGAATGCCCAGACCTTGGGTGACCTCTCTGCAATGCTGTGTCTCATGCAGACTGCATGAGAGAACTTCTAATCTTTCAATTAAAAAGCCAACTATAGAAGAGGCTGTCTCAGCTGCTCTGCCTTGATAAGAAGGGAGAGCTTTACAACTTGCTGTCAAGCTGTAACTCCTTCCTGCACACGCAGGTCTGCCCTGCCAAAAGCAGGTGGAAATGCAGAAAGAAAACCTCCCATCAGTTTCATCTCTTTATTGAAAGCTATCTTGTCTGACAGTGAGTCTTTTGAAGATAGATGTTTTCCACCTGTAGAACTCACCTAGGACTGTCAGCATCCCATCCCTCTTGCCTGAGGACTTTCCTGCATTCCCTTATTGAGTCTTGCAGTCTGATAGTCCCTCTCTGTTTCTGCCTATTGAAATATGAAAAATAAAATGAAAATCGGACCTTAAGAGCACAGGTCTGGCTGTTAATCACAAACATATTGGTGTTGAGGCATCAACAACTTAATCATCCACTGTTTATCCACTGCTGGGAGAGCACAGTGTTTATGTTGATGGCAACAGAAGAATTCCTACAAGTGTTCCTCCACTTGTGAACATTTAGGATGAAGGGAAGTAACTGCCTTAGGCTAAAATAAAAACCAAAACTTGCCTTGGACTCGTGGGTTACTGATCAGGAATTTCTATTATTTGAACAATGTTTTTAATCAGCTGAAACAGCAAGTGCTGTGTCAGAGGATTATTCTAGGAAATGAGTATTACGTTTGATTATAACATTGATTTCGCACTTATTAAATCCTAGCCAAAGAAGGTGTTAAAGAATATTATTTCTGCCCAAAAGTGCTTTGTTACAGTCAGCATTTGTGCTTGCTAAGCCTTCTCTTAAGCTGGTGGTTTTCCACTAAGAACAGTGCTCATTGCCTGAAGGGAGGACATTGGTATATTTTACTGAAGAAAGGGAAGCCCAGACACTTAAAACAGATTTTCTGTGCTTCCTGGAGGTGCCTGTGCAGAGGCACACTGACCCATAGGCTCATTTAGGTTGGGAAAGATCTTTTAAGTCCAACTGCTAACTCAGTACTGCCAAGTCTACCACTAAACCATGACCCTAAGCACCACATCTGTCTGTATTTTAAATCTCTCCAGTGATGGTAACTCCACCATTTTCCTGTTCCAATGCTTGACAACCCTTTAATTGAAGACATTTTCCTATTACCTGACCTAACCTTCCCTGGCACAACTTGAGGCTGTTTCCTCTTCTCCTATGACTTGAGAGAAGAGACTGAGCCCCTTATTTCAGAAAGCTGCAGAGGGTGATAAGGTCCTTCCCAAGCCTCCTTTTTTCCAGGCTAAACTCCCCAGCTCCCTCAGCCCCTCCTCACAGGATGTGTGCTGCCCACCTCACCAGCTTTGTTGCTCTTCATGTGCACACCTGCCCATGATGGGGATGGTGCTCCTGCCTGCCCAGTGGCAAGGGACACTTTTTTTTTTCCCCCCAGTGCTTTGGAGCTTTGGAAAACTTCTGTAATTATTTACTTGAAGAGTTTGGTCTCTTGATGTGTGTGAACCTGGAGGCCTGAGCCAGATTTAGGGGATGGGAGGAGAAGAGTGCTCACAGAGGAACGGGGAAAAGAAATCAGTAATCCTAGGTCAAATAAGCAACCAGATACAGTTTCTTTGATATTACTTGTAGAAATGTAGGATGGTTAATATTGGTTAATATTGGTAGAAATGTAGGATGGTTATTTATTTGTGAGTCTCTTTTTTTAGCACTCCTGTGAATGTTACTTGGTACCTTCTAATTCCCTATGCCACCAGACCTGTGAGATCCTGGACACTGAGAGGTTAACTGGCTCCTTCCTATCCACCAGCTAAAGGCTATGTGCTGCAAAAAAAGGGACACAGGGAACCTGGAACGTGGTGGTCTCCTTCTGAGTCAGCTAATCAATAAGCATTAATCTATTATGCCAATTAAATGCTTAGGGAAGGTGAAGCACTGTGCAAGCGCCAGGTGTTGTGGGAAGCCTGGGGTCACTGCAATGCCAAAGGTGCTGTCTGATGGATGGCAGATTAAACAGAAGTCTCCACTACAACTGCTCATTAATGATTCTGTAGCATTTTTCATGACAGAAATCTTCCCTGGGAATTAAAGGTGAACTGATCAAAATCTGAACTTTGTTTTTTTTTTTTTTTTACCTTCTGGTCAGTTAAAATTGGATGCAATGCTGAAAAGCAGTATGAGCTATGAACAACACTAACCTGAAGGTAACAGATGGTAAAAGAATAATGATGGATCCAGTCAACAATAATTTCCTGTCCTATAATTTTTTTTTCTGGCTGGGGCACTACACTGCGTGCTGAAAGGCTGAGCTAATTTCCGGACTGTACCGTGGTCTTTCTGTATGATGAGATCAGATCATATAGGCCCATGCTCCTCACTTGGGATGCCTGGCTTCATTCCCCTGGGATGATTTTTGAGCTGCTTGTTCTTCCAGCATCCACACTGACCGTACTTGGGGCTGGACCTGGTCCTCAGGCCTCGCAGAGAGCTTGCAGCTCTGCGTGCCAGCAGCACTGAGCAGCACCCAAGTGCTCTGGAGGTTGGATACTGTGTGATTTGGCCATCACACAGAGGGGAGCCCGAGCCAAACCCCCCTCTAGGTCTAACCTAGTCCTTAGCCAGAGAGGGATACTTCCAACCAAACCAGGGCCTAGCCCCTGAAAGTGAAGTCACCCAGAGCTAATGCTCTTTGTGGGCTGGGGAAGGAATGAAACCCCACCTCCTTTGCAGCTGCAGAATACGGCCAAGTTCATTAGCATTTATTAGGTAATGATGAGCTGTGCCATTGAGAGGCCTGTAAATAAGCAAACCATCTACAGATGGCTGCCTAATAGGCTCTGCTTCCAGGTTGTGGTACCTGACCCCTCACACAGATGTTGCTTTCCTCGAGCAGCTGTGCCGCGCGGTTCTGCTTCCTGCCGAGGAATCCTCCCCTACCTGCTCCAGCTCCATCCCAGCTTCTCGAATCCTGTGTGCTCCCTCCCCTCCTCACCTGAGCCCCATTCCTGAGGTGTTGTTGTTCCCCCAGTTTGCTGTTTGGAGGAGCAGGCTGCGGTGCCTGCCATCCTTTGTGCGCGCTTTGTCTTTGTGCCAGCTCGCATCCCGAGGAGCTGCAAAGTGGCACCCGCGCTCCCCGTCTCACAGCAGGCATGTTTTGCATTTACTGACACATGGGGAGTGACTGACTAATACTAACATGAAAACAATTCTGACAGAACAAGGGCTTGATGCAGGGTGGGGGTGGGGGAAATATATCCAGGAAAACAGAGCGTGTTCAGCATATGCTATTGCCTTCGCCAGTTCAAAAAATATTTATTGTATTTCTTATAATTGAGTTTCCCCTCTGTAAACCTACATGAGAGAGAGTGTAAGAAGTTTAGGCAGATGGCCTTTAGAAATAAAAAAAAAAAAGAAAGAAAAAATATAAACCAAGATTCCCTACCCAAGCACACCAGCAGAGGTTTCTTACAATATAAATGAGAAAATATTCCCAAAGAAATTTCTCCCAGGAGTGAAGAGAAAGGGAGGGAGAAAAACAACAGAAAAAGCAGAGGAAATGCAGCTCCCCAGCCTTCTCTCTGCCTTGGCTTGGGACTTGGGGTGTATGTGTACATGGGAGCCTTCATCCAGCAAATCTTGACATCAGATGAAGCCTTTCATCACCAGAGCTTTTAAACACTTATAAAAAAATAAATCTGTGGTTAGGAAAAAGCAGCAACCAGGGTCATGGTAACAGACGTTCTGAATCCATTAAAGATGAGATGGCAGAAAAACTACTTGATCTGGTGGGAATAAATCTGAAAATCTATAGGTCTCATGTTGGCTCGTTGTTCTGCTGGATAGCTTTTCCCTGGTCACCTCTCCTTCATTTCTGCAGCTGACTGTTGGACATGAATTTTATTTAATTTTTCTTTTTTTTGGCCTACCCACTCTGCTTGCCTTGGTTGAGCTGTTAAAGCCTTGGATTTAACGAGAATCTTCAGGCTGTTTGGAATTTGTCATTTTTAATGCTACTTTTTGGCAGAAGCGCCCATGTTCTGTGACATTTCCCTTTAATTTAGAGCCACTTTGGAGCATCTGTAAATGGTCATGAGATAGGAATTTTAATTGTTTTAATTATATTTCTATCTTCCCCTACCCCCTCTCTCCAGTGGACCTTTTTTACATTGCATCAGAGAGAATTTTCTTCCCCCAATACATTTTTCAGATGCTGACATCTGGAGACATTCATCAAAGAATAACTTCTACTAGAAACCAGAAATCCATTAATGAAGCTGGAACTATTTGCATAGTAGAAATTATACTTAATAACCTTTAAGGGGAAAACTCCCATGATTGATGTAGAATACAATTATAGTTAATGGTCAGGGTGCAGGGGTGTTCAAGCCCGTTGTTTTTCAGATCTGCTCTCCATCTGTGGCATGCTGGGGCCACTGCCCCTCTGCAAGGCAGGGGAACTGGAGGAGGGGGCTGCTCCCAGTGACTCCAGTGAAGTGCACATCCTCTGGAGTGCACATTCCACCTCAAAGCTGTCCTGATGAGGGGGGAAAGGCAGCAGAGAGCTGGGCTGGTTTGTAGCAGCTGTGCTGCTCACCAGGGCCTGGCTCTGGGGATATAATAGCATTATTTCTTTAGGATCTGTTGGGGAAAAAAGCCATCAGTAGGGACAGCTGTGCTAGGAAAGGAAAAAAGTATAAGGTTTGCTTCAGATGTGAGGGTCTAAAACTGGCTGCTTTTGCCTCCCTCTGTGTGTAGAATGCAGGGAGGCTCCAGGAGGAAAATGTTGCCTGTAGTGGCCATGGATGTGAGAGGCTTCTTGGAAAGGTCAGGTATTTTGTGTGTTCTGCAAAGATGGGTTAATAGAGCAGGCAGACAAGGAGCCCAGGAGGTCCCTGGGAAGAGGAACACACAAATGTGACATGGATGCTGAGGGTGCCCAGAGCGAGCCAGGGCCAGCCCTGGGAAAAGAGGAGATTTTGCACCAGTGTGGAGGAGGTAGCTGGGAAGGGGACCTGTGTCCCTTCCTCCTACCCCTGTGCCTCAGAAAGGAGCTTGGCTCGCTCCCCTGTGGCCGTGCTGCTGCCCCATCCCCTGGAGAGGGTCAGCTCACCCTGCTCAGCTGCCGGCTGGGGACGGGCAGCATCCAGCACAGAGCCAGGTGACAAGGGGGTAACTTGGATAGTCTCTGGTGGCATTGGTGTGCCTGTGTGACCGAGTGAGCAGGCTGCACTCTGGATTTGTAGCAGATTTTGATCCTTTGTGAGGAAGCAGGCAGTATTTCTGCAGTTTGGAGTTTATTGCATCCAGCACTGAGCGTTAGTGCTGGGGCTGTGGTGCCCATGCCCAGGAAGGGTTAGTGCTGAGGTCTTTCAGTCCTTTGAAGAACCATCTCAGGACACCTAATTATGCTGCTACCGAGCTGCCCCTTTGCAATCTCCACTCTTTCTGCCCTTCAGCACTGCCCATTGTGTTTTCATTTTCCAGCACTTGGGTCCTGGCCTTTGGCCAGAGGAAAAAAAAAAATTATTATAATTCAACATGAAGGTAAAGGTGCGGTGTTACCTCCTGTGTTCGAGGTGAAGGCAAAGGGCTGAGCTCTGGGGAAGCAGGTGGATATTTCAGAGTCTGTGTGTACTAGGAGAAAAACATGGAGAAAAACAAGCCTGTGCAGAGGAATCTGAACTATTTAGGGCACCTCTTGTTTGGAACAGCTGGCCACTCAATCATCTCCATTTCTGCCTGAGAAATATCAATCCTGAATTCTGCTTTTTTAAAATATGCAAAGTGTCAAGCAAGTCATGAGGATGGGTGAAGAACAATTTCCTCTGTCTCTCACAGTGGGCCCAGAAGGGAGCAGAGACATCTGTGTTTCATTGCCTGCCCGTGCTGGACCCTGGGCTGCTGGGCACAAGGCACAGTCCTGCCGAGGCAGGTGTGGGGGCCAGACCCCTTCTCCCCACAGCTGCAGCAAATGTGCTGCATAGGGGGATGCTAAAGTTCTCTATTCCTCTAAGGATATCCAGATTACAGAGTTTGTTTTTCTGTTTTTAAAGGGATCAAAGTTTCTAAGCTGGTTTTTCATTCAGATGTCTAACTGATAGCAGTGACAGTAGAGGAAATCAAAGGAGGGAATTATTGTCTGTGCATCTCAGTTTGTCATTCTCATGGCTGCCTTTATCTGCCAGAACATTTTTGTTCCTTAAAGCCTCACTTAACATAAACATAAAACCTTTTTGGCAGGTGGGCTCTGTGCTGGTACTTGGATTTTTGGATTTCTCTGTGACAGATGGAGTCTTTGTCCCTTTCAGATCTGGGGCTTACATTCTGTTTTCAACTGCTTTTTTATTTATCACTCATCAAAGGGAAACAGCCTAAAGGAAGAAGGAAAAAAAAGAATATTTAGTATTTTTTGAGGGGGAAAAAATACATTAAGACCTTCCATCAATACTTCATGAGCTTGGGGCAGTATTAGTATGTTTTTGCAAGCTGATTTCCTTGAACCAAAGCATGGTTCACTATCACAGGTAGGCTTGCAGTTTAGAGCTGCAGAATTCTGTGTACTGAAGACTCTGCCCTGAGAAGCTGCTGGCAATGATAGAGGACAATGGCTTTGCATCCTCATAGATAGTGACCACCATATTTAAAATTTTAGCAATGCCAATCCTCATCTATCCATAATGTAATCTGATAAGATGTCCTGGTACAGGCCTGCCCAAGCTGAAAAGTGTTTCAAAGAGAAAGGGCTTCTTGCTGTACGGTCTGTTTGCCCCTGTCTGCTCTTTAGTCATGCCTGTAATTGAACTGTGAGCACTCCCTGTGCTGGTCTTGCCAACCTTAGATGAATGTGAGGCCTGGAGGGGCCACTTGACATCCAGACTCTTCATAACTATGGAAATTCAGCCTTGACATTTAGGGCACGGCCGGGGCTTCTGCAGGAGGCAGCTGCGAAGAGCCAGGCGATGCCTGTAGCTCTGGCTGAATCAAAAGGTGTGAAAAAGACTGGGCACAGATCTTCCTCCTGCTCTCCCTCCCTCCTTCCCTCTCTGCTTCAGAGCCCATTTCATATTCCAGACATCCCTGCACCTGGTGCCTCCGCAGTGTGAGTGGGAGTTCAGCGAGGAAGGTGCAGAGCAGCCTTGTCCAGGAGGCAGAGAGAGCCCAGCTTGGACAGGAGAGCAGCCCCCCCCCTTGCCCAGGCACCTGCTGTGTTGTGTTCTTTAGCCACCCCCAAGAAAATAAACACAGCTTAGGCTGCTGGCCAGGGCAGCCAGATCTCCCCAAGAAGGCAAATCAGCTCACCTGCTGAAAGCCGGTCAAAGGTACGGAACAAGATGCTGAAATCAAGATCCTATTCAAAGCAGAGCCTGTGCATGATTATTCTTTGTCTTACCACTCCTTGAGGATGTTTGGAGGACGTTAATGACTTGTCTGTCGGTGCTGATAAACCTATTCTGCAGTCAGAGGCACGCCTGGGCCAGTCTGAGGCATGTTTCATTTGTACCACAGTGCCATTGGGTGGCATGAAAAATAATAATTTGTCAAGCTCCCACTTAGCTTGAGCTAACCCAAGAGCCCAGGGCAGCTGCTGGCCTTGCCCTGTTCAGCTGGGGCTGGGGGCTTCTGTAGAGCTCAGGAACCCCCACACCTGAGGTATGTCTGTGCCAGTGAGAGTTAAATCTGGATTTGTGATGCTGGGGTGCAGCCAGCTAAGGAGCAGTTGCTCCACCCAACACTGAAAGGCAGGTGTCTCCAGGGAAAATATGCAAGTTTGCTTTTAACCAAACTGCTTAGGATTAGTGGCAAACAAGTTGAGATTTAGTAGACATTAGCAAAGATAAATTAGAATTGCACAGCAGTTATTCTCTGGAGTTAGGCTCTTCCTGGAAGTAAGTGATTAAGGCTTTGGTCTTGAGTTTTCTCTGAAATCCTATTCTTCCTTCTCTCCCTTTTCACCTCTGACCTGATCAGAGGAGTGGGCTGGGAAGTGGTGCTGCCAAAGAGAACCAACAGCACTGTTTTTCCTGGAGTCTAAGTCTGAATTTCATTGACTGTCCCCAGTTGTGAGACTGATCCAGCTACAGGGCCCAGCCTAGGAGCTCTGGTGGGATCACAGGCAGAGACCATGAGAGGAACAAATGGATTGAGTATTAAGGGTTTCCTCAAAACAAATCTCACTACCACAGATAATTGAATAGATCTTCTCTGTGCATATTCCAGTTTTGTGAACTCAAGAGACACACTTTAACGTGCTTCATTTTACCCCCAATTAACTTTAATTCATCTTTTCTCAAGCTCTTGAGAATGGAAACCATGCCAGATTGGTTGTCTTAATTTCTTAAAAAAAAAAAAGAGAGACAAAAAAATGTGAGGTTCACACTGATTACACCAAATTCTTTAAAATAAGAGCATTCAAGTGAACTATTAAAGGTTCACCTCTATGGAAATAAGCTCTATGTGCAAAGTGGAGAGCCTGACAAGTGATTATTACTTTCTGTGCAACGTAATTGCCTTAAAGTAACTTAGGGAAAAAAAAATCCAAAACCCTCTCACTTTAAGTCATTCATTTGGAAGGGTCTAATGAGTGGTATTAAATGGCCCTACCATAAAAATACATTTTGAGGGTGAGCCACTGCCATTCCATTTTGTACTGAGACCAGGATGTGTTAGATATGACTGCAGTTCCTGTTGTTCACAGAGGCATAAACGCACTTTGGAGTGAAAAGAGTGGAAGGAAATAGTGATTTCTGTGGCTCTGAAGTTGGTCTGAGTGATGCCATTTTGCACAGACACTCCATTTTGGAGAAAGGAATGGTTTGCACGCAACATTATCTTTTTCTTACTCCCCCCACTTTTCAAGACACAGGGATGCCCATTTGCTCAAAGCTTTGCCTGCTGCCCTGGGTTCTGTGGGAGAGGGAGGCTGAGATGAAGGGAATAATGCTGAATGAAAGCAAGAAACAAGGTGCTGCAGGTACAGAGCTTCTCAGGGGAGCAGTTAAAATAGACAGAAACCTGTTGGACTTGGATTCTTCCTACGTGTGAACATTGGAGTATAATCAGCTGAGCAGTATTGCAGTCTGGGAGTACAAAACACTGAGCACAAGCAAGATGGAAACCAGAAGTGTCCCTTGTCTTGACTGAAGTTGTTTTGCCAGCAAAAAGTTATTCTTATTGCTTTGTAACTCTTTAGCCTAGCAGTAAAATCTCCCATCTAACGAGAACACTTATTATTACTGCCTGATCACCTAAAATTGCTGTGCAACAGGAGCACACCTAATAGCCAGAGCGTTATCCCCATGGAAGGAAATGATCCATTAGCAAAAGGCTATAAACTGGCAGGCAGGAGGGCAGCTAAGCATTTTGACCCTATTAGCCTGGAGATAGCAAACCTAGTAATCCTAAATGTGATTGCCTCAGAGATAAGTTTAATTACTGAAAATGCTAGAACTGCAGAAAGCCTGAGAAAATTCATCTTTCTTTGGGAGAAAAAGGAAGCAGTGAGTTGGTCTAGCAGCTAGAAAAGGGGACAAAGAGCCCAATTGTTAGTCCATTTCATCCTTATGTAGTGTTAACACATAAAACATACCAACTCTCTCCAAGGGGTTATGGGATGCCCTCTTGAGTAAGTTATTTCTGCTGCATTTTCGTTTCCTTTTTCCCTCAGTTCTGAATCTGTGAGATGTGTTGTATCCCATCCTTCCTGTTAGAGGGTGCAGAGAAGGTGTGGCCACAGAGCCATGGGCACAGGAAAGTGAATTCTGTGAGCATGACTCCACAGTGCTGTTAATTGTGGCCATGGCA
This sequence comes from Rhipidura dahli, assembly GCA_013399225.1. NCBI lineage: Eukaryota > Metazoa > Chordata > Aves > Passeriformes > Rhipiduridae > Rhipidura > Rhipidura dahli. The sequence goes on from VXAC01007786.1 coordinate 1,289,351, forward strand.
GGAGATTGTGGGAGTTACTTTGTGTGAGGTGGAAAAGGTCTCAGAAACCAAAGAATTGTCCTTCAGATGGTTTTAGTATCAATCACAATAACTATTAATTGGATCAAACATCCAAGTGGGGATGTGAAATATGATTGGGTGGTTTGTGACATTCCTTTGACAGCTGATCCTTCTGGGAATGAAGGCCTAAGAAGGCAGTTCATGCTGCAGCTGAGGTCTGGAGGCAGCAGTTTTGAGGGACAGGCAGTTTGCTGTCCAAGTGTTGTCCTCAGACCTGGTTCAATGCTTCAGGGGCAGTGAAGGGCAGTTCAAACATTTGACTATATAAATCATAAATAGCTATGCCTATACCCAGCTGCAGGCTTACAGAATGTTTTTCCACAGCACTTTCCATCTTTCTGTGAAAGCAGAAGCAGCAATATTCCAGGTTATCATTAATTTAGGTCCTTGCTGGTGGTCATTGACAGATAGCTGTTGGCTACTCTAAATGAAAACTCTGTTTGCTTTGCGTGAACTTGTTATAAAAAATTCCACTCTAAACAGCTAAGAGAAGTGCCAGGAAAGTCAAGAGCTTTGCTAGGTGGCAGTCCTAGCAGTGATACATCTTGTATTTATGGTGACAGCACACCTTTGGCATGACTGCCTGTTTTTAGCTGTATTGTAGAACAGTCAAAGTTACCTCAGTGAAGTCTTAACAATCTCCACCATGTCTCCAAAGAGAAGCTTCATTCTAGGAGCAGAGCCATGGGCAGGGATAGAATGAAACTGTTGGCTTCAAGAGTTTAAGGTAGTGATTCCTGCCTTTTTTTCTCATCTTTCCCAGGAATAAAATTATGACCTAAAATTCGTAAGTCAGATGCATCAAATAATGTCCTGCTCAGTGCCAGGTGCACTGTGGCATGCTTTGGGAAATAATAATCTCTTTCCTGGAAGGGTTTGGCACATTCAGTGTGGACCCCATGTGTTCACCTGCTGCTGTGAAGAGAGAAGGTGATCAGCTTTCTGGAGGTACCTATGGTGTGAGGTGGTGAGAGCCCTGACTGGAGATATTTGTACCTATTATGGTATGTCAGAGTGTCAGTCCAGGGAAGCAGCTCAGTAGCAATTCCACAGATGTGTCCTTGGACCCTTGTTACTTTAACACTTAAAATCTTTCCAGCTAATCCATGGGAAGCAAAGCACGACTGAATCCCCAGCTGGGGGTTCAGGCAGCCCAAGCCAGGAAAAGACAAGGTTTCCTCCCTGGGAGAAGGCGTAGAAAGATCCTGGAAGCCTCCTCTCCAGTCTCAGGGACTGGAAACAAACCCAGCTCTCCTGCTTAGCTGAAAACCAGTGAACACCTCGCAGTTGTGATTTCAAAGGTGATCAGATGGGCAGGAAAAGTTAAACTTCAGGGTACTGTTGTGCACATTATCTGACCTGGATGGTTTGCAAAACAGTCTCTGCGACTGAGGAGAAATAATTGTGCTCTTTAGCAGCTCAATAGCAGAGTATATCAATCATGTGGAAAAACCCCTACCCTACCCACTAATTGAAAGAGGAGTTGATTAGCAGTGGGAGCAGCACCCGCTGTCGTGGCAGGGAAACTGGTTGTTAAGGAATCACTTGGGAAGGACTGGCATTGCTGATGAGCTTAAGGAAGAGCTGTGCCCTGATGTCACTGTAGGAGATGGACTGATGAACTGAGACTGAAAGGGATGACCCCCACTGCTGGTGCAGAGGCAGCAGCCCCCACCAGTGGTTGGATTTTACCTTCCCAGGCCTTGGAGTGCTGTTGCATGGGGCTACTTGGGAAAAGCCTCCAGCAAGTCTGAGACTTCAAAAGACCAAATGTGAGAATTTTGTTTTGATGCACTGACACTAAGCTCAGGGTCATTGGTAAAATCTTGAAGAAATAACAAGTGATTGTGTAAATATGTGTCCCCCAGCCGTCTGCTTCTGTTAGACAGCGCTGGGTATTTTATCACAAATTAATCATGCATTCTGACAGTAGCTGGAGTGGCACTTTCTGCTAAACTTATCCCTTTAATTAAATGTAGATGCTCCATCTTCAGGCTGACAATCTCAGGACACCTGTTTAATTTTTTAATTGGGGCCAGTGCTTTGCCTGCTCATTGTGCTTTTCCTTCTTGCATCTTCTCATCCCCACACAAGCTCACAAAATGTACCAGGCAGAGCTACAGATATTGAACAGGACAGGCTGGGCTGACAGCTAAGGTCACTCCTGCAAAGAACCAGAGTGCTCGTGTGCTTGAACTGAGAGGGCTGCTGTGTCTGTTAAATGCAGATTGACAGAAGTGTCCAAGGGACAACCTTTCTTTTCCACAGGAAGCATTTAATTACTGCTTTGCATTCTGTGGAAACGCTCACAAGTTTCTGCACTCAGATCTCTCTGAATCATGATGTGTCTGATCACAATTTTCTTTCTCTTCCATCCAGCCCGCTTGAAATGTGTTTGAGAGAGATTTTTGTGAGGGATTTGGAGAATTAAAATGGCCTTTTTGATCCTCTTAGAATACCAAAACAATGAGTGGGTGAGCTGCTCTTTTCTTGTGAGAATCTAGATGTATGCGCCTTTGCTCTGTGCAATTTCAAAAGGCTGGTTTGGAAATATTTTCTTGCTTAGTGATTATATTCTGGAGTGTTTTATGCCTCATTCCTCCAAATGGAGGATTTGGCATTTTCTTTACTTTTCTTTGGATTCATAGTGCTTTTCTGAAGTCTAGAAATATATGGTTTTTTATAATTGTGTTTGAAAAATACATTTTGCATTTTTAGCCCCTTTCCAGCTATGGATCTTTGAAGACCTCACAAATGATCAGCCTGGTAGTGGGAGGTGTCCCTGACCATGAAGGAGGTTTGGAACAAGAGGATCTTTAAAGCCCCTTCCAACCCCAACCATTCTATGAATCCCTGACTGTAATTAAGTTATACATCACTTCAGGTCTGGTTTGCTGCAGGGCTGCCTTGCTTTGTGGAAGAAACTGAAGGGTGTCCATATCTTTCCTGCCCTCTGAAAACATCATTCTCAGTAAACATCTTCTCTGGGTGCTCCAGCTCAGCAAGGAAGGGGAGCGTAGCTCTCTCTGCTCATTTTGCACCTGATTTTACAGAGCAATTTGCCAGGTAACAGCTGTCAGATGGCTTCTTGTGGAAATGAGGCCTGGAATAATGCACCACTTACTCAATTGACTCGGGTCAGTGTACACCAGGGCTGCTTGTACAGCTAATTCCCATCACTGCCCCTTGCACCCCACTCGTGTCGCTGATGTTTTAGGCTTTGGAAGGAAATTCTTTCTGGAACAAAGGAACTTCACAGTGCTGGTGTTTTGTGTGGTAGAAGAGTTGTTCAGAATCCTTCCCCCTTACCTCATTTGTGGCAGGCTGCCAGCCTGCAATCCCATCTGGATTGCATCATGTCTGGTTCCCCTGCTCCTCCTGTGCACCTGGGCTGCCCCACAGGCTCCAGAATGTGATGACATTTTCTGTCCTGATGCTGGCACTAAGGCAGAGGTGCCACGCTGCTTCTTACTTGTGACAAACAGCTGTGAACTGCAGGAACACCTGTACTTTATAAGCCTCTGGTGTGGACTTACTGTGCTGAAGCACTTTGACTCAGCTGGGCTGGACCCACAGCTAGGGCAGGATTTCTCCAAAGTCAGTAGCCTGTTCCTAAAGCTGTGCACAAAAGGTGCATTTCAGGCACGTGCATCCCTAACTCAGGATGCTAAGTGGGGCTGGAGAGATGGGAAATCTTTCAGTGCCTGTCAGAGGACAGGGCTGGGGAGGGCTGCAGAGCAGACGTCTCATGCTGCAGGATGAGAGAGACTTCCAGGCACTTTATTGCTAGAAGCAAGTGGGGAAGGGGGGGCTAAGGGCCTGCTTGGGGTTATTCCCAATTTTGGGAAACATTCTGCTTCCTAAGTACAGCAATTGGGGAAGGGCTGTCAATGGGTGAAGGGCTCTCCCTCTCTGCTCCTCTCTTGTCCCCATGGTCTTTTAAATGGCACTTCCAGGGGCCAAGGGTTGCTATTGGCACAGCAGCACAGTGCCTGGAGAGTTTTCCCAGATGTTCGTGGGCTCTGTGTGCTTCCTGGGGGAGCAGACTTTGTGATCAATGCCCTGCTGTGTTCAGAAAATCATTTGTATACAACATTATTATTATTATTATTATTATTACTATTATTATTTTGCTGGTTTAGATTGTTTTAAAACAGCTATACTCGAGGACGTTTTTCTCTTTGTATTAATGTCCTCCCTTCTAGAAAAAGACTTGACAAGAAAGAGAAACTTGGCTTCTTTCACAGAAACAAATAGCAGTGGGATGCTAACCCTGTCTTTGGTTCCTTTCTGGATTGTTTTTGCAGCTTTATTTTTTTTCCTGGCACATGCAGCAGAGAGCAAACTCGGTGGGGATTTAGAGAGGGGACCAAAAGAGGCAGTGGGTTCTGGTTACGGACTGAGCAAGGCTCAGAGCACTGCACTGAGTATCTGAATGCAAAGAGTTAGGAACCAGAATGAAGTCCTGAAGGAGAAATACCAAACCTGACAAATGGTGATGCTCGTTTAAAGCACTGACAACCACCTCCAGGTGCTGTGCTGACAGGGCTCCAAAGCAATGCAAACTCGTTAGGTATGGTTGTCTGGCTCTTGCTCATGCACCTTCCTCTCCAGGGCTGGACTCTTTGCTGGTGTAGACACATCACAGCAATTAAAAGGAGTCTTGCTCTGGCTCTGGACCTTTCTACCCTGATTCAGACCACTGAACCAGTGCAGAGCTCTGCATGAGCAACGTGTGGGGCTGTTCCCCAGGCTGGCACTCGCGGCAGGATTCGATGTGGAAGTTCATACTCCAACCCTACTGTTTAAGAAATATTTTCCCTTTTACCCCTCTCCTCTGGGATTCGCCCAGAAATGGCTGGTGTCTGATAGCCTGATAGCATTTGTGAATGAGTTGGTCACAGTCCAATCCTTAATAGCCATCTGTATTTCCCTGCATCAGACCACAATCCAGCTTGGTTGGTCTGATTAGCAAAGCCCCAGAGGGGCCCCTGGCTAAATATCACAGTGAGCAAACCTCAGCCTCCAGCTCTGGGCCGGGTCCATCACACCAAGAGGCAAAGGGATATTTTTTTTTTTAGCCACTGATGATGCTGTTTTGGGAGAGTCTCTGTTTCTCATCCAAATTGTTTCGGGCCAGGTTCCGATTCCCTTTAGTTTGAATTCATTGTAGCTTAGTTTGCCTGTAGCCATACTAGTGAAAATAATTAAAGAGTAAAGGATTACTTGATGTGAAGAAAGGTGGAAGAATTGGGCCCTTGATTAAAGCACTAAAAATAGCAAAACAGAGTTTCAAAGAAGATGTAATTACTTCTATCTGCCCAGCTCTTATCATTTGTGACAGTTACTGGATGTTTCTTGGTGTGTTTTCAGACCTGTGACTTGATTGCATATTGCAGAGTCTTTTATGCAGCTCCTGAACACTGCAGCAATCTCTGCTTAAACAAATGTAACAATGGCAGTCAGGTACCCATTGCATTTGCTATTTTTGCCCTGTCAACTCATCCTTTCAAAAAGACACCATTTGAAATCAGTTTCTTCCATATTTATTCTCCTTCAGTGAACTCCCAGATCAGATTTGCTCAGGTTTAAAGCCAAAACAAGGTTTCTGTGCTGAATGCTCAGCCTGGCATCTAAAACTCAAGCTGTGTTCTCCCTGCCGTGCACGTCACCATGTCAGCAGTCACGGTGCTGGAACCAGCCCTTCACTGGAAATTTTGCTGGAGGTGCAGGATGTGGAGGGGAAAAAAAAAAATTGCTTTCTGGTCTACGCAAATTTTGTTATCAGAAAACTGAATATTTATTAAGGCAAACTTTTTCTTTTGCCACGGGCAAACGCCGGTGTTTTTGGAGAGGCTTCAGGATTGTGCAGGTGCTGTAGAGGGGAGAGTGGGACCACGGACATGGGACAGGCTTTGAAGGCAGCATTGGGTGGTACCACAGCATCCTTTAACTGATGTTGCCCTTATTTTTAAGAGCAAACAAAGAAATAGCTCCTTCAGTGCTCAGTCTGTGTTGTTTGCTGGTGCAGCCCATTACAGAGACAAATGGGTGCACAGTAGCCCCCAGAACTGTCCCATGTGCTGTGGCTGAGAGACAAATGACAGCTTGACAATTTCCTGTGTGTTTTCTCAGCAAGGCTCTTTTTAATTGTTAGAAGGTTTTCTCTTTTTCCATTAGTGTGATGTCATTAGACTGCAGCTCATGGGATTTTACACTAAATTTTTCATGCTGGGAAGCAGAAGTGGTTCTATTTTTTTTTTTTTTTAAATTTTTTTTCCCCCCGCTTGTCATGGTTTTGATTAGGAATTCAACTGATCCCTGTCCAGAAGAGCCTTTATCAAAATGCAGCTAGGGAATTAATAAATAAAAAGTACACGCAAACTTTTTGTCAGAGTTAGAACAATAAGCATTCCTAAAGTTTCTTAGTCTTCTGTCTGTCTCTCAGCCCTCTTTGCTCAAACAGGGAGGTAAATTAATATTCTCTTAAGAAAGAATTGCTTGCTTCTTGTTGAGTTGACTTTGGCTTGAATGACCTGCTGTGTGCATGGGAAGTTGTCAGGGATCTTGTGAGGAATAAACTGTGCTTTGGATACCCGTGAATGTTCTCTGTTCATTGCAGTACCTTTGTTTCTCTCCAAGTTTCAGTCTTTTGGATATAGCTGGAAGACCTTTGGCAGAGGCAGGATGGCAGTTAGTTCCAAAGTCAGTTCTATTTTCTGAAAATATAAAAAGTCCAAATGTCAGTGTAGTTTCTGTGTGTTCTTACAATCGAGCTAGTTGGGTAATCTAATTTTTTTCCTCCCTAAGGTTAAATCAAACTATGCTTATTTATTTCGAAGGACAAATGCTCCCCCCCAGCTCCTTTCTCTGGGGCTAGACTTGAAGTGTGCAATCTATGGGAGGCCATCTGCCAGTGCAAGGAACGTGAGCAGAAACCTCTTCCCCTTAATGAATGAGTTTACTTGCCATTAATATTGTTGATTGGTTTCCTGACAAAATATTGCTGTGCTAAACAGAGAGCTGCCTTGTCTTCCATCCAGGAGCTGCTTATCAGCGCTGACAAAACAAGCTACTTCATTGTACGTTTTCAGGGGATTGTGAAATTTCTTAAAGCAAGTGGCAAAAGGTGATTTCTTTTCTTTTTTTTGTTGTTTGTTTCTTCACGTCTGTGCATGCCAAAATCTTGACAAGGTGAAGCCCTGTGTGGTGTATTTGTTGGCATATTTCCTTGCCCTCCTGAAAGTCTGTTTTGATTGTGTTGGTTTTCTGCTTTGTACCTTCGAGCAACAACTCAACTTTAACAATGCATGTGAAAAGCTCCACAAAGAGTTACTTTTATGTGACGGCTGGCTTGGAAACAACTCTTTTCTGTGAGTTACATCCCTACTTCCAGCTGCCAGCTGAGATATATAGTGCTTACTCCACTGGATAGCAGTTATACAAATTGTACTTTTGTGGGCAGCACCTGTCAAATCCTCAACCTAAGTACTCAGCTTGGAGCCCTAAAGACTTTATTCCCATGATTTGTTTTTATTCCTCCTTTCTGCAGCGTGTCATCATAACTTCTGGAGCCACTGATTGCTATCAGCTAACCAAATCTGACAGGAAAATGGTAGCCCCAAGGTGAACCTCTGAAATCTTTGTGGAAGATGGCTGATGAGGCACTTTGGTGGCATTGCCCTCTGCCCAGATTGAAAATGCCAACCTGGACTTAGCTGCTCTTAGACAAAGAACAGCTTTCTCTTAGAGAAAAGCCTTGCGTGGGAGAGCTTTTGGGCAGGCTTGGCTGCAGGAGGGCTTTTGGAGAAAGGTTATTCCACCCTTGTTGCCTGTTTGAGTCGGTGATGAGGTGGGAGCCTGCAGGGCAGGAGGCTCCATCCCGTGTCTGCTGAGGTCCCGATGTGACCTGCAGGCTGCAGGCTTTGCCCTGTGCGGGTTTGAGTCGTGCTGCTGAGGCTCTCCTGAGAGGGTGGTGGGCTTCCTCAGGCCTTTCATGGGGCTCTAGCTTGGCTCTTCTCTCTTCAAGTGCCTCAGGCAAAGTTTCCCAGGCAGGGCTTGTTGGGAGCAGCAGGCAAAGGCTGACAGCCCTGGAGGGTTGGTTCAGCTCCACTCAGTCCCAACTCAAGCCACACTCAGTTTTTCCACAAGGAGAATTGGGCTGGAAGCTCTGGGGCTCACGGGCTCTTTAGTGTGTGTTTCCCAGCCCCTAAAGCTGTAACCTAAATCATGGAGCAAGGACTGCTGAGCCAAGGATTTGAGAAGGGCAAGAGGAGAGCAGAGATTTTCCCAAATCCCTAAAGTTTCCATTCAGGGTTGGTTCTCAACTGTTTGCCTGTCTTTCTCCTTGCATTTAAGATTTAAACTGTTGGAAAATGGTGCTGTTTTGCTTTTGGAATGGCAATTTAACTCTCCCGTAATCCTCAGCTGTTCTGTCTCAGTGACAGTAACAGGAAATCCGCAAGAAGCTGTGGTTTGATGCCAGGGTGAGAGGTGTTTGTCTTGCCTTCCCAAGGAATTTAGGAATTGCTGTACTACACCATCCCTCCTGATCACAAAATCTGTTACTGTCCTTCAAAATAAGCCTTGTCCTCTTTTCCCCGTCACCCCAATCTCCATCTTCTCTATGTTGGACTGTGCCCAGATCAATATTCTCCAAACCCTTTGATTCTCACATGTGCTACAAAATCTGTAGGCTCTGCACTGTTTGGGTGTAATTAGAGAGACCTCATGTGATGGCTCACCTGCTTGTGGCTATCACAGAGCACATTTCCTTGCTATCTGTTCCTGGCATGCCCCCATCCTTTGCTGGATACTCTGAGATTAAATCTGGTTTTCACTTCATTAAGTGACTCTGAAACATGGACACGAACCAAAGCCCAGGCAGATGACAGTCTTGATTGTACTACGTGTGTTTTTTCACTTCTTTGAGTGGATGAGTTTTTAGCTTTCATAATGATGTTTGGCTGGTGTCTGAATGGGGCTGAGGTGGCAGAATGCCCAAAGCGTTGTGACTGATCTAGAATGAGCTGGGAGCCTCCACATCCTGGGGAAAGAGGGACTTGGCAGGCACCATGTCCCATCTCCTAATGTCCTTGGCTCTAGGAATTTCTCATTTCTTTAGCAGAGGAGCCCAGTCAGGCCCAGCGTGTTGTGAAACAAATCTGCTGCAGATGAAAATGGCATTCTTGCTTCTTAGCAGATCCCATTTAAATGGCTGCGTGAGCCTGGAGCTCATCTGCTGTGTGTGCTCTTTGTTCTGAGCCTGTACAGACGGGTGATTTGCATGGCCATCGTTTCCAAAAGTGTCATCTGCCTCAGACCAGATGTTCACCCTTCCTCTACTGAGACTCTGCACCTTTCTTCTTGTTCCTTACTCTTGAAATAAATCTCCTACAGACAATCAGCATCCAGACTGAAACGAGACAGTCTCCCTTTGAGTGACACACATCCAGCTAACACCAGGGTGGTTAATCTTGCTGAACCCTCCCTGTGACAGCTGCTGCTGTTCCAGCCATCAGTCCCTCCCAACATCCTTTTTTCAGGCCTCTGCACGCCCAGGTGTGAGATGGAGGAAAGGGCCACCATAACCTATTGACCCCCAGCTAGAGGAACATTTAAAGCCTTGGTGTGAAGGTTGGTGTCCTGCAGGAGTTATCCCTTCCTAGTGTCAGATCAGCATGGAGGCTTGCAAAGGTCAGCTGCAGTTTGACTAGAGGGGCTGGGGGCTGCAGCAGCCCTCATAAAGGGGATGGGTGTGGCATTATGGGATCATGTGAACACTTGTATGACTATCCTCCATGAGGATGAGACTAGGATATGGTCTATTTTGTACCACAACATACAAAAAGAAGTTCCTGGCACCATGAAAGCATCTCTAGTTTGTTTTGTTGCTTATTTTACTTTTCCTGCATTTAATTCTGCCTCTGGAGTTCCTAATTCTTCCTGCAAAAAGGGAAACCACTGGGAAAAGACTCTGAGATCTTGAGTTGCTAAAAATCTACAACATGTTGCACAGTAAAAGGAAAACTTTGTCCTTTCTGTTCCCCTCTCTTTCCTCCCCCTGTGTCCACCAAATATTCCTATAAAGCAAAGATAATTTGGACAGAAATTCCTATTCTAAATTCTCTTTCTCTTTGACTGAATAGGGCACATAATCCCTACAGTAGGATTACTTTCACTTATGATGCTGTCTTTGAAGATTTATTGTTCTTTAAACATTTCTTGGGTGCTTCATTTGAATTTGATCCACTTTTTTTTCCCTGCAACTAGCAAGAATACTGTGCATTGCTTTTGTGCCTTTCCTTTTGTAACATGAGGCAAATGATGCAACTAATTATAAGGAAATGAAAGGTTGCCTGGTGTTTATTAGGCCCTGACAGTGTGGTCTGTGCCTCATGGAACAGGAAATCACAGTCCTCGCTTCAGTGCTCTCTTGAGCTGAGCAGAGCAGTGGGTGTTACATCCAAGCAAGGCCTGGTGAATCAGATCACCAAAGCTTGGTCCTAAAGCTGTTTGTTACAATTTGTTGGTGAGTTTGTTTGAGAGGTCTCAGCAAAGCAAGACACAAATGGGAGGAGTGTGAGAAATCACAGATTTTATGCATGGGTGGAAGGTAAGACTTCCATAAGAGTGAGCAAAAGAGAGAAGCTGGTTAGGAGCCTGGAAGGGAGCACAGGGAGTAAAAGGGGAGGATGACTTGTTGTGGATATGTCAGTGGGAAGCAGGAAGCTTGGATTTGGAGTGGTTGGTGAAATGAAGCCAGTGGTGTGATTAAAAAATGGGATTGGGCACAACTGAATGCAGGAAAACAGCAGAATTGCTGAGAAAGTGCATTGGGCAGACTGAAAGCAAGTGAAAAGGAAAAAAAGCATCAAGGTTGGACTGTGGATGGACAGTGAACACGAGTTAGATCAGTCCTGGATTCCTGAAAACAAAGCTTGAGTTCAGATGGAGCAAATAAGAAGTGAGCAAAAGCAGATGGCAGGGTGGTTTGAGTCCCTGAAGATAAACAGGAGAGTTCAGTGCTTAGCAACTTCAGTATTCCCAACAAAGCATTAAATAAGTCTTTAAAACTGGTTTGGTTTTTTCCCTCTTTATTTTCTTTATTTTCGGAGAGGTGGAGCTGGGCCAGGATGGTTGGCACAGTTTAAGGTGCTGGGGAGGGTGTGCTGCTCCAAAGCATGGACTGGGTGCTGGAAACTCCCTCAGATCCCCATCCCTCAGTCCTCAGGGACCTGCCCTTGATGCAGGTAATGCAGAGTAAAAAAAACAGCAGTAGAGGTAGATGGAGAGCCACTGCAAAGCCTGCAGCCTGCTTTGCAGGAACTTGGATGTGACTCCTGCATGGAGCTGGCAGCTGGGGCTGCACTTGACAGAGCAGTGCCTGCCAAGATTGTAGTTTCTTCTTTCCTCGTTGTATTTTTCTCAGAGGTTGATTTGCATAATGCAATGCAGTAACGGGGTGCTGACACGTGGCATGGTTGAGTTCAGCTCTGGGATGGCTTATTAGCATTAATGCCCATCAGCTGGTGCTGGCAACTACCTTTTTTATTCAAAAAGGGAATCTCCCATGTCTCCTTGCTCTACCTGCCAGCTAATCAGCAGGAGATGGGACATCAGATCCCTGTCTCTTCTTGTAGTGTCTCTGGATTAAGACTTGGAGGTGATAATGTCCAGGAGACACAGGCACTGCAACCCAGCTGGATAATTTCCCTGATCTGCTTGTTGATGTGTTTTCCAAATGGCTGCAGTGTCAATGAAGTGAGCTGATGCATCTGCCAAATTCCTGTTGAACTTGTCCTGCTCTTTGCTTCCCACCCCCATCCTGTGTGTAATGAGTCCCTTTGCTGACACAGCTCCCTGCTGAGCTCACACACTTCTGCTTGCTGGGATGCTTCCATGGGCTTCCCAGTCCCCTCACAGCTGAAGAAGTTGGTGGTCTGGCCCTGCTGGCCCCTGCAGGGAGGGTCTCCAGAGGCTGTGTGTGTGGTGGCATTCCCTGGATGACCAGTGGTGAGTGGCACGTTCAGCTGTAGCTGTGAAATGGGGGAGCAGTGCTGACTGCCAAGCCTAGAGAGGATTTTTTTTAACAACTGGACTGTAGAGCTTAGGCTTCCTGAGCTGAGAGTGCTAGGTGAACCACGAATTAATGTGCAAAAAGCCCTGGGACAGTTCATGACTGGTTATGTTGTTATGAAGTCGATACCCCAGTTATGCTGGGTCTATTGAGCTGGATCCATTTCGTGATCCTTTAATTGCCCTCAAGCTTTCCTTCCCCTCTAGCCTGGCTTTCTGGTTTTCCTCTACGCCCTCATTCTCCAGCACAGTAACCACACCTTGCTGTGTTCCTTTGATCACTGCAAGGTAAACAGGGACAAGTTTTACAGATGCTGAGATTAAATGGGGTCTTCTGGAGTGTTTCAAGAGGGACCAGACCCCTTGAGCAGACTGGAAAGGGGCCAGGATTGCATGTGGGCAGAAGACTCTGAGGACTGAGCAGTTCCTCCATGGATCAGCTGCCTGCAAGTGGTTATAAAACAATCCACCACAGGCTGGGAAAAGGTTGCAAACATATGGGATCGTTCATTTGGCTACCTTTGAGCTAGAAGAGAAAATAAAGCTGTGTAATTTACCCAAAGTATGTGTAGGATACAGTGCCATTTTTTGGAGAGCTCTCACAGTGTTTGGTGCTAAGGAGGGATGTTTGCTGGGGGCCTTTTTGGAGCAGGCAGGAGGCACTGCCAGATGAAGCTCCAGCTAGTTTCTATACCCCCAGAATGACTGGGATGAGGTAAATAATCTGCTGCTTGGGACTCATATTATGAGTTGTTTGGCTTTGCTCTGAGAAGGAAGGACAGCAAAAAGCACTAAAGATGCAGTAGGTGATTATGGGCAAACAGTCACACCTTGATCATTCACTAGCCAAGGACTGTCTTGAATCCTGGCTGCATCAGGTTGGCATAGTCCATGGTAAATGTGCTTGGTTTTATTGCCTGAACAGTGTGGCTGTGGCAGTCTGTGTCTCTGAAGGTGGCACCCTTCCTCATGGGCTGAATCACTCAGCCTCAAGACCATGGGTGAGGGCTTTCTCTTTCAGTGCTGGAGCTGAAATATTATATATCCTTTGAGAAGGTCACAGGAAGGGCTAGAGAGGAAAGTGGGAAAGCAGACATCATTAAGTGCTTTTTTGATCCTGGCTTTCCTTGTGTGATTGTCTGGAGTGGAGGAGGGGACTGATCCAAGCAATCCTTTCCAGTCCTTGACCAGTGCTTGCTAACTTGCAATTGCTTTTTACAGTCGCCACTTTAAAATGAATATTTGCTTAAATAGGCATGAGCTGGACCAAAACAATCACAAAACAAAAGCTGGTTGGAAGCTGTTTCTAGTAGCACTGTCTGCAAACAAAACAAGATGTGCAGTACAAAACCTATTAACTCGATTTGCTGTATTTATGCTTTGTGTGTTCAGGAACAGCATGTTGCTATGGGCCATCGTGTAATCCAAATTGCCTTGCAGGGGCTCAGAGGTTTAAACCATTCCAGAAGTTTCACAGCACTTTCTTCCCTCCAGAGGCCACCCGGCAGCACTGCAGATTTCCACATGTGATTTTCGTCTGAGGTCTTCCCCAGCTATATATAAATCATGGCAGTGAAATCATCTGAGGATGCTAGGAACTTTGAAAAAAGCCCTTTGGGGCTGGGATGTAAACAGGCCTTTCCTTATGGGATTTCATTTATGTTTCATTGAGGCTAAATTCTTCCCTTGGCTACACTAGGCTGTTCTTAAAATAAATGGTTTAAAACTGGATTTGGGACTGGGTTTTTGTGTTTTTTTTTTTTTTTTTTTTTTTGGTATAAATGCTCTTTCACACCACAGCTGCACTGGGTCAGCTCTGCCTGAAAGGCAGAGGCTTTATTGCAGGTATTACCCAGAAAATATCTATTAGTGTTTTGTCCATGACACGAGTGCCTGGGAAGTCTGCATGTGGTTGCTCTGAGAAGGGAGGAATGGTGGCTTGTCTTGGTAAAGACACAAAAGGAGGAACTTTTTTTGTAACAGAATTTTGGAATCACCCACCACACTGATGAAAGTGTCCAGCAGTGAGGTGGTGGGTGCAACTGCTTTTGAGTACATTTAGATTAGCAGGAAAAATAATGGAATTGTGTGTTCCTATAAATAAATAAATAAATAAATAAATCATATTTATTATTTTTAGCTGGAAGTTGGAGTTAGCAATTTCTCCTGCCATGGCAAACCGTGTGTTACTACCCCAGCTGACAGAAGAGGTGCACATGCCATTAGTCCTGAGGTAAAACATGAGAGAACTGTTTTATTAGTGTTGGCTTAGATGATGTAGATTGGGATATCACACACATCCAGCAGAATTTGGCATAACTGTGGAGGTTTTGGCCCAAACCTTGTCATCCATTACCTCAGGGCTCTGGAGAAATCTTTCAGTAGTCACCTATTCCTAATACCCAGTACCCAAGGCTGATCGAAGGTGTAGGGTGTTTTGTTTTTCCTTCAAATACTAAATAGTAGTTCTGTTTTTGGTGCCTGATATCAGTGGTGGGTAGAAGGGATTAATTCCTTCTGAACTAAGCAGTCTTAAAAGAAAAAAGCAGCAGGTGGATGATGTAGTGCTGCTACATCTTTCCTTCAGTGCAGGAGACTGGAGCGTAATTGCATCAAGTAGTGGTTTTGAAATATCAGATGTCCATTAGTGCATAATTAGGAAGTTAATGATGTGTTGCCAAACATGTGGTGACCTCTTTTTCTCCGCCAAACTTGGAGGCACTGTTGCTTTTTGCATTAGCTCCTTGGAAAATGTGCCCCACTGGCAGCAGCGACTGGGCCCGTCTTCGAGAGTTACTGGAAGCAGACCAAAGGTCTCTGTAGTGCTGAAACATGCCTGAAAATGTTATCCCGAGTACATCTGGGCCCAGCAAGTCTGGGATGCCTTAAAACATAAAGAGGAGGAAAGCAAAAGGTCAAAAAGGAAGAGCAAAATTTGGAGCAGTCCATGGAAAGAAGTGATGTTCTTACAAACCTGGCTCCGGTGGGATGTAAGGACCTGGCACCCAGTCCCTGTGGTGCATACAGAGCATGTGATCTTCTGAGGGAATAGTTACGGATTTTCCTTGATCTTTTATTCACCCAGGGCTGACCAGCTTAGGAAAGACAGATTATTCACCAAAGTAAGTCTCTTGCAATAAGCTGGAATCCAAATGCAGGCGTTTTTAATTGAAAATGGTTGTTGATAAGGAAGGAATGATCTTTTGTTCATTTCTGACATGGTATATTATGTTAGGTCAAGTTCCTTTTTGGTTCCTATTAATGAGGTGTCTGCATTGATGATTTAAAATAATAATTAAAAGATTGCTCTCTTTAGCTACAAAATCTCTATCTGTTTGGACAGCGAGTGCTGTCCAGGGTGAGCAACTGCATGTTCCGTCAGAACCAATTTTGGTGCTTGGCTATGGGCTGACAAATAGCTTTGTGCACATTGTGATATTATTCCAGGAATGACACTGGCCTTGAAAATGCTTCATGCTGAATGGAAGATGCAGTACAGATCTCAGTGGGTAAAGTGAAACACCTAAAAATTTCCTTATAATTTGGCAGCTACAGTTTGGGGTTTTTTTAGGATAGAGAGGTGGATGAAAGGGTTTTTCTCCCAAATAAAGCTTGGATTACCTTGATCTGTAAGTGTCCAGCACATCTTTGTACTGCTGAGTTCCTTTTCTATGTCATGTTCAAATATTCTGCTCGTAACTTCTCCCTGTGGTCACCAACTCTTACAGTCCTGTTTTCTTCCACGCCAGCTTTCACACAGAGCCACCTCCATCTCCTGAAAGATCTAAGTGATCTACATCTCCCTTTTCCTGTTCTTTTTTGGATGTAGTATGTTTCCCCCATGAAAAACGAGGCTTGTCTCCCAGTAGATGAGTTGTGTTATGTCCTGCTCTGGATGGTTTTATGGTGTTACTTTTTAAAAAGTTGTGTTTGTTGGAGCTGAGTTAAGGTTTACAGCTGAACAAGAAATATGTCTTGTTTTGCTCGGTCTGAGTTGTAGCGTGCTGCAAAGCATACTGGTCATGTTACCTATATATTGGGCCAAATTCTTGGCTTGCACAATTCTGCAAACTCTCTGTATGTTTATGCTGGCTTGGACCATGTTCTTATTTGCACCAGCTTACAACTCACAGCATCAAACTGTAAGTCAAGTTTCAGAATGACTCAGAATTCTTCAGTCTGCTGGGGAAGTGAGGATTATAGCTGATTTCACCACCTCTGAAATTCACTTTTTGTGCTGAGCACAATATAATCATATTAAAATACAAGATAAAGCTTTGCTAATTCTCCTTCACTTGACGTTTGAGGGGCAGGGGAAGATCTATAAAACAAAATCTATAAAACAAAATGGTGCCCCATTCCAGAGGAACACAGAAGTGCTTGAGCATTAGAAAGTGGCATCTCCTCTGCAATGGCAACAGTAAATGTTTGATAAACATAATGGGAGAGAGAAGAAAATCTTCTTGTCCTGAGTGTAAGAAAATCTTGCTGGATGTTTATCTGCTGGAGAATTTAGTCAAGAAAATCGTGGTTGGTTTGAGTGGGGGAAAAATGACTGCTGTGAGGTTGTCAAGGTTCTTGTGACCTGCTGAGCCTCACAGGGGGAAGTTAAAGTCCCATAGTTTAACTCTGCCTGGGGATCAGCTGTGCTGTGCTTGGGAATGAAACACCTTGACTTAACCACATCCAATTTTGAGGTTAGTCCTTCTGAAGTAGTGTGTTGGATTAGAAAATCCAGAAGGTGTTTTTCTATCTGAATTTTCCTGTGATTCCTCTAGCAGTTTGAGAAGAAAATGTAAGTTTTCTCCAATAATGTTGGCCTGTGTGGTTTCTGTTCCGTTCTGAAGAAATGTTTTTGCTGCGAGAGTGGATTTTTGTATGTATATCCTTTTGTTTTGATATTTATTTGAGGTGGTAGAGAGGGCAGACAGAATGTCAGGAACTGATGAATTTAAAGAAAGCTAAAAGAATGATCATTTAAAGTAGGCAGAAAGTGGTGTCACCATTTGACAATTTAAGACCTTAAAAGTCTTTCCCATTTTGAGCTGGTTGAAGCTGTGAAACGATAAACAATCAGGCTCGTTTCGGTTGAGCTGGGCAAGGGAGGATTTTCTGTATTTTTGTATGAGAACAAGTCAACTAAAACATGCCTTTTTTTTTTTCTTTTTTTTATTTCTAACTCTATCTCCCTTTCCCCACTTTAACTGTAAACCAGTCAAATAGAAAATGCAGATAAGGTAGGCATGAACAACAGGTTCATGAGACTTGGGAAGACTGCCTTAACTTTGAAATTCAAATTGTGTTAAAATTAATCCTTTCCAGCAAAACACTCATTTGAATTAATTGGTGTGCTATTTTATTTTATTTCCCCACATAACACAATTTGTTTTAAGCTTCCTACTTGTTTAAAGACCTTATCTTTGATTGATGGCTGGGATGTTCCACAAGTAAGCAAGGGTTTTTTTCTGAGATGAAAGTGTGGTAAAGGAAGTCAAGGAATCATACCCTCGTACCTTTGCTTGCTCTTTAAAAGACTATTTTTAATCTTGACATCCTAAATAACTGTTTAAATCATCTACAAGAAGAAATATATCAATACCATGATCTTATATTAAAAAAACCCACCAGATATGACTGGCAGAGTATGTGTATTTATAGCTTCTCTATTGCTGCTGTAATCTACATTCATTTCTCGGTGACTCCAGACTTGTACAAGCAAGACTGCATCTCTTAAAAGCATTTGAATGATTACTTGTTCGTGTCAGTGTGTGTAGTGATGCAAAGGAAAATTCTTTTCCCTTCCTCCATTAATATACCCTGTAAATAAATGCTTGTTTGTTCTTCATCATGCACATTAATTCCATAGACAATCTGTGATCTCTTATGGCCTTGGATGAACTGTACTTTTTTATTATTATTTTTCCTAGATGCCTTTTTAGAAATGGAAAAAAGCACTTTTAAGTTTTTCTGTAGCAAAAGAGGCTGCCAAGTGTTGTGAGCAGTTCAATTAGAATATGCTTATTTTAGAAGGCTGCTTAAAAGAGGCTTAACAGTAGGAAAAATTGGTGCAAACTCTGCTTTTTAGAAGTGGCGCACCTGGGTTCTGATACATTATGCTCATGTGAAGAGGACAGGACTGGGTCTTTTTGGAGCACCCATTTAGCTGTCGGCAAGTGATTAAGTGGCACTTGAATAGCTTCTGCAATATGTGGAAAAGTCTGATCTTTGGCTTCTTAAACTAGAAACTGCAAAATAATAATGAAGGAAAGAAATACGTGGAATGCAGTTAATAATATTTTGGGATTGCAATTTCCCCACTCGTTTTATTTTAGACTGGAAACAAACTGCGTCTGTAGTGAATCGCAATGATCAGCTACCTAGAGATATTTCCATTAAAGGTTTCTGCTGCAGTATCTTTTTAGAAACTCTTTTTTAGTTTTCTTTAGAATGAAAATGTGCTGACAGTCACAGAGTTAAAAAAAAAAAAAAGAAGCCTTTCCCCACTATATTTTTCCCAGAGGATTATTTTTATTACCGATGTGCATGAATTACAGTAGGATGCAGTAGCTAGATCAGGCATTAATACAACCCTTCAGTGTAACATTTCAGCCCTAAGATTAATCTAAATCTAGCCAGGCATCTAAAAGCAAATGAGAGGAAGTAGGAAATGAAGGCAGAGAAAAAAAAAGAAAAGGAAGAGGAGATCTATCTTGGGACCAGGATTTATATAGTTTTCCGGGATTATACTGCAATCTATGAGCACTAAAATAGGCTCTGGATTCTGTAGAAATACAACCCAAACCATTACTTTTAGTGCCAAAAAAGCCTTTCCAGCCAGCCCAGTGAGGCCTGTGTTCCACAAAAGCAGGACAAGTGACCTGTTTGTTCCTCATCCCCCCTTCCACAGCATGTAGAAGATGTGCTGGACCTTGCAATTTTCCTTGGGGCAGGATGACTTGGGGAGCTCTTGATGAAGTCCTCATGTCTGCAGAGACAACAGGGAAGGGCGAGATGTTAAGGTCACTAAAACTTGACTTCTCTCCTTGTCTCCTTGTCAGAGCCCAAATCATCATCTCTCAGTTTTCCCCTTCTCCTTCATCCCTGTGCCTTTGAAAATACCTTGATAACTCAAACTAATTTTGGGGGGTTTTGGTGGTTTAGAGAGCTATTCTGGTCTGGGCCCTGGGAACCCTGAGGCAGACTCCTACTGCTCTGAGCTCTTTCTTCCCCCTGCTTACGCTGCTGTGGTGAGATGTCAGGGGATGCTGTCACTGCCTGTTCCCACACAAATGTGCAATGTTTAATGTGACGGTGTCCCACCTGCACTGGGGGCCTCCAGACAGAAATTAATAAAGAATGAAGGTGATACAAGTTTTTTGAACAGTCACAGCTGATCAAATAAACTCCTACCATGCTTAAAAATTAACAACAACAACAAAAAGATATCCATTTGAAAGGCAAAATTGGGCACGCAGCACCTGCCCTGACTTTTTTTTTTTTTTTTAAATTTTCTAAAGTAGTACATCTCTTTGCTGATGCTTGACTGCAGTGACTCATCACAGGAGGCTAAATCAGCCATGTAGAGTAATGCAGCGTGACTGATTTAGCCAGCTCTGATGCAGCATGATGAGAGTAACTTTAACCAGGAATTTCAGCTCTTTCCCCCTCCTCTCCCTGCCTAAGAACAAAGAGAAAGTTAAGCATCTTTCCAGCAGTCAAGTGTCTTCCTTCAGGGCAAAGCTTGCTGTTTGTTTTCTGTCAACTAAGAGTCTTGGGTGTCAGAAATAAACATTTAAGAACTTGAACCAGAACTATGGAGGGATGTGCAGGCAGAGCTTGTTAAAAGCAATCTGAGAATAACAAGTCTTTAGTGCCTTCTTCATTTGGGACACTTATCCAAAAGTGTGGTGAGGCTTTTTGAGGGCAAGTCCTTAAAATGCTGCCTTGTGTGGTGTAATACACATAGATTATAGTCAGGTTTTATATCCTCACACAGGAGGAGGACTGGCAAAGTGTCCCTGACCTTGTGAGACCTGACCAAATTCCATCTGCCCATCCAGTTATCCAGCATCAGCTGAGCCCAGCTGGCTGCCTCTGGCCACTCCTTGTGCCCTTCTGGTCAGAAGCAGTAACATCATCCTGCCCAAAGGCCTTTCTCTGAGGTTTAAGCACAGAGAATTTGTTTCACATTGAACCACAGGGACTGTCCCAGGTGAGAGGCTTCTCAGGACCGAGCAATTTGGTTGTGTGTCAGAGCTTTTACTCTTGGATGCTCTGCATGTATTTGCTGAGGGAAAGGAAGTTGGCTTTATAACCCAGCCACTGAAATCCAGACCAGAAAATAGTGCAGAAGGTTGACCAAATGGTGCATTTTGAGATGAAATGGAGGAGGAGTAGGCTTAGAGGTAGAATGAGAGTGTGTGTTCTCCTTTTTGGAATAATCAAGTGGATTCAAGCTCTGCTTGAACAGGAGTGACCATATTTTGCAAAGGGGAAATAATCCTGTTCAAGAATATAATTGTGCTGTTTGAAATAACCGGCATCACTTGAAATGAAATCCTAAAATGGAAGATCAGAAAATAGAAAGGTAGGAAGAAGGAGCTCTTCTAAACACTTGCTTCTCCAGATGTTTGGCTGAGTCATGTCAGAGAAGTGACTGTGAGTGGCTTTTACTGTTCTTTCCAAATTTAGATGTTAGGGTAATGATGAGGAACTCTGCTTACACAGTCTTTTCTCCCTTGAATATGGTCCCTTGCATCTCTTCTTACTGAGTAGCAGTGATTTTGGAGTGGTGCAACACAGACTTTTTGTCCAGGCCCTCCTTTGATCAGCTTCAAGTGCTGGTCTGTGTATGTGTGTATATATATGTATAAAAAGATATATTCTTTTTCTTGTAAGACAAGAGGTGCACTGAAGAAAATGGGTTTAACTTCACAACTGCCTTGAATCCTACCTGGGATCAGCTGCTGAGCCCAGAAAAATCAATTGTCAACTCTTAGTCCAATGGAACATCTTGAGCAATGACATCTGGGGTTTTTTTTTTGTTTTTTTTTTTGTTTTTTTTTTTCCCTTTCTTTACTATTTCCCAGACTTTTGATTTAAAAGAAGATATTTCAACCTTGGAATTCAACAAATAACCTCCTCCAGCTTCATGTGAAAAGGAAAAAATCACTACAGTATATACAGATGCTTTTTTCTCCCTTATTGCTGTTCTGTGGGGTGTAGATGAGTGGTGACACCTGTTTCTGCACCACAAATGCTGGTTCAAATCCCTCTCTTGTGCTTGTTCCCATGTGCTGGTTTTGAAATACTTATTGATTGCAGGGTTTGCTTCACAACACCACCTCAAGATTTTTAGATATTAATGAAATAATGATTGTGAGCTACACATTGCTCTGCAGCCTGAAGAATGTCAATGCAGAGCCAGAAACTCTTCAGCTGAACTGCATCTTGTTAGACACAGTGGTTGTCAGCACAGCTCATTGTAGAGTCTCTTGTGGGGGCCAAAATTTTCCTTTTTCTGATAATTTTGTGTAAGGAGTATAATGTTAGTTCCTCAAGTGACCTAGAAAGAAAAAATAAAACAACTTCTGATTTTTTGCTCTTATATGATCAAAGTAAGAAGGAAGCAGAATTGCATAGTGAACAGTGAGGCATATTATCCCTTCACTTGGAGTCAGTGTTTGTTAGGCTTACTGAGTAACCACCACAGAAATCTACGTTGAATCTGAAAGAAATACCTGAAAGTTCCTCTTTGTGCTGAAGGGTAGAGTCCAATTACTGTGTGCAAGAGCAGTGTATGAACTGAAGGCAGGAAAACAAGGTGCCATAACCAGTGCAGAGGCAGAGAGGGCAGGAGAGGTGAGGGGTTGGTGTGTGGGTTGGGTTCTGCTCATGGGAGAGGGGGCTTTGTGCACACAGGATGAGAAAAATATTACATATAGCAGGGCAAATGTTCAGGAACTGCACAAGCAGAAATTGCAAGACTTCAGCAATTTGTTCATTAAACATAATATTCGAATAAGCTGCACTGATTTTTTTTTTTCATTCAACTAATATTTTCTATATTTTCTTTGGTTTGTATTTCTGTGCATACTTAAAGTGTTACTCCCCTGTATAGCTTCTTTAAATTTTTGTTTATTTCAGATTTAAAGTGTTTTACTCCTGTTTCATTTTACTCTGTTTTGTTTTAAAGTTTAAACAGCATTTTTAAGCAATTCAATTGTCTTCTTCACCTTTGACAAAAATATGAATTGTTTTTACATATTTATGTAGTGTTTCTGCCAATACCTGCTGGCTTCTTTACAAGCATACTTAGTTCATAAGAATTAAATGAAATATTAAGCACAGTTTTAAGAAATGGTTGTTCTGTGCAAGTTCATTGATGATTCTGTGCTGATTTTTTTTCTAGTATTAGGCTCAATTGTTTTGCCTCAGTCACAGACCGCAGCCCACAAACACTGAGTTCGCGTTTCCACTGCGGTCCTTTCACTACTGAGAAGTTAATAGTGAGTGGTGCTCTTCATTGTCTTCCTCCTCAGTGGAAATCCTGTTATTTATGCTTGTTCCCGGGGGCCTGGGGTTAGATCTGGGGTTTAACGCTATTGGGAGGTGATAGATGATCTGTTGCTGTCTTCAGCAAGAACCAATTTAAGCCTGAAATTCTTGTCAGGTCCACTTTTCCCAGCCTCCTCCAACACAATGTCTTTCCAGCCCGAGGCCATCTTCCTGCCCCCTGCCGCTCCTGCAGGACCTATGAATCTTATTTTGAAACCCGTGATGATTTTCTTTAATAACTGAAGGTGTTTATAAAGCTATTTTAAGTGAGGGGTGATGTGTTAGTGCAGCATTGCACAGAATATCGTGGATTGGAGGTGCACTCTGGAGATCACATCCCCCACGCCCCAGCCAAGGCTGGGTTTGGTTTCCAGCTCCTCAGCTCATGAACTCTGTGTCCTTGGATAAGCTGTTGAACACTCTGTGTCCTCCTGTGTGCATGAGGATGCTTATCTCGCAGGTAGGGATTAATCAGTGTTTGGAAAGTAATTTGAGGTCCTTGATGAAAAGCACTGTGTAAGAAGAAAATGTGTGACCGCACAGGAGCGTCTTGGAGATTGCGATCACCCCTGTTTCCTTCCATGAGCTTAAGGGAAAAAGTGGCAAGAGGGTTTTTAGAGGAGAGGGAAACACACTTCTCTGTGTGTGTTTCTTTCCAGCTCAAAGCACCAGCTACCCCTGAACCCCAGGTGTGTTTATCTTACACGTGTTGTTCTGTGGTTTCGGTTATCTTTGCAAGAAAATGACTGCTCTGGCTCCCGAGACCTCTTTAAGCGATTATGACCCAAGTTAGTTCACAGCCACCATCCTTTACAGTGCTTAATCAATAAGCCCTGAAAGCAAAGTAATCTTCATTTACTTTTGGAGGCCACTGCAGGAGAAGAAGAATTGTCAGATAAAGCTGGGGATCAGCAGTCCTACCTCAAGGCCAAGGGTCACATATTAGTACAAAGGGAGATTGTAAGTACAGCTTGGTCCAACAGATGCTAAAATGAGTGTGGTGGAAAATTATACCTCCAGGGGACAGCACTTTAATGCATGCAATAACTGATAAGATAAGCTTCTTTATTACCAAAAGAATGGGTTTAAAAACCATATATAATTTGCCTTTGTGCTTAAAGGAGTGAGGGAAGAGAGTGGACTATTAGGTGGAGGTAAGTGGCTCACTGGAATATTGTATTCATATTGGGCTATTTCCCAAGGATTTCAGATGAATTTACTGAGGGATGGGAGGCAGAGTGTTCCAGGTAAAACACAAACCTGATGGAGGTTTAGCATGGTTTCCTTCCTGTTAAGGAAAGTTTTCTTCATACAAACTTGATTCCCAGTATGGAGTTGTTGGCAGCTAAATGTGGAAGCAGGAGTGGATACTACAGAGGATTCTGCATTGTGGATTATTGCATTGTGTGAAGTAAATGAGCAAACTCTGCAGGTTTATTCCCAGCTTCACTGCAGAATATGTCTCCCAGCTTCAGAAATGTGATTTTTTTGAAGCTTACACATCATCTCCACATGAGCAAACAGGCATGGCATGCTGGAGGAACTGCCTTTGAAAAATAAACCTTGTACATGTCTACAAGAATCAGAGGGCTGATGGTGCTGGCAGGATTTTATGTGGTAATCAGTCTTAACCCCACTGTGTTTGGTGAATTCTCTTACACCTCAGCTTTTCTTTATTTTGTTGTTCTGCTCACTTCTTTAAAATTGTGAAGCATTTCAATGAGGAAAGAGTATTGTAGCTGTGTCTGCTCTCATATACCTGGCCTCTAGGATAATAAATACAGGATTTCCTATTTTTGAAAAAAAAAAAAAAGCCCATTTAGTAGTTTCTTCCCTATTTTTATTCTTTTTGGTTTTAAATCACTGAAGGTGATGGTGGATATGCATTGCTTTTAGTCATGGCAGAGAGAGGATGCTGCTCATTTGGCCAGAAATCAGGTGAGTGCTGGAATGGACATTTGCTACATGTGTTTCTAAAAGCAGAATCAGAATTTCTTTCCTGTACTCAGCATGTGTGTGCTGTGTGTTTATGTTGAAGGAAATGCCAAAACTTTCAATTATTGTGCTTGAACGTTGCAATTTTTTGGCTATCTTAAGAGGCAAAACCTTCTGATTTTGTCTGGAACAGCTGTGTATGGCCTTGCATTGTACATATTACTTTTGAAAATTGAGAATAGCCTCCTCATTAATTATGAGAAAACCTGACATAGTGAAATTGATGATTCAATAGTAATTTAATTTTGTCCATGTATAATTTTGAATGTGCTGCCTGCAAATGTCCCATTTGCCCACCATTTTGTTTGACTGGAACATCACTTCATTAGGAATCCCTGCCAGGAAAAATCACTATATGGGGGCCCTTCATGTAGCTTTTCATTGGGTGAATAATTGAGTTCCTAGAGGACTTATCTGATCTGAAGGCCAAAACTTTCTTTTAATACAGACTGTATAAAAGTAGTGTAAATCACAGGGAGAGATGAAATGATGCATTTAAATGCACTCAGAGAAAGAAAGAAGCCACAGTGTAGTCAAGTCTTTTGATTGTTCACCAACCAATTACCCATGTTATTTAGGAATCATCTGGATATTAATCTTTTGAAAACCCTTTTGCACGCTGATGATCTCATCCCACTTCTTAAATTCGCCTTTCAAAAATATACGTCTTAAAAACAGTGGCTGATTTGCCGAATTTAAATGCGTTTCACCTTATCAGTTTCTTTTGCTGTGCCAACTTTGTTCTTTCCTCTTCTCATCCCGATGCTGGGGATAATGGACAATTGATGATAAGCTTTACAGAGGAGATTAGGATAACATTATGTTTCATTAGTTTGGAGTAATACAGAAGTGCCTAACCATGGATAAACTACAGTGGTGCAGCTCTTGTCCTGCAGAATGTGCAGTGTGTGAGGTGAACAGAAGGTTACACATAAAAGCAGAATTATAGCTACATTTATGAAGGATTGCAGAAATGTAAATTACTTACAACTTTTTCTTCATCAGTTTTCCCAACCTGACAAAACTTGTCTTTTGCTGATGTACAGTAACTTATCCCTACACTCTCCTCACTTTCCCTTCCTATTCCTTCCTTTCCTTTCTCCTCTGCCATGAGCACGTTATTCTAACAGCAGACTAGAGGATCTTGGAGTTTATGTGCACTTATTTCAGGAAAAATTGACTTGAAAACAAGGAAAGACTTTTTAAGAAATAGCAAGAGACGAAGAGTTGAGCGGCAAAAAATCTTCCTCAGACAGAGATGTGTTAGTAATTCTTAAAAATCTGTGATTCTGGAAGTTTACTTTCTCTATAATCCACCTGAATTGATCAGATTTTAGGTTTAGATTATTAAGGGCTTGTTTTAGTCTTTGCATCCTGTAATGTCTGAAATTGATATAGGCCATTCTGTTTCATTAAAAACAATTCAAAGGAGAAAACAATTTAAGATGTTCACGTTTAACTCTTGATTTTGTGGAGACTTTGTCAGTACTTGAGGCCTTGACTGCTGTTGCAAGTTTTGTAAATATTTGTTGTGACTTTTTAATGTTGCTCTAACAATTCTCAACTGGTAATTATGTACTCTGTCATTTTGAGCCGTTCAAGCAATTCATCCTTAAAAACAAACAAAACACATCAAAAAAACCCCACCCAAACCCCTAAAAACAAACCCCGACAACCTGAAAAGAAATATGAGACATAAGAGATGAAATAAGCAAAGGCTTTTTGACTATAGCAGTTGAGGCAGTGAAAGAATGAAAACATGTCATGAGCAGGCAGATGTATCTAAATGCCCTCTAGTCATTGTCATGGGAACTTCAACGGGTTTTGGCCTTAAAAGCTAAAGATGGTTTGCATTTATCTCATTTCTCTGGATGCAAATTGCATTTCTGACAGTTTGAAATCTCTGCAAAAAGCCTTGAAGAGCAAAAGTGGTTTTATCACAGTCAAAGTTAATGTGAGAAACCTTTGGGTTTCTGCTGGTGCAGTTCCTGAAATGGATGTGAGTACTTCAGTCAAGAGCCCTTGGCTTAAAGGCTTTGGCTTGGGGCTGTTCATTTGGATTTTTGGTGAAGTTTTGTAATTACTGTTTTATTTCTGAACTGGTATCGAAGCTACCACGGGTGGTTGATCTCTTGGAGCCAGTTGCTTTGGAACTCCCGTGTAACTGGAAGAATTTCTCCCTCCTGAATATGTCCTGAAAATAAGGCTTTTTTTTTTTCCTGTGACCAGCTTCAGAAAGTTGATTATCCAGGTTCTGCCACTGTGGAATCAACCTTGGGAAGAGCTTATGAAGTTATAATTAGGTTTCTGTCTGCTAAGCTTCAAAATGTACAACTTCCATGAATATATTTGCAGTACTTTTTTGCCTGGTTTCAAACTCCTGCCAAGTTCTTGCCTTGAATTTAAGACATCTGTAGGTAGAAAGAGACAGCAGAGCACTTTAGCTTAGATGGACAGAAACATATTATGTGAGACATATTTCTGCTGTCAAAAGCTCAGCCACCAGTCATCTGTAAACAGATTCCCCTTGGTCGCCACTGAACAAGGTCAGCACACTTACTAATGGAGTTAGGCATGGAGAGGGGTTTTTTTGTTGCTAGTCTTATTTTCATCATAATTTTAGTCTCTGAGTAAGGCAAAATGGCCCAAGAAAGCATTCATGGGAGTTCAGTGGATTGACACACTGGGTTTCCACCCGTTGAGACCTACCTTCAAATACTGGTGTGCCTGTGGGATGAAAAGGAGCTCTTACCTGTCTGCTCTGGTACTGGATTTTGCACCTTTGTTTCAAAGGCTGTGAGCTTTACCTTGGCTGGCTGCTGGCAGGTTGACAAAGGGAGAGGTGCTGCTCCTCAGGTGTTTGCTGTGATGGATGCTGTGCCAGCTCTGCAGGAGCCACTGGTCAGCAGAAAGGTGAAAGTGTCAGGATCAATCTGTTTTAGAAAAAGACACTTTCTGAGGGACGCTGGCTCACACTGAATTGTTAACAACATGTTCCCCTTTCCTTTCCTTATATGTATCTAAACAGAACTTTATTCATCCAGGAGAGATCCTCTTGTCTCCCTCATTTCCATTAATGCAGAGTTGGATCTCAACAGCAGGCAAACTGGTGTTTACCATGGCAGTGCTTGCCATGTTGACAGTGCTGAGTGATTCTTAAGTGTTCAGTAAATCAGTGAAATTTTCTGAACAGTGGGAAGTTTTGATGTCATTAACAAAAGATGCATGTTAACTAGCAGCTGCAAATTAATTAGAAAAATAAATTAGAAGTTGCTGCTGCTTTTTTTTTTTTTTCTTCTCCTTTCTGCTTCATGCTGTGTGAACAAACCAGTCTAAAGCAAGGATATCCAATGAACCCAAAT
Source organism: Rhipidura dahli (assembly GCA_013399225.1). Classification (NCBI taxonomy): domain Eukaryota; kingdom Metazoa; phylum Chordata; class Aves; order Passeriformes; family Rhipiduridae; genus Rhipidura; species Rhipidura dahli. Next base: position 1,317,403 of record VXAC01007786.1, read on the forward strand.
GTCCAGAGCTTTCAGGATCTGAGTATTCCAATTTTCCAAATGCTCACTTGGTTTTATGTCCTGCACTGGCTGCTTCTAGAATATTATGGGTCAGGGCATTGCCCATCTTACAATGGTTTTCATTGTCAGTTTTCCTAATGTGCTCATCTGGGGAATGTCTGAAGCCCTCTCAGCTCTGTGCCAGCCAGGACCAGCTCATGTCCATCTGAGCAGGGTCCAGCCCTGCCAAATGGGCTTCACTGTGCTGAGGATCCCATCCAAACCCAGGCCAATGGGCTCGGGGAAGGTGATGCAAGCAGCATTAAAAATGTAATGATACCATTAATGAGTGTTTGCCTCATGTTTTGGAATACAGGGAATCGTTTCATAGTCCTGTTAGGGTTGTGTTTACAGCAATAATTTCCTGCTTTCTTTTAAAGGAAAACAATCTTATTTTTTTTCCCCATTTGCTGCTTCTAGCAGTGTCAGCTTCTTTAATTATTGCTATTTAATTATGTCTTAGCATTTGAACTCTCCTCATTAACCTTCATCAGACTGAGACACCTAGGATAACGCACTGGCAAAGCCAACATCTTGTGTAATTTTTTTTTCCTCTCTCCACCCCCTTCCCAAATCTCTGGAATTCATTAATTGAATGTTAGAGCATCTGGGCCACTTGAGTATTCCAATCATGCAGGAACATGGGTAGTGTTAGCCTGCTATGGCTCAATAAACCTCTCATTCTCTTGTTCACGGTTCATTTGAATTTTGCAGAAAACTCTGGAAAAAAAAGATGAGGCATTCAAGTAAAAATGGTGCAGATAATGGTAGGAGGAGATGAGGAACTCAGACAAATGTTTACCCCAAGTACTGTGTGTATGTGGCACTGTCATCCCTTTAATTGAAAAAGAGAATGGGCTTTAGAGCAGAAACCCACAAGCCAGGCTCTATTCCTGTGTGACCTTCAGCTGTCACTGGAGCTGTCCTCTCTATCTGAAAGCAGAGGTTTTATTTTATGCTGCTAAAGTAGCAGAGCCTAATTTCTCCTTTGACAAGTGCTCTAAGATCCTGTGAGGAAAGGTATAATAAAAGTGCAAAATAAAACTATATGTGGCAGTATTACTCCTGATTCTAATGGATTTTAGTAGGATCTTTAATCCCTTTATCTACCATGAATAGGTGCATTGTCTATAAAAGAAGCTTTAAGCTCTTTCACTTCACTTTGGTAACACCTTGGCAATGCAAATTTGCCTTTGGAGTGTGTCTCATGATACTGGAAAATGAAGGTGCAGGAGTGGAGTGTAATGACTGTGATGGGGGCTCTTTACTGTGGTTGCTGGACCTAAGAAAGATGTCTGTCATTTCCCCCCATCTCTTTGCTCTCCACACCACAAAGACAAGGCTCACGCTGCCTTTTCTCCAAACACAGCCTATTCCCAGGGCCTGGCTTGGATTAGGCAGTCATGGAATAGAGTGTAGGCTGTGTCACACCTGACAGAACCAAATCTCTGAACTGAGGTTTTACCCAGACCCCTGAGCTGTAAAACTCCTGTGTGAAGCAGAAGCAGGACGAAGCTTTCACACTGAGAATTGCCTGTGGTAAGTATGGATGTGCTTGTGATAGGAGAGGGCTGACCTTTATTTCACAGAGGGAGAAATGGGGAGAGACTGAGCTATAGATTTGTCATAGCTAAATATGAGCATTTATCTGAGCTGCCCAGGCTGGAGGCTCCACGCTCCCCTTGCAGTCAGTGCAAGAGCACCAGGAGCTCCAAAGGGTGCCTGGTCACACCAACACCTGCTTTGCTCTCTGCAGGTGCTTGGTTCATTACTTAAATGCTTAAAGCCAGGTGGGATGAATCCTGGTTGAAATCCCAGGTGCAGGAAGGCAGTTGGGTGCCTGATTCCCCCTTATCGTCTAAATCCCGTGGATTCAAAAAGGACAGAGCTTTTTTCAATATCTTCCTGGATGTGTTCCTGCCTAATCTCTTCCTTGCAGCCTCAGTACTTCCTTTGTCAGGTTTTGCTCTCCTGTGCTGTTCCAGGGAGCCAGAGGAACTCTCCATTCCTCTGCCTGAGGCTACAAGTGACCTTTTTTTCCCATGTAACATTTGCTGCTGCTGCTGGCAAAGGAGCTCTCCCAGCGGCTGGGCTCTGTGCTGCCTGACTGCTGGCACTGAGGTACAAACCTTGCCATTGTCAGCACACCAAAGGGATTCAAGGTTTCTACCTCCAGTGGGAGAGGAGAGTTCTCCTTTGAGTTTAGGATCTGAGTCACTCTGCCTGACCCAGATACGGCTGGGGGTTGCTCAGACGGGCAGTGAATCTTTGTTTTTCTTCAGGGAAAGGGTTGTGTTGTGCCTGCCAGTGGTCACATCGGGCTGTCACCACTCCAGTTGAGTGTCACTGTGCTGGCACTCCAGCAGTTCATATCTGCTGCACAAGTAGCATCCCCACTGAGGCTGTCACTGCTTCGTTTTGGCTGCTTGTTAATTCTTGCTGAATTAAGTAACACTTGGGGTTTTCTAAGGACTGGTTCTTCCTCTCTCAGCCCTTCATGGCTGGGAGTCTGGAATAGATGCTTATTTTTTTTCCCTCTCCTCCTTGCTGTTTGCATTCTGCATTTGTTGAGCTTCAGATGGACTCTGTCTCCATCCATAGAAAATGGAGTGAAACCTCCTCCCTAGAAACCTTTGACGTTGTCTCTTTATAGAGATCTTGATTACCTCGAACGAGGCTGTCCAAAACCAGGCTATTTCACTGCTTTCCTTTTGTTAAGAGCTTGATTTTTTTTTTTTTTCCCTTCATGCAGAAGTAGTTTTCTTTGCTCATCTTTCCTTTTTTTACCTCTTTCCTTGTCTGAAACTGAAGTAGAAAAGAGGAGTGGAAGAGCCATAAACAGTGCAGAGAAAATGACAGACTGCTCTGTGTCACTGACTCTGCAGAACAGGTCACCAGGCAGAGACATCAGCCTCCTATTGCCTATGCTCAGTGTTTCATGTGTTTTATTTGTCTCTACTGTGATGTATCTGATGTAGAGACATGCATTTTCCTGACAATGACCAGCCAATAAGCCCACATTTGTCAAAGAGAAAATGAGATAATCATCATGTGGCCTGGTATTACCAGGAGGGCAGATTAGATTTGCTCAAAAACGATGGCATTTTATGGTTACTTTTATGCTCTGTATATACAGGAAGAGACAGATTGAAGAGATTACTTTACAAAAAAATTCCATTTCAAGCCACTGGGGAAGCAGGTAACCTTCAGATCTGAGCTTTGCATAAGAATGCAGTGGAAGAGGGAGGATTTCTATTAACACTGCCAGCTTCTTAAAAAAAAAAAACAAAAAAACAAAACAACACTGTCTGCTGCTTTTCATCAACCTTTTCTCCCTGCTTGTTTTCTCCTTTCCACCCACCTCGTCCCCTGGCAGTGCCATTAGAGATGAGCCAGTGACTCGGGGCCATTCTTTAGCTGAGGCAGTCACAGTTCCAGTGGCTCCAGTGGAGCGGGAACGATTTGTGCCGGCTCAAGGATGGTCCCTCGTGGTTTGAGCCATACCCAGAAGGGTTTTTTATCAGCAATACTGGGATTTCTGTTTGGTTTTTCTGTGGTGACAGAGGTCGCTTGTGAAGTTTCCACCTGTATCCAAAGTTTGAGGCTGTTCATGGCTGGGGTATCAACGCCTTTCAGAACAGCCCTGAATCAAAAGACCAAAACCCAAAACTGGTTTAGGGAGACAGGTTGGCTTCTGATTGACAAAATCTATGCATGTTTGAAAATAAACAAACAAGCTAGAGGGACCTTTTGTATTATCCACGTCATGTGCCATCCAATCAGGTGTTCATTCTCCTGTTTACGCTTAGCTTGTGGAAGAATGGGACTAATCTGCCCCTTTTGTGGCAGCATTTGAGGCAGGACTGTGGTTTTATGCAGGGCATAACCCAGTGCATCTCTTCTGCCTTTAGTAAGGAAACAAAGCAGCCACTGTAAAGATGCTTTAATAATACTGATTGCTTTCATGCAAAACAAAAAAAAAGAGTCTATTGCATAGTAACTATTTGCATACTTTTGGGTGACAGTTGAGTAGAAATAGGAACTTGTTAATTCAAGCATCAAAACTGGGTCTATCTTTGCACTTGAGCTGTGCACCCACATGGGACTATTTCAAGAGCAATAAATGAAATCAGAATGTGGTCCACCATGCTTCCCTGTACCCACCACAAAAAATAAATTGAGACAATTAGAATAAAATAGTTGTGTGTCAAGCTCAGATGTGTAGCAATCCAAATCTCTACCAAACAACATGTTTATTTTAATAAAGGTTCGAGGATGATCTTTGACCACTGTTTTAATTTGGTTTAAATGAAAATTAATTTTATGTTTCATCTGTGACTCTGGTGCATTTATTTTTCCAGCTACTTCAGGTGATTGCCCATATTCCCAGATTTGTGATATTTGACTCTTAAACCTTGTGAAATGAAGCACCAGATCCTTTAGCACCAACCACAAGCCTGATGCAGGAAGCAACGTGAAATCCCAATTGTACTTTGGCCTTCCTTTGGCAGTCACAGAAACTCCAAGCAGTGAAATACTCGTGCAGGACTGGCTGAGCACACAGGGGAATCGTGGATCTATTGAGGTCAATGGCACAATTATTTTTTTTACCCACAATTTCATGCTTAAGGGAAATGCTACTTACCCGAAAGGCCTGACAATGCTGAATAGATAGGATGGGCAGCTAAACCTGGGAAAGGGAACTGTGAGATTCAGCAGGCTCTTTTTTTGGGCTGTAGGTCCATCAGCTGGTGTGAGGAATCAGTGTTTCATCACAGACCTTCAGACTCTCTCTTTCCATTGAGGTTGTCTCACCTCAGAAGCAGGAGATGACCCTTTTCCTTGTTTGTGGTGGTGTCTCTGTTATCTGCACCTCCTTACAGAAACAACCTCCCTGCAGAGCTGGCTGTCCAAATACGAGATAAGTAGGAGATCTCATGAGAAGTCAGGTATTTATACCTGCTCTACCCTCTTCTGCTGACACAGTGCTTTTTCACATAACTCCTGGGCCCAGCTGTTGCAGTAGTAGATAACTTGTAAGGTTTGCATTGCTGTAACTCCGTGATTGGCTTGGTTCCTAAGTAAAAAGAGCCTTTTTTTTTTTTCTTAAATTGAGGAAATTTAACTTTGTGCAGGCTCTGCACACAAATAGAACAACTGCTGTTGAGCTTGTCAGCCCTGGCAGTGTCCTGTTGAGAGGCCTCCTGGTGTCAAGTGCACTTGCCTCCTCAATATGAAAAGGAATTTATATTTGTAATGAATATTCATACAAGAAAGACATGGGTGATCCACAGATAAAACAAAGGTTTTTAGCCTCACAAAAGCAGCACTGTGAGAATTAGTATGGAGGGAACCTTAAATGGCACAATTCAGCCTATCTCATCACAGGAGCCAACGGGTGCAATTCTGCCCAAATTGATGGAGTGGCTTTCATTTACCCCAACAGAGAATTTGTTACCTACCCAGCCAGACCTAATACTTTTTGACATGAACAGATGAGAGGATCAGTCTATTAATGCAGAAGATTTAGTAGCTATTTGGTGAGTTTTTCCCATCTTTGACATTTCAGAATGGAGCTTAATGATGCAGCAGTTTAGCACAAACAACCTGACTGCATGGGGACGTTTCCTTTCCTCTCTTTCTGCTGCCTTCTCCAGGCTTGGCATTCTCAGTGTGGATGACTTGGGACAGTAGGGTCCCTTTTCAAGTGCACCTACAGGCTTTGCCACAGCTGTTAAGCTTCCTTTGTGAAGCTGGAGCTCTACAAGGGCACAGGTTAGTCAGTTTTTCGGAGCTTAAAATAATCCTGTTTCCCTGGTTCCTCAGAAGATGTTGTGTTTAAAAAAAAATAAAATAAAAAAAAATTACACACTTTAATAGAAATACTTTTCCTTCATTAAATTAAATCTCTAAAGCCCAATAGCATTTTCAGTGCTTATATGAAAATGCCAGTGGGGATTTGAGATTAAAAGAGGTATTTTTGTACAAGTCAATGAAGATCTCAATAGGAAAGAACACTCTTCAAATATAAATTCCTCCAGTATCGAGAAAGACAGATTTTCTACTTTGGTCCTTGATAATACTTCTCCCAACCTTGTTATGCAATTCTGTTTTCACATATCTGATATAAGGCTGTTACACATTAGCTCTCCATTTAATGAAATCTTATTAATGGTGCCTTTTTTATTATAGAGATATGCCAAGCTACTCAGATTTAATTCATGTTTAACAGTAAACATGAGGTACTGTGACCCATTTATATTCAGCTTAGGTTCTCTTTTTCTATCAAAAGTAATGATTGAATGGCATATTAAAAATGGAACCAAAATATATATATCATTGATTTATATTGGTATAATCTTGGACATATGTTGCCATAAAAGGCCACTTTCATATGTGACCCACAGCTAGAGGAGTAGGAAAGGAATATAACAAAAAAAATTCCTGGGAAAGTTTCGTTGGTGGTTTGTTTGGGGATTTTTTTTTCTCCCTCTTCTGATGTCTTCAATCAATTCAAGCAAAAAAAAAAAACCAACCAAAAAACCCAAAAAAAACCACCCCACCCCAGAAACCTGAGATCTGCATTTTTGTAGATAAAATACTTTATGATCAAGGTGCAGATTCTGGAAAAGCACTTTCCAGGTTGTTTTACAGGGAAGAGAAGAAACAGGCATAATTTGGCTTTAGTGATAAATGCAAGGAGATGTAAGGGTTTTATTTGATTCAAGGATCTCAAAGCAATGTATAAAACCAGATAATCATTACTAGTGCTTTCAAAATGGAGGAAAATAAACCAAGAGTCTTTAAAACAGACATCAAAAAAAAAAAAAAAAACTAGGGTGGGTATATATAGTCCCTATACCAATTTTCTTCATGGAATGGTCTAGGTTGGGAAGACTTTAAATATCATCTCATTGCAGCCCCCTGCCATGGGCAGGGATGCCTTCCACTGTCCCAGGTTGCTTAAAGCCCTGTCCAACCTGGCCTTGAACACTCCCAAGGATGGGGCAGCCACAGCTTCTCTGGCAGCCTGTGCCAGGGCCTCCCCACTCTCAGTTTGGAAGGTACCTGATCTGCTGCTTAAAATAATCATCAGTTCTTCAGTAGTGATCTGTGGTCCCAGAAAAAGCCTGGAATAAGGTTTAAAAAAACCCAATTAACTGAAGGCAGTCAAGCAGAGTGTGCTCAAGGACAGTTCTTGGATTCTGTCCCTGTTTTCAGTTCACATCTTCTGTCAGCCCTGGGAAGGGACTCTCACTCTGGCCTCCCCCCTGAAGTTAGACAGACAAGTCAGGGGAGAGCTGGGATAGGGAAAGAGTATTTTAACACACCCCCTGTCATTTAGGTTTTCCAAACTGTGTTCTAACTTTGAGCCTTCAGAGAATCCCAGTCTTCAGGCTTTAGGGATGGGAAGAGGAGCTTATGTCTTCAAGCTGAAGCTACTTTTCTTTGTCCCCCGAGTCAATATTCACTGGATTAGCTGTTGAGCAAGAGCAACCATGATCCTATAATCTTGTACTCAGGGTGTCAGTGTGGAAGGAGGGAAAGCAGGATTTTGGTTCATGTACTATTTAATGCTATGCACTTTTAAAAACAAAAAAAAAAAAAAAAATCAGTCTAATATGTTTAGGATACTTCTGGAAGTGCAAATGTGTTTTCAGGTGTCTTCAGGCTAAAGAAGGGGTTTTGCCTGGAGTCTTTCCTAATGCTGGGCAAGCCTTCTTAGCCTATGAGTGTTGAAAAGTCAGGGATTGTTGCCACTATTTTTTTTTTTTTTTACCTCTGTGATTTTTGTGGTGCTCTTCCTTTAGGTACAGTTTGGAAATATCTATTAAAACTAGCAGGAGAGGCAGAGCTATATGGATTTCTGGGAGACTTGGCCAAAGGAAGAACTCTGGTTGCCTATGGATGCTGACATCTCCTGAACTAGGTGACAGCTGAATGCAGTTTTTGAAGATCTAAACTATGGACTTAAATGGGATTTAGGCTACTTTAGTGACTAAATCTGTTTGTGGATTTATTCCTGAGTGTCTTTTGAAAGGTTACTCATCAGTTTGGTAGAAGAGCAACAGAAAGAACACAGGATTTTTGACTTCTCTCCTCATATTCAGACAGTGCTACATTATGTGTTTGATAGAGGACAATGACCTTCAGAAAGTTTTCCATTATTTTAGAAGCTTTCTCAAAACTAGGACAATGGTCTGGGCTCAGCCTTGACAACTTCTGAAAAGCCTCTCCAGGGTTCAGTCCTAAATATCATCAGTGTGGACATGTCTGGTTTGAAAGTTTAAATTCTGCAATGATGAGAAAAATCTGCTTGAATTTAATGGCATGGAAGCTCTCTTTTTTCTTTCTGTGCCTTGCAAACGTGCAGGGCTGCATTAAACCAAAACTCTGGAAACAAAACCGCTTAAATCCACTCTGTCTTTCGTGTGTGCTCTGTGTGGTAATAACTGTGGCTAATGGGAAGATAGCTCCTACAATTATTATAATCAATAGATTGGGAATGCAAAGATAAAGCAAATTAGGACTAATCTGCTCTCTGTTTCTTCTAAATCATTTCATAAACTGAGAAGACAGTCAGTGCAAGCACTGAGTTAGCTCTTCATTTAAATCGAGCTTTTGTGTCACATACTGCTAAGGACAGCAGGGTTACATCTTGTTTTTCCTCTTGTCTGGAGTCTCTCTATTAAATTTTCTTTCATCTGAAATAGATCCAATTCTCTCAAATATTTCTGATAGGAGAACAGTATGGTTGGGTAGCACAGCTCTCATCAGAGGTCTGGGTAAGGCCAGGGAGGGTCCCCCCAGCCTGGTGGGGCCAGGGAGGTGTGAGGAGTTGGGGTACAGGTGCTTTGCTGGTGGCTGTGCCAACAAGTCAGTGGTCTGTGCTGGATGAACTGGTTAACCCATGTTGCTTCAAGGACTCATCACTGGAATGGGCTCAATATTGCTTTTCTCTTACTGACAAAGTGCTGCCTGAGAAATACCTTTTCTGTAGCCTGAGGGGTATTTGGGAAGAATTACCAGCTCCTGTCCAGCTGGGGAACACCTAGCACAACCTGGGATGTGTCTGTGTTGTGTTCACTGGTTCCCATCTCCATGAAGAACCCCGAGGGTGGGCTGCTGGCTCTGAAGCCTACCTCTGGATAAAGAGAAGCAATGCTGGGTTCCAGCTCAGCTGAAGGTCATTAGCATTCTCCTGCTGTATTACATGCAGATTTTCTTGGCTCACAAGAATAGCATTACATGGAGTATGCACCCTGTATCAGCCAGAGAAATGCATGCATGCAGGGATATAGCCAGGGTTTATAGGCTTATTAGAGGACTTATAAACAGTCCTCTCCTCCACCTCCTCTGTCCTGATTTCCCACTGACATTCCCCCTGGCTGTGTTTTCCCTTCTTCACCCTTACATACTTTCAACAGATTGGGGTGAGAAGGTTTGTTTTTGCTTTAAATAACTTAAAATCAGCGGTAGAGTCTTTGATCTGTCACCACCCTGTATTGGCTGACCCTTGGGTGCAAGGAGAGTATTTGGGAGTAAATATAAATTCAGTTATGTAGCCTTGGCTCAGGAATTCTAATGCCAGGTGGCAAAATTCCTTACAGGGAGGGGATGTGGATGCAGTCCTCCCTCAAACAGGAAAGGCTGAGCACCCAAAATTGTATTAAATGGCATAGGCATGCATGTTGGAATTCTCCCTGTACTTGTTCAGTAATTTTTGTACCCTACAGAATATGCAAAGGGAGCCCTGCTAGCATGAGGGTGGTATGGGATAATTTGAAGGATGGGGGATTTAGGGAACATGGGAAAATGGATTAATCTGTTCCCCATTGCCCCTTTAATTAGTCTATTTTTTCTGTTTAAATCAGGATGGGAGTGGGGTTGGGGGAAACAGCACTGCTTCTGCAGATGTGGCAAGGGGCCTGCAGAGGAAACCCTGCTGGAAAGGGTGAGAGAAGCCAATTTCAGCTGCAGGCCTTGGAGTGTGGTGACACAAAAGCAGCCTCAGAGGCAGCAGCAATTGGCTGGTTGGTTGCCAGCAGCCTGCACTAAAGGGGACACCACCACCATGGACCTGAGTGCTGTGGTTCTGCTAAAGCTGGGTGCATGGCAAGGGAGCCATTCTGGAGATGTTTTCATGGCAATCACTGCTCCTTGCAGTGAAAAACCACTGCAGGCTCAAACCACCTTCAATGCTGCCCTTCTGTCATTCCAAAATGCATCAAGTGAAGCAAAAATCAAGAGTAAGAAGCTTAGAGATGCCTTGCTGAGTGCCAGGATGTCCTGAGGACAACAAAAAGGCAACTGCAAGCAGTACTCTGATCCAGGGTCATCATCTTCCATGAATCCATTTCTTTGGAGTAGTTGCAAAGGTGCTGAGGGGCACAGGTGCTGTGCTGGTTGGCGTGGTCTGAACTCAACGAGGCAGGAAGGTACTGGTGACCAGAGAAGTTACAGGTCATAGAAGTGATGTTCTTGCTTGTTTTGCTGTTTCTGTAGGCGTTGTAGGGCTTGTGTAGCTCCACAAGAGCCTGTGCTGCTGCTGGTGCCTTTGGTGTTGGATGGATAAACAAACCCCACGTGAATTGCAAGTGGCAAAGTCCTGGGCTTTCCTTTGGCACTGACTAGCTTCTCAAGTTCAAACCACTTAATTAAAGAGCAGTCAGCAATGTGTCAGTGCTGATGGAAGCAGTGACACCGTCTCAGGCATCTCTCTGTGATGTCAACTGCTGTCTGAAAGGTTTTTTTTGCTTCTTAAATTTTTTTTTTTGGTAAATATGCACACACTGACTCACACTTTGTATTAATGAGAAATGTAAGGCTTTAAAAAAACAATTGCACTGTAGCCTCATTACTATGAAAAATCCATTATGTGGAAGCCATTTGTCAAAGCCAACTGTTTAGTTGCTGTAATTTACATATTTATCAAGTTTGATTGGAATGTAATGACTTTGACTTTCTTCATTTTTTTTAACCTTTCTAACCCTCTTTCCACGAAAAGGGTGTTTTGGTTTGTTTTATGGGAAAGGGCAAAGCATAATTCAATTTACATTGACTATCAAATACACGTATTAATGTTTTGAATAATTTGAGTATTTTTTTACATTGGAAAGGAGTTGTATTTCTGTGCTTTTACATGGAAAAAAATGTAGGGTCTTATCAATCCATGAAGTTCTTGTTTCTACCAAGGGATCTAGCTGGAAAATAGACAGCACAAGCCTCTCTAAATAAGATAATGAATGTCAAGATAGGCAGTTAATATTGGATCTCCATAATTGTTGTAGTTGAAGGCTCAGAGTGGTTTCCAGTAGGGTCACATGATTTATTATGGGTGATTAATTTGCATCTGATGCTGGGGATGTTGTGACACAGCCCCAACTAGAAGTATTACATTCCCTTGACCCCAGGCTGGCAGCCAGGAGGCTGCTGAGGACATTGATCCACACAAATATCTTACACTCCACTGAGTTGTTAGAAGACAGGCAAAGGTGATGAGAAGTTGCTCCAGCAGCTGATGCTGGGAGTTGTTAAAGCTAAGAAATGTGGCACTGCTTGTTTGCAACTGGCCTCAAGTGAAAATCTCTTCCCCGTGCTATGGAAAAGGCTACAAGATGTGATTTGGTGACTGCAAAAATGTCAGGTGAAGAGCAGGATGCCAGCTCTCATCTGAGCCCTGGAACATGAGAATTGAAGAGATCTGTGGCTTTCCTGAGTGCAAAAGTTAATCTGGAGGGGTCAGTCAGTTCCTCTAGAGTAGTTGATGGCCCAAGCTAAAGCTAGAACAATGGGTGCAAAATTAAGTCATTTTAAAAAGATGTAAACAAGAGAAGAGGAAAGTGACAAACAGAATGAAATTCAGAAAAATAAAACCAAACCAACTGTCTGAATACCTAGAAAAATACCCTCTGGTTGAGAGAATGGAATAGCTTTCCACAGAAATTGGGTGCTGACCAGATAAGGATGGTCTAGATGAGCAAAAAGGTCCTTCCCAGATCAACTGTGAAAGGGAATACAGATATTTCAGTGCCTAACTTTGAGAGCTAGTGAATATCATGCAGCAGGTGGCCAGCCACAAATATAACCTACGTGACAAAAAATGATCTGCTACAGAAGCTGTGGCATGCAGTTCGTCAGCCCCTTTTCTGTCCTCTGCTGCTTCACAGCATCTCCCACTTGACATTCCTATCTTTGACGTGTCCCATCCTTTAAATAAATGATGACTGAGAGTGATCCCCTTGAGCTTCAACTTGGAGCATGTTTTTATTAATTTATTTCTCGCTGTGCTAGATTTCTCCCCCTCCACTTTTAAAGGCTCCTTTGACTTTAATTAAAATTCTCCGTAGGTTTATTGCCTTGAGAGAGAGAGTGTGAGTGTGTATAAATTGGTTTTAACAGTTTGCTGACTAGATAGGTTTTGCAAAGCTCATGCAGCCTTCCAGTGTGTGTCTGGGCAGGCAACAAAATGTGTTTTCCCTTATGGCCTGTGCTGTATTGATTGACTGCACCTCTGGAATTTATTGCCAACTAATGATGGGACAAAAAGGACAATTGGGATCGGTGGACACTTGCGTGCACACGAAGTTAATGTGGTGTTTACAGGGATCCTTTGAGAAGGATCACGTCTGTGAGAGGAGCTGTTCTCAGTTTGTTGCAAGGCAGGGGACTGGAGTGGCAGGTTGGCTGGGGAAGGAGAAGGTTTTATGTGTCCAGGTGGAATTTAAACATCCTTGCGATAATTGTTTTTGCAACAGAGGGGGAAATGTCATAAGCAGCATCTGAATAAGAATGGCAGCTTGCTTAATTGTTGGCCCTTAATGGGAATGCAAAGTGCCCTGCCTCCAGGCACACACCTCACCACTCTCCTTTGAAGGGAAGGACAAGGGTGTGACAGGACTTTCTCCCGCCAGGCCCTGGGTTTTATGACACAGGTGCAATATTCTTGGTGCACCTCTGTCTGAGCTCATGTCTGTGACACTTGCTGGTGCTGGAGTCGGTCACAAGTGAATGGAGTGCACACACCTAAGCAAAGCTGATTTAGGGCTGCTGCCTCCTCCTGAGCCACAGACTCCCTGACATCATGTCCCTGTGATTAAAATCTGCAAAGAATCAGTGAACAAAAGCAGAGGCCTGGCAGTGTGTCCAGGAGAGGCCATTTCACTCTTTTTGTGCAAAGGGGACCCTTCCCATGCCATCTTTGCTGTCCTGCTTTCATTAAGAACAGGTTTCTCATCCTGATTTGAAGCCAATATCTAACACTACAGTAAAGAAGGATTTGCTCCTGGCTGGCTTAGGGCTGTGTGTACTTCAGCCCTGAGGGTGGTCTGCATCCCCCATCTTTGCTGAAGTATTTCAAAATTTGAATTTGATGTGTAAGACCCTCCACAGAGCACCTTAATTTTTGGTGCTGTGTGTTCAGGTGGAAATTCTGATTTCAGGCAAGCTGTGAATATGAAAAGAGAATCTATTCACTGGTGTCTATTTCTTGCCTTGTGGGCTCAAGCCTCTCTGCAGACAGTGCTGGTGCTTCCCAGAGAGGTCAGTGTCGTGTTCTGAGGAGCATGGCTCTTCATGAATCTCATTTCTGCAGGTTGCTTTTTATTGACCGCTGGCTGAGCCGCTGAAGAGCTCACAGCCATAGTTCAGTAAAGGCCAAAGCTGCCTGCAGAACACCCTGCACATCTTGCTTGGGATCACTGCTTTCAAGGGTTTGTACACTTTATTCTTCCTAACCCTGTCAGTCCTTCTCCTCCTGCCCAGGGAGGGTCTGAGGCAACACATAAATCACAAAAATAATCATCTCCTGTGTCCTGTAATTGATCATGTCCCTACTTCTTTTCAATGGGTGTTTAGAAGGAATAAGGGAGAGAAGGGTTCATGTTGTTCAAGTCAGTGTCAAAAAGGTGGAACACAGGAGATTAATCGGTGACAGTGTTGGTTGTGTTGCTTCACTGCTCCCCCAGGTTTGAGTCTTTAGCCCAGCAGGGTGAAACTTAGGTTGCTTTTCAATTTTTTTCCTCACAGAATGAGACCTGGCCCTACTTCAAACAAGGTACCTGAGTAGGTCTCCAGCTTTGTCCACTATTTCATGCCTCCCCAACTCTTTTTTTTTTTTTCCTAATTCTCCTCCTGTTATACTTTTTTCCTGTTTCTTGAGTGAATAATATGAGACCTAGCCCCAGTGAGGAGAGGTTTCCTACCCATCAGGGTATCAGCTTCCCTGATTTTTGCATGTCATGTTGCAGCTTGTTCTTCCCCAATTTTTCATCCATTTGCCTTGAGAAGTTAGAGGTGCTGGACTCACACATTCTGGAGTTGTGTCTCATGGCAGCTATAAATGTCATTTTCAGCACTGCCTTCCTTGGAAAAATCCACGATGAGCACAAAGATGTGGCTATGCATCTCAAAGAAACTAGAAGAGTTTTAGAATAGCTGTACTGGGACTCTCAATTCTGCTCTGAAGTGCACATGGTTTTGCTCAATTTTTATATGAGAAAGTCTGAGCACTAAAGTTAATCACTGACAAAGCCACAGAAAAACTGGAAAAAAAAAAAAATAGATCAAAGGTGTCCTGGCTGCTGCTGTAACTGCTGGGCTACTCTGTGAGGGGTTGGTAATTCCCTTTTTGCTACCTTGGCTGAAATTCTGACATAAATTATTCTCTTATCTTTAAGTCCATGCATACTTATAGCAAACAAACATAGCTGTAGCCTTCTCCACTGGAGAGAGCTGATACAGAATTGCTTTTCAACAGGTCCTAGCATGATCTTTTGAATCCCTGGATTTTGAAGACAAACCGACAAAGTACCCAAGTAATGCAGTATTTCAGGTGGGAATGTCTTGCATCTAAGTCTTTTGGTTCTATCCCTTTGTAAAAAGCAGAGGCAACGGGGATGGGGAGAGTTCTAGAGGGGTGATAGGTCTGAACAGAGAGAGCAAGAAAGGTACCAGTTAGTATTGACTAATTTCCGAAGGATGAGGTTTGCTCCCTCTGGGGCAGCAGGCAGCTCCTGAGTGTTTCCATCTCCTCTTCACTGATGGGGGGCTGTGGAGTTCAGGTAAGAGAACCCTGTGGAATGGCTGAAGATCATTATTGCTGTCACTGGTGGTGACTGGAGAAGCACTGCTACGTATGTAAGAAACTGCATTTCTGTCTGATGTAAGGTTTTTAGAGAGAGATAAAAAGGAGGTGCTTTGGTTTATTCAGTTTGTAATTTACTGTCAACCATTGCAAGGAAAAAAATGAGTGAGAACTGTAGATCAGAGTTCATGTATTCAAATAGAGATGGGAGAGTTCTGAGTCAATGGCATTTAAGGAAATGGCATTGAAAGACACCCAAGTGAAATGAAGACTTTAGCAAATCGTGTCTGGAATGTTTTTGTCTTGGTGTTTTTTTTCTTTTCCCTGCAGGTAAACTTTACTTTCTTGTTCTATATCACCTGAAGGACACATGCATTTTCTGGGATTTTGGGAATGATTTCTGGGGTTCTGGGATTAGACATCAAATTTAACAAGATGATATATAGCTTTGAGGAGACACATTTGATGTACCACTTAGCCTTCCCATAATTTACTGCGTGTCTCCGGTCTCTGGAGGGCAAGGGGTTGATCTACACTCCAACCTGACTTTATAAATAGCAAAGCAGAAGAGGGAAAAAGAAAGCAGGCTGGGGACCTGCCTGCTAAACTGTTATGATATGACAGTGATGCAGGTAGGTGACATTAAATGCTACTGTCTGCATCCTTAATTGTGAGTTGTCATCACCTTGGCCGTTTGAGGATGAATAATGTGTTGTTCATATTCCAGATTTCTATTCTTATTCATAGGACTGTATGTTCCAACGCTCAAATGCATATGTATAATTTAAAAACAAAACCTCAGGTTTTTGGGGGTGGTTTTGGGGTTGTTTTTTTTTTTTTTTTTTTTTTGTGGGGACGAGGAGGGAGGAAAGATGTCAGTGTACCTTGACTGGTTTTGCATGCAGTTAATTTTCCTGCCTCGAAAGCGTAGTGAGCTGCCAGTATCAGAAAGCCCAGATGGAAGAATGGTTGCTTACAAGATGTAATGAAGATTAAAAACAAGCAAATGGGGCTGGGAGGTAAGGGGGCTCTTGCTCTGTAGTCATTTGCCACTTCTGATTTTGTAAATAGCTCTGCAGTGTCATTCGATCTGTGCTTCAGCATAATTTTACCAGGAGATATTTCTGGCCTTTTGCTTCACAGACAGATCCCTTTGCTGGGCTATTAAGTTGAAAATGCAGTCAAGTATCAACATGGAAGCTGTTTATGTAACCTCCCACTACATGGAACCCCTCCAGAACACCCTGCAGCTGAGGAAGGGAAGGGGAAGGAAGGGGTAAAAACCAAGAGCTGGGTAGAAATAGTGCCTGCTCTGCGATGTAAATAGGTCAATTCCTTTCAATAGGAAGAAGTTAGGCTGTTGATATATTCCCTGCTACTTAAACTGTCATCCAAGTTCACCGAGCTGCAGCTCCAGCAGGGCTCGAGGCCTTTGGGGATGCACAGGGCATTGTTACAGAGGGCTGAGAGAGGGAAGAGGAGCGAGGAACAAAGGCATAGCCAGAAAGGAGATAACACAGGTACTACACTTTGAGATTCCTGGTAGCACTGACAAGTGTTGATAACTCTGTCAGCATCTGCCTTCAGAACACTGAGTCCCACTTTCCTACCTGCCCCTGTTTGTCCCAGTAGGATGCTCACTTGTGGCAGAAGTCTAAAGTTTCCTTTTTTTTCTGTTTGCTGCTGAAATATATTTAATTTGCTTTGAACAAGAGCAAACCCAAATCCCAGGGCCTCTGAATAAGGGGGAGTTATGGAGCGGGAATACAATGAATGTCTTAATCCTGTGTCACCCTTTCTTTGAGACACTGTGCTCCATTAAATTGATTTTGCAAATGAAAGCTAAAAGCTAAGCAAAAGCCACCAATCTATTTTGCCTAAAGATGATTTTAGTGCTCTTTATGTTCCCCTAAATGACAAACCAATTTGTTACCTGCCTACATAAACATTTGCCTATATTAGCCCCAGAAATGTTTTATTTTTATTAGCCCAAACTTTATCTTTTTATGAAGACACAGGGGCCCAATAAAATTAGTGTGCAAATATAATACCCAATTTGCATTTTTCCATGGTCAGCAGAAAAGCTGAGTAAAATCAATTTGATATTAGGTCAGCATATACATCAATAAAGCATACGCTCACACAGGACCATTGTAATGGTTCCTGTAATTTCTATGCTGCCAGAGTAAAGAGATTAAATAATATTAAATGCTCCAAAATAGCTTTGCTTTTAAGAGGAATGTAAAAAGAAAGAGAGACTTTGGCATAAAACTGGCAATAAAGGATAATAGTTGCACAATCTCCAACTTTAAAACATTGTGACAATGATCTCAGAGGCAGGCTTCCTGCAAAATGGCCCCAATTCAGCTCAGCTCTCATGCCAAAATTATGGTTAAGCAAATTTTTGAGCACAATGCAAGTCCGTCAAACAAATCATGTACTTAAGCACCTGACAGAGTCAAGGACAGAGCCTGAACGAAAATCCAGAGATTGAAAGGTTTTGGGTGCAATTTTGAGCATTACTTGCAGGACCATTGCTGAGTAGATGGTCCATGCACAAGGGAGGCTTTGCTGAACAAAACTCAGGCAGGGCTGACCGAGCGTGGTGGGAGGTGAGGGGGTCCATGAGCAGTGAGGGTCCCCTGTAGCAGTGCTACCCCATCACAGGCCTGACCTTCTGTGGCTTTTGCATGGGAGACAAAGCACTGCTGCCTCCCATTTCAGGTCAGAGTACATGGGAATAGGTGGGTACATGGGAATCTGGCTTCCAAAACCTGTAGTCCAGTCTTTGCTCATCACTCTGCGGTGCAAATGCCACCATCTTGACTTCCTGTCCCACTTCGTTTCTTTGTACTGCTCAGGCCAACTAGAAGAAGGCAGGAAAGAAAAACTGGTGTTTGTCTGACCTCACCAAGTCCAGTGGGATTTGGTAGTGACCAAAACCACTGTTTCTTTGCGCTGTTGTGTTGCTGATATGCACGCTCTTACCTCAAATGACATTTGTGGACAGAAGGAGCAAAAATAAATGGGATTAGGCACTGATTTGTTCTCTTAGGAAAAACCAGAGTACAGTAAATGCTGCTTGGATTAGATTTGCTAAAGCAGGTTAATGTGGTGGGGACGAGGCGCTTGGGGCAGCAGCGATGCCGGCGTTCGCTTTCGGCGCAGATGTTACAGCCCTGCTGGACACACAGGAGCCGAGGGGGCACAGAGGAGTGTGATGCAATAGAGTTGTTTTGATTTCCTCTGAGGAGTCTTTTAACTTGCAGGGTTTTGGATAAAAATGTGCTGGCAATGGCCCACCTCGTTCTGCAGAGTACCCGAGACAGGACAACAATG
Organism: Rhipidura dahli; assembly: GCA_013399225.1. Classification (NCBI taxonomy): domain Eukaryota; kingdom Metazoa; phylum Chordata; class Aves; order Passeriformes; family Rhipiduridae; genus Rhipidura; species Rhipidura dahli. Next base: position 1,335,866 of record VXAC01007786.1, read on the forward strand.
TGGAATTCATTTGCAATGGATGGCATTCCATTAAAATATATGCGGGTATTTAAATCAAATCGTTATTTGGCCATATGTTTTTAGGGTAATGGATTTCCATGGATTAGAGCCTTCTGGTCTTCCAGTGATTGCAAGATTTTTCTAGTGACTTGCCTCAGCTTTGAAGTCCTCTGCAAAGGAGTGAAATTCACTCCCAAGCTTTCCTGATGGGCACCAGCCTAAAGGTTTTCTGGACCAGACTTCTAGGGCCAGACTCTCATCTTTAGTGCTGCTTTGTGAACTTGAACCATTAGCTGCATCATGGCTGCAAGACCTATAGAAACCACAGATCTGCAGTCTGATACTGGTCTGACAAGGGAGCAGATAACATTCTGGACATTGAGGAGTGAAATTCTACCTCAATATTGTTACAGAACTCCTTTTTGGTAGTGTAAATGGAAATCCATAAATTTAATACTTCTGCTTGAAATTTCTAGATAGTATCATTAAGCTGCTATATACAAATACTGTCATTTTCATGTTTTTATAGTAGCATAAAAATGAAAATTGAATGAAAATGGCTAAGTGAATTTCCTGCCTTAACGTGAAGGTTTACAATTTGATCTGACTGTCTCTTTGTAAGCAGAAAATGTTTTCTATGTGACCCTGCTTTAGTTGCAGGAGTGTAATGTGCAACCAGGAGAGGAAATTGCTGGTTCCTGGGTGAGAGCTGGGGGAGTGATGCCAGTGGGGTGGCTTTAAGTGATTGGCTTGAACATGCCATAGCTTTAGAGGGAAGGAACACAGTTTGAGGGCCCAACAGCATGAGTGGCATTCAGAGTGAGAGATCTGAGCTGCTTGCTTGCAGCTGATGGAGTTGCCTTTCAGTAGGACATTTCCTTGGTGCTGACCACCACTGTGGTATCTGGAGGGCCAGCCAGATGTTGAGGTGCTGTTTGTTGAGATGCTGTTTGTGGAGAACAGCACCTCAGGTCTTCACAGCTTTGCTCAGGGGAATCCTCCTCTGAGCAGAGGCAGGATGGCAGTGGGTGAGCAGTGGGGCATGAGGAATGCACGGTGACAGATTGTTTAGGTCTCAGTCATAAGTCAAGGCAGATGTTATCCATGATAATGATAGTGGTAGTCTTCAAAGGGAAAATGTTAATTTCAATCTTCAAGATACTTTCCAGAACAGGAAATGAAAACAGAACCATTCCAGACATGTCTACTTTTCTTTCCTTTTTTTCCAAGAAAACCTGTTTTGACAAAGAGTTTTGTTTCCAAGATTCCCTGCTGTGGCATTTAGAAGGGTAGAAGTGGTACCACAACAGACGATTTCTCTGCATTTCCACAAGTCTCAAAGCTGTGGCTAAATGGAGTGTGCCTTTCTGTCATTTTGCTTAAGTGCTTTTGGCATCTACTAAGCAAAGCTATACACTTCTAATCTTCTTAATTTTGATTGATCTTTTCAATCCTGAAGTAGAAAATAGGATGCATTTCTAATGTAACATTTAAATTAAAATATGAAATGGTGTTTTGTACTTGTTTAGTGGGTTAACCTTGGTCGGCAGCCAGATGCCCACCCAGCTGCTCCCTCTTATCCAGGACAGGGAGAGAAAATAAGATGGAAAGGCTCATGGGTCAGGAGAAAGACAGGGATATCATTTACTGATTGCCATTGTGGGCAAAGCAGACTTGACTTGTGGGAATTTTAATTTATTGCCAATTAAAATAGTCTTGCGTAGTGAAAATTGATTATAATAATGATCCTAATAACTGCTATGAGGCATAAATAACAACAATTTTGTAATTGAAAACAAACAAAGCCAAAGCCACGAAACACCCCAAACCAGTCCTCTGTCCAAAAGATTCCCAGCCAGGGAGCTGTTCTGTATCCAAGGAGTGGCAGTCACGTTGCTGAGCATCACATCTGTGCCGAGCCACGGCCCTTTAATGTATTGCTGCTTTTCCAGGACAGGAGGAAAACTCATCTACTCTTGCAAAAGTCATCCCAGCCTTCTCCTTTTGTTCTTTAAAGTTGGTTTGCTGATTTATCTCCTTCCTCCCACACCACTTAATGTTAATGCAAATGATGTGGGATGGTCATCGACTTCTACACGATGGTGTTGTGTTCCTTTTTGCTGCCTCCCACTTTTCTCCTGCCAACAGAATTGACCCCAAAAGCTGCTGGGTTTGCAGATACTTTCTTTCTTATATTTCTTTGCCCCTGGAACTCAAAAACATCAGAGAATGGTGAAGCTGGTGTAAGAAAGAACAAATGAATGGCTGAGTTATAGGGAGAGCAGCTGCAAGACTTTGAGATGCTAAGGAAATAAAAGAAGAAACCTGCTGCAATTGTCTCCTGAGAACAGCAAAACATGTATTGATTATTCCTATGGCTCTGTTAGGTGTGATTTGCCATGGGGAAAACTGAGCATTTCTAAGAATTTGGGAAATTTAAAAAAAATTAAAAATTAAGGCATGGTCTTGAGGACTCTCATGCATCTTTGAAAATAAAAGTCTCACTTTGGATATGTGTGCAGTGCATCTACCTAAATAAAATGGGGGAAAAAAGAGCTTGAATTCAGTTTCCAGTCTGTAAACTTTTTACTCCAAAACAAAGATTTAAACTGTCTCTAGCAATTGGAGCCTGCTGTGATTAGAATTACCCCTGCTGTGTGTGTTCAGGTTGAGATAAGACATCTAACTGAGGTCCTGAGCTCTTATAGTCTTTAAAATTCCCAGAACCCATTTTGAAAGAGGATCATTTTTATTTGCTGTTTATTAAACGCAGTCACAGCACAAACAAAGGAAGGATCCTGTGTGACCTGTGTAGTTTATGGCTGAAGCAGGTGGCCAAAGTGGTCTGGTTTCAAAACTGAGGGATTAACCCATGTTAAGTTCAGCATAGTTGGGCTCTAAATCTGCCTTCCACCTATCTGTAATTTGAAGGGGAAATGGCACATTTTCATGCCCTCACTGAGAAGGATCCTGGATTTAATCTTGGTCTCTTTTCTATGCTTTATTTTTTTAACTTTTCTTGCAGTTAGGGCAGATACAGTCCCAAACACTTAACAGATTTTAAAAAAATCACCTCTAAATCCTCCAGAGCAAAGCCTAATAAATATAATTTGTAGCACTTTGCCATTGCTTGGCACTGTTAAGGCTTGTACCAAGTGTAATGCAGGGTGCAATTGGCTTTACCTTGACTGGAGCCCCACTGCTATTCCTGTGGCCCAGGGGGACATTTATCACGAGTGAGAGCACAATTACAGTGCAGTTAAACTCGGTGCAGTAAATCTGGGGGTTTAAAAGGAGAGCTGAAGTTGTTGTTGCAGGTTTGGCTGCATGTCATTAGTCTGGGAAGAAGCCCTGGTGATGCTGCCTCTTTGGTTATGGATTGTGCTTGTTTATAACATATGGCAAATTTTAATAAAAAGATGTGTTTTAAAAATTACCAGTTGGTTGTTTTTACATCTGGGGCTCAGTTTAAGGATCTTTATTTCTCTTCTTCCCCCTCTGTCCCCTGCCCTGTTCTGCTGCAGCAAACCTGCGTCCAGGGGCTGAACAGAAAGTGGTGTTCATCACTGCACGGGTCCATCCTGGGGAAACACCCTCCTCCTTCGTCTGCCAAGGTGAGTGTCTGCACCAGGGTGGCTGATCCCGTGGCATCTGATTTCCTGCTGATGCATGGGGTTGGTGTGGAGCCCTTTGGCTCTGAAGGGGGGCTGAGCTCACCTGACAGATTTTTCCCCAGTGGGGATATCAGCAGAATCTCTCATCTAATACCCAGCTGTTTGTCTTCTTTGAAGCCACAGGAATAAATTATCTCAAAGTCTTGTGAATGTTTGCTGAACTTGGTCAGAGCCGGACAGAATTTGGCTCTGAAGCTATTTGGGGAGAATGAGACAGTCACACTCATATGCAATATATTTGTGTAAAGCTGCTTCTCTTAGAGCGTTTCCAGCCCATTTTCCTGGGTTTGGTTCTGTTAACTGCTTATTTTTTCTTGCTGTCTACTATCTTCAGCTTCTTTTCCATCACAAAGCAGTGACCCTAGTTCTCCAGTTGAATTCTAAGAGGCCTCTCTTTGTCTGAAGCTGCTGCTCTGAGGAACCCAGCTCCCAGTGGCTGACAGCTGTTTCCTGCACAAAACATTCCTGCTAAAAATAGAAAGCAAATTGCCCAGCTTGTATTTATAAAGAGTTGTAAATCTCTGGCTTGTGGGTACAAATAAATAAATAACCTTGGCACGCCTCCATATAACTTCATTGTATAGGTCTGAAATATTGTACTTATGTATGTGGCTGTCTGCAGTGGTAAAGTGTTGATGGTGTAAATCAAAGTAGCTCCCCTGGAGCCAGGGCAATTTGGTAATTCCGTGCAGCAGCTTGGACCTGGCCCTGCTGAGCTGATGAGTTGCATCAATCAAGCATATGCAGAGTTTATTATGCTGTCTGCTCGTGGTGCCACAGACTCATTTGCCACTGGCCCTGCTGGTACCCAAAGACCTCGGTGGGAAGGGTCTGGCACAGGTTTGTGGTCTTCTCTGTGTGCTCCTCATCCTGGCAAGGTGCTGTGCCTGGCATCTCTCTGAGGCAAAAGGTCAGCAGCTGCCCCTTCTGCTGCCCCAGCCCCGGGGGCTTTGCAGGACACTCTCCTTGCTGGCCTAGAGCAGCAAAGATAAAACCCTTCCTCTAATAAAACAGTGCTTCAGGCTGAGAGCAGGAAAACTCAGCGAGTTCCCCATCTCCTGCCGTGCCACAGTCAATGCAGGGCATTATAGCACACATGATGTTTGTTAATGAATATGGATTTTTAATTGGCTGCTTTGATTCTGTTTGTGGCTGCTGGCATAGCCCTGTGAAATGAAAGCTGAGGCATGCTGCTGAGGTGGTGCTTTGTAAATGATGTTATTTTATTTTGATAATGGAGAGTTTATTCAAAAGGGAAATAAAAAAAAAAGGGGGGGTGTGTAAAAGCGGGTGGCATGCTTAGCCTGATGAAACAGCTAGATAGAAGTCATGCTCTGATTGTCTCAGAGAAACTTTGTGCTTCATAGGAAAAAGAGCAAAAACAAACAAAGAAAACCCAAACAAACAAACAAAAAGAAGGAGGAAATGTAAAAAAAAATAACCAGGAGGTATCAAGGTGTCAGTCCTGGAGGAGCACAGGAGAACCTTGCTGTGGCTGCAGTTCTGGCCCAGGCTGGACTCCTCTGGGAGTGCCTGGATCCACAGGCACTGGACTCTGCCCTGTGCAGGCAGAGCTGCCTCCTGTGCAGAACCAGCATCCAGACAAGCAGAAATGCCAGACATTTCCAGGCAGTTGCAGCATTGTTTCTAGCACTGCCAAATGTGAAATTGGGAGCTTGCTCCATCTTTGGAAACTTTTGTGTGGGAGGATCAAAGGAAGGGATAAAAAAGATTCCTCTGGCAGTCAAGCTGAGGGCACACTTAGGAATTTTATTTCTGGAGTCTCAGGAAGCTTTTTTGGCATATTTAGTTGTTGCAGATTTTATATCCAGATGCCAGCTCAGTGCATATGGAACATGTGAGAATTATTTTTTTTTCCTTGGTGGAGAGATTTCTTCTTGAATGTTTGATTATGCTCACTGCTTGGAGTATCAAGATCTGGAAACTGATCCCAAAGATTCCCCAGGAGCAAGCAGCTTCTTGTGGATGGGAGACCAGAATTGTGACTGCCCAAGCTTGGAGAATAAGTCCATAGGGGAATAGATAACGAGTTAAAAGCTTTTATTTTTTTGTTCTTCAATTTTTTCCCAGTCAATCTTTGGCCTTATTCAGTTCAGTCACTGTCTTCTTTAAAGCCTGAAGATAATATCTGACTCCTTACTCATTTTTCTACTTGTCCTTGAGCTGGCCAGGTCCCTTTCTGCCCTCTTTGTCCTGCTTTGTGCTAAGGGATTTTTAGATTTTTAGGTCTGTACTCCAAACAGGAGCTTCCTGAGACCTGACAGAAGCCACCTATTACAGCCCCCCCCTTTCTTTTTTTAACTAGGCAAGGCCTCTGAGAAGCAAGTTCTCTGCCTTTAATACATCAGGAGATGCTTGCTCCTGTCTTTTGATCCTTTGTCCTCCACTTTATCCACATTACTATGAATCTAAGCAAGGATTTTGTGTTCCTGTAGGAAACAAAACTTGTCATCTCCCTGTTCAAAATTGTTTCTGTTATCCTTCTCCATATTCTGCTATGAAGAATCCACTGAAAACTGAGTTTTGGATACAAATGCCCTTTATTCCTGCAAATGTGCAAGTATTTTAAACTTGGATACACATTTCTGTCACTTTCCAAGTGTGGAGTGCTTGCAGCAGTAGCCAGACCTCCCTAGAATGATCAGGCACCTCATCCAGCAGTTACAAACAAATGCTATAATATTTCACTCATGGTGCAGCTGCCAAGCTGCAGCTCAGCTCCTTAAAAGGCAGGCAAAACCCTGGAGGGCCTCTTCACAAAAAGATGGATGAAGAACCTTTTGTTTCTGTTTGGGTCTTTTAAGAGTTGGTTCAATGGCTGGCCTTTTTAGGAAGTTTTCCTGATGGTTCTTAACTGCTTGTGGTGGAGCTCAGGGCTGGAAATGGAGACCCAGTCACCAGAGAGTATATTCAATATGTTCACATGAGTACAAAGTAGGGCGGTGTTCTCCTCCTCAGCTGGTGATGGTCACCATGAGCACTGATGTTTGTACCACTTCTAGGGATGAGTAAGTAGGAGTAAGGTCCAGGATTAAGAGGGTTTGTTTTCATTTTGCTCTTATAGACCATTTTTTAACCAACAGGAATCGCTGCCGCTCCTGGAGGGCTTTTGTAGTGAGCACAAAGAAGTGCCAATTCATCTTAGAGCCTGAACTCATCTCTCTTGGGCTGTTCAGATTTCTGAGGGATTTTTCTGAAGTTCTGGGTTTAGATTATTTTCCTTTCTTGGCTACTTTTGCTCGTTTTGCTCTCCCCACAGTATTTAAGAACATGCATGTTGTTTTCTTTTCCACACGTACTGCAAAGGCAAATAGGCTGACTCTTAGAGATGTCAGCTAACAGTGTGCACTAATGTGTGTAAAATCTGTGCAAGCCCCTCCCCTCTAAACCCTGGCCATTAACCAGCTTTCAAAAGGCTTGGATTTTATCCAAGATCTGGAAATAGGAGTAGTATTTTTAGCCCCCAATATTCTCAGAGTCTTGTTTTTGTTCCTATGTTTGCTAGATTTTAGTTTCTTTGTGGGAGAAAAGCAACTGTCCCTCACTATTCTCATACATGGAAAGTTGTGGGAGACACTCCTGTGTTTAAGTTTATCCTGTATGCTCTTTTGCCAGCAGTCAGTAATCCAAGGTTAGCTATGTCTAGATGTACCAAGACATGTCTTGTACTCATTGATTTAGCATGTTCTATTAGTAGGATGTAATTTGTTGATTTGCCAGTGTGGCATCCACTGTGCCTTTTAAATGCAGAAATGAAAATTTGTTCCCTCAGCCTCTAATAGGGTTTTCCAGGCTGGGATGCCAGAATGGAAAGCCCAATGCAAGACAGGAGGGAGAGGGAGCCCACAGCTGGGTTTGCAGATGCTGAGCATCTCGGGCTAAGTGTAATTTGACCTGGGGCTGGCCTTGAACCTTGTGGGTTGAAAAGGGAACAGCCATTAAAAAGAAAATATAAGAAAAACAGAGACCTGGGACTCTTTTCCATAAGAAATGAAGGAAAAATTACTTTTCAATCAATCTTTTTTTCTTTATAGCTGCTTAAATGAATGCTCCCTCTTGCTTCTCCTTCAATCAGATGATAAGAAATGAAGAAACAGATTACACTGGGCAAGGTCTCTTGATTTTCTGTTTGCCTTCTTGATCTGTTCTTTTAACCCTCAACCTCTTGCCAGCAGAGGGCAGGGAAAAAAGAAATTTGAAAACTTTTGTAAAAATTTTGATTCTAAGTTTAAGGAATGGGATAGAAGGCAACAGACTGCCTGAAAACAAGTCTCCCACCAGCTGTCCCTCAAGTTCTGATGTTGCCCAATAACTCACTGGGCTAGTGGATAATTCAACTTGTTCTCTGTGTCACCAAGATGCTCCAGGTGCTATGAAGGATTTAAGTCCTGAACAGATTCCAAAGTGGCCTCTTAAAATGGTTTTCTGGTTCATTTCATGGAGGAAGTGCCTTCAAGTTCTTTGAATTTGGTCCTGCAGGAAATCTGAAGGAGTTGGTGAGAGAGTGAAGTTGCTACTATAAAATAAGTGTCACTTAGGTGGGCGATTCTTTGTTGTGTTATGGTGTTTTCTTGTTCTGTTTTTTGTTTGGGATTTTGTGGTTTTTATTTCTTGTGAGAAACGCAGTCATAAGTGCCAGAAGGGTCCTTTTGAAGCCTGTTTCTTCTACTTGGAATTTTACCCAAGCTCTGTCTTTTCTTATGAAGAAAGAGGAGGAATATACTGACAGGGTTAATAGGTGCTTTTCTGTTTATTTTAGTAAGCATAAATGTTTTGAGCATTACCATATAAGTGATAGTAACTGAAGGCCAGGACATGTTTTAAATGCAAGCATAAATTTGGCCTTTACATGTGAAAAGAACCTTTCTGAAGCAGCAGAGGCAATGACCTTGCTTAGCTGGCTCCAGGGTAGAAATTTCTCCCAAGGGAGAGAAACTTGAGTTCTGTAGCCATTGGTGTTAAGATGTTTTTGGTAACAGCAGCTGTACTTGAGAAAAAAAGCACAGCACCTAGAAATTCCCGTTGTGGTATTGGGTCCTCAGAAGCTTGGGGACATCATCTGCCAGATTTTCTATCACACTGAATGTGCATCTGAACAATTGCATGGCTTGCACCTCACTTTATCTGTTTCATTCTTCTGTCTAGTGAGCCAAACCATTTTTGTTTCTGAGCTATCCTTCCTAACAGAGGAGGAAACAAAATACCATTCCGTGGGGAACAGGAGTCTTATAAATGATGTTTGTTGTATTACTGTCAAGTCTCACTTCTGTCTTCTGTGCCAAATGAAAGAGACTGGCAGCAAACACTTATGCTGTCCTGGCTACTTCCAGACTCCCAGTGAATGCCTCCATATGCACAGGGGCTTAGTCTGCAGTTCCTCTTTGGCTGTGCTTGTAGGGCATCTCTGGGTGCAGGAGGGGGCTCTGCCTTGGCTGTGCAGCTGAGGGGTGGTGAGTGCTCTCTGGTGCAGGAATGCCCCTTTTTGGGGGCCTTTTCCAGTGTTTGTCTTTGTGGGCTGCAGAGACTGCTAAGAGATTGATAAGACTGAAGAGAACTGAACAACACAGAAGCTCCACTTCAAGGGTATTTTTTCATACTTCTCTTTCCACCCCAAAAGTACAAAGACAATAAGATTCCATTCCCTTCCAATACTTACTGTATCCTATAGAGACTTAAGCTGCACCAAGGAAAATACAAGTTGGATACTGGGAAGAAGTTTTTTACAGAAAGAGTGATAAAGTACTGGAATGGTCTGCCCAGGGAGGTGGTGGAGTCACCATCCCTGGATGTGCTGAACAAGAGATTGGATGTGGCACTCAGTGCCATGGGTTAGCTGAGGAGTTAGGGGGCATGGGTTGGACTCGATGATCTTGAAGGTCTCTTCCAACGTGGTGATCCTGTAATTCTATACAAATCTTTTCTGGCTGCTATCCATAGGAAAGTGCATCTCCTAGTGAGAAGTTCCACCCTAGAGATGACTGCTCATGGTCTAAAGAAGAGCAGGACCTTTCCATAGCATGAATGGTGTTCTGCATCCAGACAATGATCCGTGTAAATTGTGCCAGGAGGGGGTGGGAGCACTTCTGTGCTTCCAGGAGCAGCTTAGCACTTTGGAGCAGTGAGGGAATGTGGTGAGCAGGAGCTGCAGTTCGTGGTCTCTTTTGCAGGGTTCAGGAAACCAAATGATGAGAAGCAAACAAAGGCAACAGAATCCAACCTCAAAATGAGCTGCGGGGCTCTCAAAGTTGTTAAATTGCATTCATCCTTTCCACCAAGGTTTTTTTCCTTTAAGTGCACAGCTCCTAAGCTTTAATACAAAGGGAAACACACTCTCCCTGACTTCTAAAGCAACATGAAAAACACTATTGTCTGTCCCTTGTAAATCTCCTGGATGAGATTTTAGTGTGAAGTATCCCAGGAGAGAGAAAGGCTGTTCTGAGAATAATAAAACATCCGTACTGGAGTAATGGAAATAAAAGCTGCTTTTAAAATCGTGTTGATGTAAATAGACTGTTAGAGGGATTCCTGCTATTGGTGTGACATTGGGTGTTACAGGGTAGCACAGCCTTTGAATCAATCCACCGTGGGGTCAGGCAGGTGCCAGAGGTTGTACACCTGGGTTCCTGAGCTGGAGGAAATTTATAATGAGTTTAAATTTCTCTGGCTACAGAGTTATGTCATTCACTCCCTTACAATGTGTTTTCTGGAGCTCCTGCACAGAAGAAAAGGTGTGGTGGTGCAGGGTGTGGAGGGGGATTGTGCATGGGCTGGGTGTTGCTGTCTGCAACAGCAGAGAAATCCCCAGAACCTCTGGAGACCTGAGCTGGCCCCAAGGGAGGAGTTGTTGTGTCATCTGTGGCTGTTCCATGGCTGAGACATCTCTCCCCACCAACAGCAGATGTTGCTGTCCCACCTCTTCCATTCAATCTGCAGCAGCAGGAACAGAAAGTTGACGTGGTCAGGCAGGCTCACCCCTCCCCAGCCCAGCCCCGTGTGCTCATCCTGCTGTTCCAGTGGGAGCAATGGATCAGCACTGACTCCTCATCCCTGGGACAGCAAGGTCAGCTCTGCCTGTGCAGCTGAGAAATGCCAAGTGGCTTTGTTTGGTTTGGTTTGGCCTTTGCCCAGAGCAGACCTTTGTCTACCTTAACTAATCCTCTTTACAGTAATCACAGGGCTAAAGGAGCCCTTGGTCTTCAAGGGGGAGAATTGAGAAAGGCTTCACTGTACAACAGCAGGCAAATTTGTTTTGTCTCCATGTGAGATTGTCCAATTAATCTCTTGAACATCCTGGTTTTGCAATGTTTTTTGACTGCTCATACTTTTGGATAACATTGGCTTAAAGATCATTTCCTTCCAGCCCTACCAACCTGCCTTTAGGGCAAAGCACATCATGTTTGTACGTTCTGTGGCACTTTGCTGATGTCTGAGGATAGGAAAAAGAGAAAATATTGATTCACCTGGACTTCATGATCACTTGGCTTTCCTTAATATGTTCTGGTTTTCCCCCTAGAAACTGCAGCCTGAGTGGATTCTGAAGGTGCCTATCCATGTCTGCCCAGTTACCAGGGCTTTTTTCTGTGTTCATTGCTCTGTATGGCTGTGGGCAGCAAGTCCCACATTTTTAGGGAGCAGCATTCCCCCTAGGTACCAGATCTTCTCTGAGCCAGGGCATGAAATAAATATGCAAAATTCAACACAGAGGTGTAAAAACCACAGGAAGTTTGGGGTTGTCTTTAAATCTCATTTGCGTGGCTCTGTTGGCAATGGCAAAGAAAGGGCTCCAATGAGTGCCCATTATTGCCATCAAGAAATCAAAGTTGAGATGAGCAGTCACTGCAACAGTGTGTGAGAGCTGTGCTGATCAAGCTGCAGGTCAGGATTCACAATTAGGAATCTCTTTTAGTTTTTATACTTTAAGCCCTTTCCGTTCTCCTTCAGCAGCATCCCAGCTCTTCCTCACAACTGATATTAATCTTGCTGGTCTATTGTCTGCAGCTTTGTCTTCTGACCCTTTGTTCTTTGCCTGCCCTGGCTGGGTTCAGCTGAATTGATTTCTTTTTCTGTTGTTTTCATTTTGTTTTCAGTCCTTTTGTCTCCAAGGTGCCCTGCACTTTCCTTCCTGCTCCTTCTGCTTTGCTCTGAGGAGCCAGCATTCATGTGTGACTTGGACTTGGCCGCTGCAAACTTTCCTTTGACACGAGGGCACTCAGATTAAATTTTCCCTGTGCCCCTGCCCAGATTGCTCACGTGCTCCTCGGGTGCCTGCTGCATTGTATACATGTTTGTGAGAGCCACCCTGACTTCTCCAGCTTACAGACAAAAGCGTGTAAAGCTTGTTTGGAGGGCAAGGAGAAGGCACTTGGGATGAAAGCAGGCTTCTTCCCCAGACAACAGCCCCTTAGAGGTTGGCTCTGCTCTTTGAACACAGTCTGGCTTCTCGGGGCTCTAAGGATGGAGAGAAAGGTTAATGGGGCACATTCACTACCAGTCCTGTTTAATTTTAAGGAGAAATGTTGACACAAATTGTTTTGCTGGGACCTTAATGCAGGGGCAAACTTCTGTTAAACACTTTGTAGGCAGGAGGGGTAAATGTTAGGGGAGTTTTGAACAGCAGCAAAGAGCCCTCTAAAAAGTCACTCTCCCCAGGAAGGTTTGGTTCCTTAGTGACTGATGTCACCCCTAAGTGGCAATTTCCAGATGTGCCCTATAATGTTAGTTCAGGGGTCAAATTTCTTATTACATATTCAGCAAATGGTAACATGCTCCTGGTATCTGTGCCCTGACTTGGAGGTTATGGTTTTAGTCTTTGCTGCTGCTAAATGTAAAAGATAATTGGAGATGGATGAAAGCAATTAATTTGTATTTTTTTTTCTAATGCCACTGGTTTTTCAAAGAGTGCTTTATTATAAATTTCATACAAGCACACTTGTTTTTCTCCTATTTTCTCTTTCTCTCTTTTTTTTTTCTTGTATCCCTACTTTTTTGTCACCTTATCACTGATGGAAAAATAAACATGGTGGGGAAGGGTGAGAACAAAACAAGGCAAAGATCTGTGGTCAGGTAAAAAAGGAGGAAAGGAAAAATCTGTAGGTCTTCTTATGTGAAACTTTGCTTGAAATTATCAAAGTTTACTTCAAAATTTTCAGCCAGTGATGCAGTGTGTAGGCAAAATATTTACAAAGATGGGTGTGCTTTATATTACTAGCAAGCACGAGCCAAATCTTTGGGTGACTGCTGTGACACAGACAATGGCAACAGGGCAAGTGCTGGTTCTCCACAGCCTCCACCTCCCCAAAAGGAGCATCAGTGAGTGTTTTCAATTTTCATAGTTATTACAGTTTGGCTGCTGTGGTGCCTTTAGTGTGACACTGATCAGCTTGGTGTCCTGTTCCCCAAGAAATGCTTGTGCTCGGTGTCACAGCAGCAGAGAGAGAACAGGAGGGTGCCCAATTCCCTGGTACAGGAGGAGCCATTCAGCCTCAGTGAGCTTTAGCTGCCTTCCATCAAATGGGACATGATCTGTCACAGACTCAGGAACAGAGCTGAGCAATGCTGTGACCCAACCTCAGCCTGGGTGCCATTTCCTAAAATCTGGGTGTGTCTCTCATTCCTTGGGAGAAGCAGGGAACAGAGCTGGAAACCTGTTGGAACTGCACCCCTAATTCCCTGGAGACAGCAAATCACTGGGATCTCAGTTTGCCCACCGTGTTCCATGGCACCTCTCCCTTCTGAAGTCTGGATCCTTCATGCAGTGAAAGGGGCTGTTTATTATAAAGTTAAGTTTACCTTTAAGATGTTAAAATTCAATCTGACTGTTCAAGGGAGAAAGTTAGACAGTCCTTACCCCTGGTTACTCATGAGCTCTGATTTTTCTTCCTGGCAATGTTCCTAGTGGCCAAGGATAGGAGGGAAGTAGCACCTTGACATCAGCTGGTGTGGTCACGGTGCTGCTGGAGTTTAAACCCAACATTGCAAAGTGCTTGGGGAGAGCTTCTGTCTGGGGCTTGCTGGCACTTGAGATTTCATTTCCATCTGAGGCAGACTGTGAATGCAGAGTGCAACAGAACATTTCTCCAGTAATTCTTATTCTGGAACAAGAGCATCTTATTCCTTCTTAGTTTAATATGCTTCAAAGTAGATTTTGCAATAAAACTGTCTCCAAAAGGAATTCTTTGGGAAATGGTGGGGTTTTTTAGCTGCTTCTTCCTAAAACAGCAGCAACAAACCCCCTCCATCCTTGGGGGACTCCTGAAACTTATATCCTTCTGACTTTTCTCCCTCATGCTCCCCAAATGGAAACATGTACCTCCATACCCTCCTGGAGAATTTCATCTCTTCACAAGGAGAGAGGTCAGCTGCTTGTGGTGGCCCTACTCATGTGGGGAAATTTTGCTGATTATTTCCTTTCCAGTGCTAATTACCATCACCTTTAGGATCTGCAATGCAGCTTCATTTTCACAGCAGAATTTTCTCTGGAGAAGAGGTAGGGGCTTGTGCCATATTCTGCTGCTTAACAGCCAGGAGCACATCTGCACTGACAGAGAGTGACCCTAATTTATTTCTGTGGAGCTTTTCCTTGCCTGGATGTCACGCAGTGTAAATAAAAGAACAGATCCGTCTCCACTGACGAGGGACAGAGCAGAGCATTTGCAATTTCTTTCTTCATGTACAGACATGGTCCTTTTTTTTATATTCTTCTATAAGACAAAAAAATAAACCACAGGAAAAAAGGCTTTTTCCTGCTGGAGCCTAGTGCATGCAGCTATCCAACAAGTCCCCTCCAGTACCACTGAAAGCAACTTGCACATACACAGCTTTCATCTCTGAGTCAAGGGGAGGAAGCTCAGATGCAGCCAGCATTTTCTTGGCCATCAGATCTTCCCTGAGGATTAGGTTTTTGTTTAATAAGTCACTCCTTTTATCTTCGGAGGTTTTTTCTTCTTTTTTTTTTTTTTTTCCCCCCCAGTCACCCAGAAGCAGCTCAGGTGTTGCATACAGTCCTTGCTTTATTTGCCTGTCGAGGCTGAAGGGACAGACTTTGCTGTGCAAATGCACTTCCATGTTTCATTTCAGTTTTAACTACCCTTTGACACTGATGAGAACAGCTCAGCCTCTCCTGCCTTGATACCTTCTGTCAAGAGGGAAATGGATACAGATCCTCCTTAGTCTGGTTTTGCTTATGCAGTACTTTTGGATGTCTTTGAGGGGCAAACCCAGAGCAAGCAGGATGATGCCACTGGATTCAAGGGACAGGTATCCACCTCTCAGGAAGCTGATGCCACTCAGCTGAGTTGCCACTATTGCCTTTCTCCTGCCCAGAAGGTAACCACAGCAGAGTGTAAACCAGCTCTTTACTGCATTAACAGGATTCTCTCTCTCTCTGATTCTGGAATCTGATGGCTGTCCACCCTAGAGTTGCTGCCTTACTGGTGACACCAGCCTTGCACAGTGCCTGCAGACTCTGTGCCCTGCTTTGCCACTGCAGCCTCGCAGGTGCCTTCGCCTCACTGGGAAGAGGCAAAACTGCCTTGTACCTTTCCAGTAGATTTGAACAGAAGGGCAGGAAAATCCTATAAAAGTAAAGCAGTATAACCTGCAAACCCAGTAAAGTGGAAATCAATGAAGCAGCCAAAGGTGCCATTACAGCTGGCTTAGTGTAAGTTCTCCTGTATCAAGAGTTACAAAGCGATCACGCCGTTCGTCCCCGCAGGGGAAATGAGGGAAAATGGCTGTGCAGGTTCCTGCCAGGCTGAGCTGTCAGCTGCCACTGCTGGGATCTGGGGAATGTGTGGGTGTGCCTCGTATGGATGGCAAAGCCACATCTCCAGCAGGAGCAAACAGCCAGGGTTCAGTCCTGAGGAGGGGACACTGCAGCTCTTCTCTTTAGCTGAGTGGATTAAAGTTCTGAGCTGAAACACAAGAAAGAGTTCCTTTCCCACATTCCCGTTTTGTTCTGAGCCTTGTACCTGTATCCTCTTGAGATCCAGAGCATCAGGGCACCACATCAGCCAGGGGGGCACCCCGTGTGCTCTTGCTCCTTCCCTGCCATACGTGTTCCACTTTCAGCCCAGCAGTGGGTGGCACCAGGAGTCTGTCCAGCTGAGGAGCCCACTTGTGATGTGGCCAGTAGCAAATGCCTACAGGTCGTTAAAAGGAAAGGTAAATGAATAGAGATACCCCCAATGTACACTCCCAGCCCCCTACAGGTGAAGGCAACTGGAAAGGATGGCAGCTGTGAATGAGTGACGCTCTGCAGGGCCCCTCTGCTCTGTGTGTATGTCTGTCTGACTCAAACCTGTTGCCTCAGGGTCTTTGCTTGGCTGAGCAACGTGTTTGCAGATGCTGGAAACCATTTTTAGAACGTGTTTAAAAATACATATTTTTCATTCCTTCCCTGGCGTTATTTATGAAATGCCCTTTTCCTTTCTCGCTGTGTATTAGATTTTCATATGCAAATGTATTCTCCGTCTGCCTCCAGAGAAATCCACCTTTTGCCTTCTCAGCTTGCAACACATTCTTTGCTTGGGCTAATCCATCCATCCTCAGACCTCTGCAGTTCTTGTTGTGACCGCAGTTAACGCCCTGAGACTCAGAGCCCGGTGTGGCTGCTGCTTGTGTTGACTGTGCCTGCACAACAGCACTCTGTGACAGGCCCAAGGACAAAACCAGTCCATCCCCCCACTCCCAGTGGCCACCTTTGTAGAAACAAGCACACTGAAATCCCAGAGTTCCTGATTCCCAAAGAACGGCAGCTGCTGCCTGGTTATGGAAAGGTTACTCTGACTGTATAGGAAGGGCTCAGAGTCCTGGGGAAACAATTTAACAAAAGCCTTGAAAGGAGAAGGTTCATCCTCTTTGGCTATTCCTTGCAACTTTCAGTGGATTCCCAAGTAGAATTAAGTCTGCTCAGTCCGCCTTGTGTCCATCAAAGTGTATTTTTATCACTTTTATAGCTCTGCTGGGAATCTTTTCCCCAGTGCAGGCAACTTTGGAAAATTTACACTTGTGGTGCAGTCTTCTTGCTGGTCCTGGAAAGGTTTGTGACCTCCATGTCTCCAGTTGTCATGATGGGGAAAAAAGCAGTCATCTTCCAGGCCCTGGGGATCTCAGCCTGGTCCTGGATAAAGCAGCAACACTGTAATGATGCAGTTTCTCTTTTTCCCCTGCAAGACCCTTACAGCTCTAAATAGCAAACTGGAGAATGAAGTGATTTTCTGTTTCTGGCTTTTGCCTCTTTGGTGGTGCTGTGTGAGCTGTTGGTGGACAGCTGAAACTCCCCTTCAGGGCCATGGTGAAAAGCCTGGTGTTTTGTGAATTGATAAGGACAGCAGGAAACAGTGCAAGGATGCCTGAGTTAATCCTGCCAGGGCGCATGCCTGCTTCACTCCAGCTCGTGCAGTCTGGATTTTACTCCCCTTGTGTTTATTTTCCCCCACTTTGCAATCAAGCCTCTGTTCTGGGTTGTCTCTTGTCTTGCACATCAGGGAAGGTGGGATCTTCTGCATATTACTGTTCAACTCTAAGGCTGAAACCATAGCTGTGTTTAGCATTAGTTAATTCTGTAAAAAATTGAGGGCCATAGTGCAGTGAATATTTTTTGAGCTGTCTGGGGGACTCACGCTCATGGGAAGGACAGACTTTGAATAATAATGACCAAGCACATCATATTCTGGGGCAACATCTTGGGAATGATTCTGATAAATCCCAAGCAACTCATTAATGAAACGAGATCATCTGATCCTTGCAGTGTTTCTCCAGGAACCCTTTTGTTTTTTCCCAGGAGGAAAAGAGGCATTATCCAGGGGGTATGGGTAAGCTCATTTTGATGCAAAGAGAACTCCAAGCTCCTTACAGCATATTAAGAAAATTAAAGCAAGGAAAGCCAGCCAACAAAGCCACCCACTCAGTCTGTGCTGTGCACTGAATTTAGGAACCCTTTGGGCGATCCTGCAGCAGCAGCTGTGTGCTCCTGCCAATCCCTCCTCTCTTTGTCACCCTGACAGGCTCTTTCAAGTCAATTCCACAGGTCTTTGCTGTTGCATCTTCTGCTGGAGGACTGCACAACTGCCCCTGGGCCTGGGGAGATGAGTTTGTGGCTAAGCAAGCGACATCAGCCACCAGGGTAATTAATTAAGGGCTGAGGTACGGGCTCATCGCTGCAGAGGGCAGGAGGCAGTCTGCTTCCCTCTGTGCAGGTTTGCACTTTTTACCAGACAAATCCAGCCCTGGCCTCATTCTGCTCTTCTGCATTAGTCTGGTCCTTTGAAGCTCGTGGGTATCCCATTGCTGCAGGGAGCAGGAGAGGCAGGAACCATGAAATAAAGGCAGAGATTAACCTGATGTTCCAGCTGGGCTGACGGTGCTGCTGGAGAGAGCACGAGCCCCATGCACTCAGAGCTGCAGTGGAATGAGGGAAATGGTGCCACCAACACCCCACTGCTGCTCTGAACACTTGTTCAAGCAGCCTGCTGCTGCCATAAGCACCCAACTTGAATCTAGTGGGTTTTTTCATTGTTCTGTGTCTTTTCCTAAAGACTGAAAAGACCCACAGTCCAATTCAATGGCATCAAAATGAGTCCAGAGGCCATAAATTGCTGTGTCCAACAAACAAGAGGAAGGGTCAAACTATTTGGTCCCTTGGGGTCTCCAGCTGCTAAACTGCCAAAGCATCAGAGTGAGTCTTAAGGCATGTTAGGAGACAGTTTTATCAAAACAAGATTACATAAACATGACCCAAGTCATCTTTTGTAATAAGAGCATTTGTGTGGTCTCATCATCCTTTAAAGTCTGCTTAGTAATGTTATCTTTTATCAGGCTTTTCAGACTGGATCAGGCTTAGGGTAGAATAAAGTACCTAGAGAATTTTGAAGTAGGAACAGGACTTGTCCTCACAAAATGCTTAATTGTCTCTCTTTTTTTTTTTTTTTGCTGACAATTTTAACAGGTGAAATTAAATGCCACATTTTACCCTCTCCAGGTAATCCTGTGAGGTTCTGAGAGCACTTGGCTTGTGGAACACTTTCAGTGCTCCTTAACTTTGTTTGGAAGAAAAGAAAACAGCAGGAGAGTGCTCAAGGCTGCAGTTCTGGACTGACCAGCAACACTGGTTATCTCTGTCACCAAAAGTCTTTCCATCTTGACTTCTACAGAGCTGATTTTTAGAAAGTGTTTGTCTTTAGGGAAGGGTGGGCTGGGGATGGACTGTCACAGATCTTGCTAGTGACAGCTGAGTGAGAACAGAAAAGTTTCAGAATTTTACTCAACACCTAGCATTTTGTGGCCACTTGCCATATTTCCAGGTGCAGTCGGCTCCAATGAGCTTTCATGAGTTTGTTTGGAAAATCCATCTGCTGGTTTTGGCCCCAGAGATGCCAGCTTTGCTGCCCTGCAAATCTGGCCATTGCTATCTCAAGTTGAACACGCTAAAATAGCAGACATTGGTAGCAACTTGCCAAAAGTCAGCAGTGCTAGAGACCAAGATCAGGCATTCTGGCTCCTGGTCCCACATCCCAGCCACTGGGAATGCCAACTTTAATTATGTTTTACTGGCAATGTATATCTACATCTTTTCAGCACTGAACTGGGATGTTGTGCTCCAGCCAAGCACCAGCAGTCGCATATCCTTCAAAGCAGATGTGAATCTTTTTATGAGGGAAGAGCAACAGCTCATAAAAATACATAGGAAATCCCAAACACTCATCACTTAGCAACTTCCTACACCCAACTGATTGTGCTTGTAGGCTGCTGATTTGTGACTGACTATTCCAGTCACATCCATTTCACCACTTAATCCCCCTGTTTGAAATGCATCTGGAGCGTCAGGGTCTAGAACTCTTTGGTGTTCCAAGGCCTTGTTTGCATGGTTTGAATGTAGAAGTCTCACAAAAATAGTAGGATAGTGCACATGAAAGGCAGTGGTGCAAATGTGCCTCCTATATGTAGAATAACCATAATAAATCTGAAGGTTCCCATCCCAGTCAGGCCTGTCCAATCAGCAGACACATGAAAATGGGAAATAAGGTCTGCCTGTGGTATCATAAGGTCCATCTTCTCACCCAGCAGTCCCAGAATGTTTTACTGTGGCACAGTTTTCCCAAACCTTCATGGAAGTTGCAATCTTAATATATGTCAGATGTCATTTGAGGCTGTAATGGAACAAATGTCTCCTTCCTGTATCCTTACAATGGTGAGAGAAGGATTTTTATTTCTATATAATTCCGGAAAGCAGCTGAAATGTTTGGATACCAGATGGCTCAGAGTCTGATTTCGTTGTAGCACAACAGGCTCTCACTGTCCCCACACCCTGTGACCTGCTGATGTGTTTAGAGAGGGCTGCCACACACCTGTGGTCCTCCACCAGAGACTTCAGCCCCCTCAGTTAGATGCTGACATGCAAAAGAAGAGATCTGGGACACCTGGAGGGGTGGAGGTGTTGGCTGGGATGCCCTGACTCGGATCAGCCACTGGCAGAGCAGTTTCCTCTCTCATTCTGAGAGAACCCATCTGGGAGGTTCCTGACTGCTGTTCCCACTGCTTCACATGGATCTGTGATTCAGCCACACCAAATTCCAGATTAATTATTTGTGGAACCCTGTGCTAACTGGGGGAGGGAGGGANTCTTTAAATCAATTACTGTCTGTGCTTACCAGGCACATTGAAACAGGAGAAAATCCACCGTGCCATTTGAAGTATTGTTGCCAGTAATTCTCAATTCCTTTGCATGCAGCCCCTCTAGCAGAAGCATGGTTTTCTCTGGAGCTGACATTAGCACTGTTCCACTGGGCTGGCAAAATGTGGTGAGGATTGTGTTCCCTGGGAGACAGGCTGTTTTCCATTTATTTCACTGCTCTGGAAACAGGCCTGGCTGTAATGGCCTAACATATCTTAAAACGGGAAAATTACTAATTCAAGTCAGTGAGCATATTTTCATTTTAAAAGAGTAACAAATTAAATAAACTCCCTGCATTTTGCATTTGAGACCTCAGTGTTTCATCTGCTGTAATCTAATTCACCCATTCATTTCCTGCACATTCATTTTATCCCATTATTTGAGATTTCCTTTGCTTTTAATCCTGTGTTTTGAAGAGACCAAGAGTTACAGCAGAGAATAGATGAGAGACTAAACAGTAAATAAAAGAACAAACATGCTGTAATATAGTTTGATGTGTTTCTAATCAATCTGCTTGTTGCAGCTGGATCCTTAGTTAGGTGTGCAACTTTTCTATCTCAAGTTCTTTAAAAATACCTGAATTGGGTCTCTGTGTACAATTCACCAGGTTCACCAGGTTGGTTTAGTTTTTGATTGTTTGGTTGCTTTTTGTTTTTTTTTTTTTTAGAATAGAAAGGATGGTCACAGGTTTAAAAAAACAACTGAAATTACCATGGGGACCTAAAGACATTTTTTGGGGTGCTTTTAACCAACCAAACTCATGCCATGAGATCTCAGTTAGCACTGAAATATTTACCTGTCCAGCTGGGGACAAACTGCTGTGTGATCAAAAGCTTTGATACTCCAAGAGAATCAATCAGCCCTTCTCTTTCTGTGCCCTTCAGAAATAAGGTAACCAGAAACGAGGTAGCAAGGCCCTTCCTAGAGCTGTCTCACCTGCCTTGGTTGGCTCTTGGTATTTTGTCATGGACAATTATTGTTTAGTTGCTGTCTCCCTGGGGAGCTTCCTGTCCACAGGAACCACGGGGGAGAACCGTTCACTTCTCTGCATTTTCAAAAAAACTTCATTGTTTTTCATCATGTGGCACCCTCAGGCCTGTACAGGTGCCCTCTGGGCCTTTCCTGGGGGAAGTTTAAATGAAGGCTGAACATCAGCAGAGGAAACAGGAGAAGAGTCTGGCCTGAAGAGTGGGGTCTGATGGATGCTCACGGAGGTTTTGCTGCTCCCCTCTGAGAACAAGCACGCTCACCCTCGTTTTCCCTGCACTTGGGTGTGCTGAGGATGGGCAGAGAGGGGGTTCATGGAAAACAGACACTGTTCTGGATCTTCCCAGTCTCCTTGATTGCAGAAACTACTCAGAGAGAGGCAGATATACATGGGGTTTGGCATTTGGAAACTGGTGACATAATTCAGGCATCAAACTTTCCTTCAACACCCTAAGCAGGTGCCTGTTTCAGTTTTGCAGTGCTTCTTCACCAGACATGATGGGTTTTCTAATTTTGATGAAATAAACCTTGGTTTTGCAATGGATTCTAAAGGGACCTTTGGAAAGACAAAACAACCTATTAATAAACCATTCAAAATCTAGATATTCTTTCATATACATATATATAAATTCTTTCATAAATACACAGCATCCACGTGTTCACCCTTGTTCACCTCTTCCCCTGCCCAAGGAACATGTTTCTAAAAAAGTATAAATACTACAAATAAAACACATTTGAGTTTGCCAGTCTGTTTTTCCCCATTAGGAGGAGGAGCAGAACTGTAAAAGGAGGCAGAGTCAGCATCTGTGATGATCTATGATGTTTTGTGGGAATAATTTTGGTGACAGCTTGATGTTAGATGATGTCAGTAACCTCACTGTGAGTCAGCTCTGCTCATTTATCACCCTTCATATTCTTTTACATTTTCCTTGCTGTTGTGCTGAATAGTGAAGCAATCCAAGCTAGGGCATTATTGGACCATTTCTGCCTGCTGGGCTCTGCTGGGGGCTGCACTGAAGGAGCAGATGTGCTTTCTCTGGAGCCCACTCTGGCACAGCATTGCTGTGACCTGTGCTGGGCAGGGTTCAGTGGGAGTGTGACACCTTTCCCACCATGCTGGGGTGGGGAAGAGGATCCATCTTTTTCATCTTTTGTTGTTTTGGATGATGTTTTTTTCCTGCAGTCCCATGAGAGAGGGCAGAGGCTGAACAGGCAAGGGCCCTGTTGCTGAAGGAGAGGAAGGAGAGTCACTTCACAGGCAAATGGTGACACAGTGATGACTTGCTGTCATTTATTCTGTGAGTTGTACTTGTTTTTTGGAGACAGAACATTCTAACTGCTTGGCCATTATTACCCGATTTTTGTTTCACTGCCACATCAAAAAAAAAACCTCTCCAAAATGCCCAACCCAGCATTTTTGCTTTCTTACTCTTCACTAAAACATGATTATGGTGTCATTCGTGTTGGATTTAGTTGCCTTTACCAGAATATTTCAATAGTTTCATATGAGCATAAGCATTTGGTGCTCCTTTCCATTTGTTTTCCAGTGAATATATCCTATGGCTGTTGAGCCCAATTGTCACATTCCCTGTAACCTGCAGGCTGTGGTGAGCTGACTGAAGGATACCAGCAGCTCCTCAGTGCTAGGAAATGGGTCTGAAAACGTAAATCACTTCTTTCTTGGCATATACTGGATACAGTGCAGGGCATGTTTGCATTAGCAGTTGCCATATTGCATTAGGATCTGTGCTGATTAGATTTTCACTAATAGGAGCAGGGCAAACATATTATATAGTTGCACAATTAAATATGTTGTCAGACTGAGGGTGAAAGGATGGAGTAATGGAAAAAGCAGGGGATAAGACAGGCTTTTCTTTGGAAGGAGCAAATGAGGAGAGGTCATGTTGGAGCCAACAGGAAGTTTAAACAGAGTTTAAGGAGGTTGATTGAGGAAATGTCTTGACAGAACAGTGGAAATGACATGTTATGGAAGAGGGAATGATTAAATTGCTTGAGAAGAACCAGCAGACAATTTGAGCTGGACTGGGGTGGGCGCAGAGGTGCCACAGAACGTTGGAGCAGATGAGAGGTGCCGAGCTGCAGAAGGCAAGAGACACTTGAAAAAGTGAATTCAGCCTTGAGAAAGAATAATGATAAGGAAGAGGCTCAGAGTAGAAGGGGTTTGGTCTGGATTTGGTGCAGTTTCAGTGAAACTTGGGTTTGCCAAGAAAGCCATTTTTTAACTGTCTGACATTTTCAAGTCAATGTGGCTGTGTCTCTAATACTTGCAGTTGTGGGTATTGTTCTCCCTCCTCCTTGTTTTCAGTTCTTTCCTCCCTTTCACTTGCAACTATCAAAAGCTCCTTGAAGTTAATGTAAAGAATTTGGTGGATTTTTAGTGGGCTATGAATAAGCCTCTCCTTGTGTCATGGCTGAATGCTGATTTCTGAGCTGTTCTGGTTCCAGGCAGTATCTATAATGGCATGTTATTATTTGAAATATAAAGATTTTAATTGCTTTCCAGAAAGCTTGAGAGGAAAATAATCCATATTGTTATGCTTCTTTTAATTGGAGAACTTTTCCACACTGTAATGTGTCTCAGTAGGCCCATTCCATCACGTTCTCCATTTTATTTTGAAGTCTCTTGAAGAGTTAATACTTCATTATTGGGCTATTTTCCTTGATCTCCAGCCACAGAGGTTTGGTGTTTTTTTAAATAATGCTTGTCTTATTTTTCATAGCTGATGTGGCTGATTCAGACTGGATTATTTCCTTTGACCCAAACTGGGGCTGCAGTTCGAAGATCCAACCAATCTGTGGGCAGCCCTTTTTTTTCTTTAATAGCAGACTAATTGGCAGACCAATTAATCTGCTCATCTGTGAAAAGAAAATTTATAGCAATAAGTAGTTCTATTTCCAGAAGTCATTCTCTAAAGTAACATTACAGTGGCCTTGTTTACTTCGTGCCCTGCAACACGATCCAGTGCTTCAACAGTAGCACAGGTCAATTAGTGGACAAATTAAGCAATTATTAGCCACTAACAAGGGTGACTGGCATCATTACCCTTCCTGTTTACCAGCAAACTGTTATTTTAATACAAAGATCAACAAATAAATTAGGGCATCTGTTGTATTGCCATGTCTGCCTTGAAGTAAATGATATTAAATGGGCTTTGGTTGCTGCCAAATTCTTAACCCCAGCCTAATGAGATACACTGATATGTCTCTTGCTGATTACAGAAGCTGTAAAATTTAGTTTGTATTGATTTATTAACAGGAGGACCAAGTTCTCTGCAATGGTATCTTTTTTTTTTTAATAGTCTGATATCTGTCTTTTTATTTTAAACATTATTGATCCAGACTACTTCAGACAGTCTAGAACTATTGGGTTCCTCTGAAAGACAAAGCTATTTCCTTACTGTATTGATTATTTGGATACTTGCAATAATTTTAGGGTGAGATTTGTATATGTAAATGTATGCTTTTGTCTGATGCTTCTCTCATGCTCCTGCTGCTTCTTCCAGGTTAGAATTCTGACAGCTATTTTCAACCCTTCCTTTGCATTTTTACAACGGGGTAAGGCTCCTTCAGGCTTAATTGACTGTCTCCTCAGTAAGAAAATCAAGTAAACCTCCTTTTGATGGGTAACTTGGCTGCAGCAGCCCTGGTAGATTGGGGTGCCAGGGGAAATGCTGGGTCTTTTTTGACACCCAGCTCTGGGTGCCCAGGTCAGGCTCCTTTAGTTGGGTGCAGCAGGGAATCAGGCAGAGCAGAGCTCACCCAGTGCATGATTGTGTGCAGCCTTCCACGCCACAGCATGCTCTTCTTGGTCAGGGGATATCAATTGCCTGTGGAAGCTGAAAGCTGCAGCTTCCAGTTGCCAAGATGCTCCTGCCAAGATCTGTGAGCGAGGCTGCCTCAATAGCAGGGGCAAAACGAGCAGAAGCTGGACAAGCCTCTCCAGTGGCACAGTGACAGCCACAGCAAAGCCCTGAGAGTCTGGGCTCTTGTGTCACACTGGACAAGGAGCAGTCCTGTTACCCCAGAGGCATTCCCACGAGGAGCTGTGGCATGTGCCTCCTGGTGCCTGCCAAGGAGTGATGGTCCACAATGCACACGGTGCAATATTTACACTGACTTTATTTCAGTTTGAAGGGTCTTACCCAACCTAGGATAAAATTTGTTCTGGACACGCTAATTTCTGAGTAGTTAACTCCTCCAAAACACAAGCTGATGCGATGGTTGGGTCTGGTTGAGTCTGGGTGCAAGCTCCAGCTGAGTCCAGCTGTGCAGCATCTTGAGAAACCACGGCCCAAGTGAGGGGTTGTTTCCCTTTAAGAGATTTGGAGCCCTCCAGGTGTGCTTACCATGGGTTATGTTTCAGACCCTGCCAGGGAACAGTCAGAGCAGCAGTTTAACATAGCTAAGCTTCTTGTGTTTGCATACAGTCAGGAAATCTGGTTATTCAGGATCCAGCTGTGTCCCCGGCGTTCCTTCGTGTTCTTGCTGCTGGGTAATGAACAAAAGTCCCAACACCAGCCAAAAAGCAGATCAATGCTCGGCTTCCTTCACCGAGGGGAGGTAATAGCAGGAATGTTTCCTGGGCAAT
This sequence comes from Rhipidura dahli, assembly GCA_013399225.1. Taxonomy (NCBI): domain Eukaryota; kingdom Metazoa; phylum Chordata; class Aves; order Passeriformes; family Rhipiduridae; genus Rhipidura; species Rhipidura dahli. The sequence goes on from VXAC01007786.1 coordinate 1,361,829, forward strand.
ATAATTATCTATATGCTAATTTCCCTCAGAATTTCAGGTTTAGTTTCTTCTCAAGTGGAAGACCTGGCTACAGAAAGTTCCTCTCTCCTCTTCAGGATTAGTCACTGAGACATGAAAAAATTGTGGATGTTTAGAGTCAACTATACCTTGATCATCTTCAGACATTTCAGAAGCCTCATTTTTCTCCATGTGCCTAAGCAAATTAGAATTCATCTCAACAGCAGCAAAGATTCAGATTGGCTGGTATTTGAAATACAAAGTGGGCCTCAAGAAATTAGCTAAATGAAGCAGTTGTGCAGAATGTGAGATTTTGGTCTCATCTTTAATGTATGTTTCAGCCAAGCTCTAAACAAGTGCATTTAACCTGGCATGAACATGAGGTTTAGGGGCTTTCTTTAATACTTTGATTGAATCACAAAAAATCAAGTCTGAAGTCAGATAGTTAGCCCATGCCATCTCTTCTATGCTGAATTGTTGCTTGTTACAGCTATTCCCTAAGGCTTTACCCTGTCCAGTGTTAAATGTTTCTGATGATGGGATTCCACTCTTACCCTGGAGAGACAATTCCACACTCTAATAGAGCTCACCATTAGTGAAATTTTACTGATGAGCAGCCTTAATTTTTCTCTGCTTAATTTTATCCTGTTACTAGACCGTAGTGATTGATTTATTCTGGGGAAATTCAGTAAATGGTTCCTGCTTCACAGGATGGACCTTACAATAAATAGCAAATTGTCATGACCTATCTGTGGGTGTCCTGAGATTACACAGGAACTCAATTTATCTCAACATTAATTCCCTGGAAGCTATTTCTGTCACTACCAACTCAGTGGAGGCATAAGCTGTGAATTTAACTGCCAGATTTCTGTCTCCTGCCCCAGCCCAGGGCTGAGGGGATGTTTGGTGGTTCCCTGAGCCTGAGGCCAAGAGGAAGAAGCTCCTGCAGGTTCTGGTGCTGGGGTGTGCCCAAAGGAAGGGTATTTGGGATCTGCTTCCCCTACACTTGCCTGGGATCCACATTAAAGGAGCTGATGAGGTGGAGTCAGTTACTCCTGGTTTTAAGGACTGTAAAATAAGTGAAGAATATGACCTTATAAATTCCAGTCCATCAGTGGCACAATATCCCTGTGCCCAGTGCAGATATTATGTAGCTCTCCCAGTTTTTGTGAGGCATTTTGCACCTCTCTATACACGCAGATGATCTGGAACCTGTGTCCACATGTCAGGGGTAGGTCTGGGTGTGTGCTGAAATGAATTTGAGGTGGCTCTGCTCAACAAATTGCCTCTCACAAGGTGAGCTGCAGTGTGAGCAGGCTGGCTGTGTGAAGCATCTTCATTTCTCCTCCCTGGAGGAGAAAGGTTTGGTTATTGTGGCTCAGCTGATGAGCAGTAACTTCTCTCTCTGTGGAAACTCAGCGGTGCCTGGTAATGCATCTGAGGTGAGCTTGCATTCTGAGGGCAGATTAAGGTATTTCTCCTTAAAATTTCTCCTCTTAAACTCCTCTTGGAGTTTTAACCAGGTGGCAGGTGGTCCATGATTGCAAGAGGTTTGTTCTGTTGAAGCATGAGCAGTGCCAGGAGGAATCATAACTGCAATCTTTCATATGTGAAATTTCAGGTAGATATCTGGAAATCATTGATGCCATGGACACCCCCCCTTCAAACTCACTTCTTTTATTTTTTTTCTCAGGTATAATCGATTTCCTCGTGAGCCACCATCCAATTGCAAAAGTACTGAGGGACCACCTGGTCTTCAAGATTGCTCCCATGCTCAATCCTGATGGAGTTTACCTAGGAAATTACAGGTACGGTGTGAGGAATGAATCTGTGTGTTGTTATATCTGCCTTGTACACCTTGCACTGTTTTGTCATTGAACCTTACATGGCTTGTTTCAATTGATTACTCTTAAACTGGAGATTCTCACGTGGCCATGTGCTCCCTGAAATTCCCACCTAGGAAAGGGGCAAATAGAGAAATTTTTTGCTTCAGGAGGTAGAGAGCAACTCTCCAAGACAGCAGGGTGTCTGCTCTGCAAGCCTCCTCTAGGCATGGGAGTTAATGTCAGCTTAGAGTTAGACCTTAGCTGTGTTTTATAAATGCACTCATTATGCTGCTCATCAGCCTCTATGTAAATGTGTCAGTCAATCACAGCTCCCTTAAACTACCCAGATCATCCATTAAAGTCACAGATTTCACTCTGTTATTGTACTGTAATAGATAGGGATACATGGAATGGAATAATCATTCCACCCTCTGGTAATTTAGCTGCATTTTACTATCTGAATTACTACTTTGCCACCTCCTCTGTTGAGATCGTATTCAGATGATCTTTTGTTTTCCCTAAAATTGTTTGCTCTTAATGCATTTATTTACAAAATAAATGTGCTGCTGGAGGTGATAATGAAAAGCGGTTGATTAGTTGATGATTTGTTTGTGGGGGCAATTACATGTACCACACAGGCTTCTGGAGAAGCCCCTGAGAAATGAAATATACTGCCTGTGGTTTTGCTTGCAGTGCAAGACTAAATAACACAATTCACTTTGTAGCCAGGCTACCTTGAGCTTTGATCTAATTAGGCATTTCATTGCTAAGCAGAACAAGGCTGGGCTGTTGTATGGGTGAAGAGACCACCGAGGAAGAAGAGAGAAGGTGCAGAAAATGGGGCTGCTGGCAGTTCTGTGTTGAGGAAACAGCCTCAAGTTGTGCCAGCGGGGTTTTAGGTTAAGTATTAGGAAAAAAATTCTTTACTGAAAGGGTGGTCAGGCACTGGAACAGGCTGCCCAAGGCAGTGGTGGAATCAGTGTCCCTGGAAGTAATCAAAAATATGTGTGGATGTGGTGCTCAGGCAAAGGGTTTAGCAGTGCTGGGTTAATGGTTGGACTTGGTGGTCTTAGAGGTCTTTTCCAGCCTTCATGATTTTCTGATCTGTGCTCCTCATCCCTCCTTTTCTTTGCTGATTGCTAAACTGAAGCAGCAGGGAGTTGTGGGGGTGATTTCAACAGTGGTTCTGTGTGTTCTAAGAGAAACTTCTGGGAACAGGTGGTGTCCTTCCAGCTGCAGTGACACTCACTCAGCTCTTGGCAATCCCAAATCAGACAGTGACACTGCACTGGTGGTGTCTGACAGCACCAGGAATTTATCAGAATGTGTCACCACACAGGAATAAAGCTCCCAAATGGCTCTAGAATCTGATACTACATGGCTTTCCTTTCTTCCAGGTGCCTTGCACATAAGCAAACTCCAGTTGCAATTAAGCAGCTTTTGTTTTCCCCGTTAGTTCACTTGCCCTGTAGGGTTTTTCTCTCTGCACTTTTATAGTTTTTGCCCTGTAGGTTTTTCCCCTGTACTGCTGTCTACAGTTTTTGAGAGACATGCAGCTTTATAGGCATTCATATGGCTCAGAACTTGAAAAGCCCTTTGGGAACGCAGGTAGTAGGAAAGGGCATGTGAATTAATTTGGATTTGCTGAGCCTGATGTTGTACTCTCAGTTTAACTTTCCATGATACGCAGGATTTTCAACCCTACTGAACTAAAGAGAATTTTAATGAGGTAGTTGAAAAAACATTTGATTTTCTTGCAATTCTTCACTGTATTTACAAATGGCCTAATGCAACTAATAACTTAAAAACTAGGGTAATAAGCAAAATGCAACCTATTATCTTGAGAAGAATATTAAAAAGCCTAGTAATATGCCAGCATTGCAGCTAACTAGTGCTGAGTGAATAATTTACAGCAAACACTTTATTTCCTGTTCATACAAAATCCACAAGAACATCACAATTTATTTACTTGAATTTACTGGATGAATTTCTAAAAAAATCTCTAAGGATCTCTTGCTTGTATTTGAAAATTTGACTCTGAAGCTTCTCAGTGATTGGCTAGATAACTCTGCTTCATCTCCTTTGGTCTTTGTTCAGATTAGCACATAAATAGGACTTTCAGAAGTCTTCCACGTAGTGGGGTCCAACACAGAACTGCTGGCTGGGGACAGCCCCCTGCTTTTGCAAACAGGGGTGTCACATGCAGCAAGAGCAGGTTCAGGCATTTGAACTTCTCCTTGCTGTTATCTCCCTCTTTTTCAAAGCAGCAGCTGGTGACTATTTCTTTGGTTCATTGAAGGTTCACGTTCAGAGCTATGCAAGCTAAGATAATGAAATGGGTAATTAAACCTCATGCTCGAGTTTGCAAATTGATCTCCTGCCAGTGTGAGAGGTTTTTCTTTTGCCCCACCAGTGCACAGCCTTGCACAGCTGGCACTGCCGGATGCACTTGGCTGTCCTCTGAAATCCCAGGCACAGTGGGCACCGTGAGCAGCCTGAGTGTGTCAGCAGCTCTTGGAGAAGGGATGGGATGGGATGGGATGGGATGGGATGGGATGGGATGGGATGGGATGGGATGGATGGGATGGGATGGGATGGTTCTCCTGACATCAGAACAGGAACCAACCACTCACTGAGCCAGGGTGATAAGGTACCACTTGGCTGGTGAGGTTTTCTTCAGCGCCGTTTTTGGGGGTGCAGGACTTGCACTGAGGGTGTGAGTCCCATGCTCTCCTCCAAAATCCTCCTCCCTTTGATGTTGTGAACAGAAGTTTAGGACTTTAAGCCAAATCTTCAACGATGTCACCAAGAATTGCCTGTTTCCACAAACTCCTGCTCATTCTTAAGAGAGCAGACAGAAAGGGTTGTGACTCTGACTGGGATGTGGTGAAATGCTCATCACCAGCAATAAGTGAGTCTAGTACTGCAACTGGAAAGCACAGACCCATCTGTGAGGAAAATTGTTTATATGCTGTACATACATTCAGGTGAATCTAAAATAAATGGTCATGAAAATGAATGTCAGAGCTCAGTGTTTCAGGTTACATGGAAATGGGTGCTAAACTTTACTGATTTATTCAAGTTTATTCATATGTTGAAGCATTTGTAGATCTATACAATTAGGAATGAAAAGACAAGGTGCCTTCTGGAATGTACAGGGTGATTAAGCAGCTCCTTTAGCTCAGAATGTTTGGAAAGTCTGTACACAATTAGAACAAAAGCCTTTGTGGTATCTTTTTTAACTCTCTTTTCAGTAAAAAAAAAAAAAAAAAACAACCAAAAAAAAACCAACAAAACCCTCCAAGTCCTTTTCCTGCTGCATGAATTTACCCAGCTCCTCCTGAAATAGAGAATAATGACAGGTACCTGCTGTTTGCTGTGGCCAAGGATGTAGAGTCTTTCCCAAAACAGAAGATAGGCTTCACCCTTTTCTTGAAGTCTTTAAAGCCTGATGTTATTACACTTCTAAGCTTTGCACTTACAGTGTGTAGAAGATGTTATGCTGCATGGGCTTGTTAATTAAATTGCCCAGGCAGATGCCATTGGTTGAACCAGCTAAAATACAGAGTCTTCAGCATAATCTGCCCTCATTTCTAGCTGGCAACTTGTCCTCAGCTCTCACCTGAATAGAAAGATCCCTTTTGCTGGGGGTAGTGCACGACTTGATCTTTAGCTTTGGCTTGAAAGAACATGACACAAAAATAAAAATATTTGTGAGTTTCTCCACAGCACTAATCTCACCCTCTCTGATGGATTAAACTGTGAAACAGCTTTAGGAAATAAAAGAAAACTAGTGCAGGAAAGAGAGATTTCTTGACTTTTCTCCCTCTGTTTGCAGTACAGCATTATCATATTGTCATCCCCAGGGAGGACGGGGTAGACTAAGGGAGGGGGGGAAAAAGTGTTCTTGATTTAAAAGTCGTGCATCCCCAGGCTTGGCCTGAACTTTCCTTTATCGAGAGCTTGTTCTTCAGCTGGCATTCTGCAGCTGAATGCTGAAATGTGTCCCTGCAGGCGAGATGACTGTACCACACCGTCTCAGATTAGTTCCAATTTGTCAGCCTCACCTTTCAGAGGCAAAATCCTACACTGGCACCAAAAAGGATGTGTTGCTTAGTCTGGGAGCTCTTCACTGAGGTATCCCAGAAATGCCATGACAAGGCAGATGAAACATCCTGACTGTTCTCTAAAGGCTCTGTCGCATGACCTGGTGAGAGTTCCCATTCCTTGGCTTTCCTGTGCTCCTTCTCTGGGAGAGCTGTGACAGTGTCAGCCTTTGGTGTAAAAAAGCCATGAATTAGCTGGAATGTTCTGAAATGCCATCACTGCTGTGTCCTTCTAGCCCAACTGCAAGAGTTTGTGTGAATGGGGAGGAGAGGGTGCACACCCATTCCAATCCTTCCTCATTTCACTGTCACCGAGAATATTGTTGAACTCAACATGGTCTCCTTGCTTGGGTAAGGGGTTAGCAAAGTGGTTTGTTGGACAGAAAGGAGGCCAGCCCTACCCAGGCTGCAAAACCAAATTCACCATAAGCAGCATCAGTGTCCACATGAAAGTTATGCTGGGATTTTGTGTTTTGAGCAAATGGTATATTTTCATCCCAGAAATGTAGTTTTGTAAAGACTGTAATAGTTTGTGGAAGGGAGTCAAATTTAGCCAATTGTTTCAAGTGAAAAAAAGGGAAGGCTGGAGAAACATTTTAAATTATTCATACCAGCATTTTATAAAGGACAGTCTTCTTTCATCTTTGTTTGTTAATGGCATGATTTGTTTAAAAACTGACCTTTTCTAAATGTTCCCTTTGAAAGATTTGAAATACAATCAGAAAACTGGGCTGTGGATCAGGTGAAATACGCCAGATTTATCCCGAATGTGTTCTTGTGGATTTTGCGACTCTAGAAATAGTCAAAAAGTAATGTTCACATGTAATTCACAAGGGTTTTTTAACAGTAAATGCACATGTGGGTTTTATCCAAATTATTTTACTATTTATGTCCCTTTTGGGGGGATACACCTATACCTGCACACATATATGTGTGTGTATATATGTTGACAGTGACTGATAGGTGGTTCTTACTATCACTTGTTCAGTTGTAAGACAACTCCACGCATGCAGACCATCACTTGCTTGTCTCTTCATTATTTTTCACCTATTTTTCTGGCAGAGAAGGTTTTTTCCCCCCTTAACTTCATTTAATACGTGTGAAATTCATGCATTTCCTTAAATTGAAAAACAGAGTATCCATCTCAGATGACAAGATGAAGCCCTCCATGGAGTTTATTTTTCCTAATTAGGTGTTTGTCATTGTGTATTCTATATAGCAACGTATAAGTAAACAACCGTGGACCTTTTGAATAAATTTATTGGTTTTATTTATGTTACTGGGCATAAAAAATCTATAATTACCAGGTACAGCCGCAATATAACTGGTATTTAATGACAATTACTTTTTGTTACCATAGAAATGAGTCCAAAGTAGTTACCTATAATTCCTCATTTCCAAACCTCACACATGTTGTATTGCAGTATTACCATAGTAATTGCCTATTAGTCATCATAAAATAAGCAGTTACCCAGAAGATACCAGGATAGTGTGAAATTTCTCATCTTACTCAAAACTCGCAGCACACGCCGCTTCTCGCCTCCCTTCAGTGGGATTTGGGCCTGAATGACAAGAATGTCCCTTGTGCTTTAACCCAAGGGAAGGAGGGATGTGGCTGGGAGAGACTTGTACTCTGTAAATGCACTGAGTCAGGGAAAGGATGCTCCCTCCTCGGAAAATATAGAATTATTCCTCATTATTGAAAAAAAAGGGGGTTTCTCAAGCCCACGAAATGGAGGTTTGTTCCTTGCTGGGAATTTCCTGTTTATATTTTTTTCTGGTTCAGTTGTGACCGAAGCAGAGGCTGCACGCCCTGGGCAGGTCTGCGAGCCCAGCAGTGTGTGCCAGGATCCACTGCTGGGCAGCCATGGTGCAGGAGGCTTCCTGCACTCCCCTCTGCTACCTTGTTTGACTTTTTAATTTAGGTTGTGTGTTATTGAGGCCAGCGAGTCTCTCTGAGCCTGCCCAGATCACATTTGATATTAGCTGGGAATGGCCATTTCCATGTGCCACCTTCTCCCAGGAGGCTGGAGGAGAGGGACAGGCATGGCAGAAGATTTCTCCTTCCCCAGCTCTTGCTTGGCATTGAGGATAGGTCAGGATAGGTCTGTTCTGCCTTCCTCTCATGCCCAGCATGTCCCAGCTCGTGTGCTGTGCCAGCTGCATCCAGATCTGAGGATGCCCACACAACTGGGGCTATAAAAACAGGGATTTCAGCTGTGTTTTGGTTACTGAGGGGGGCTGCTCCCTAAGGAGACTCCTCCTTTCTACCCCATCTTCAGGAGTTACTTTGGAAGAGATTTCTCTGTCCTGACTCCTGGGGAGGAGTACAGAGTCACTGTAGTACTTGGCAGTACTTCCTGAGTTCCTGGAGGAGGCTCTGGGGAGACCTTATTGCTGCTTTTCAAGGCTTCAAGGGGGCTTATAAAAAAGATGGGGACAGGCTTTTTAGCAGGGCCAGTAGCAACAAAACAACAGGTGATGGTTTTAAAATTAAGGAAAGGAGATTCAGACTAGACACAATGAAAAAATTTTAGGATGAGGGTGGTGAAATGGGCACAGGTTGCCTGAAGAGGAGGCAAAAGCCTCCTCCTGAAAACTTTCAAGGCTGGGGCTTTGGAAGCAAATTCAGGGGTGGATCTGCAGCTGTGACCCAGGTGTGCTCTGGGCAGCAGCAATGGGAAAGCCCAGGGAGCAGCAGAGTTATCTCTGGCCCTTACACCCTCCTGTCTTGTGGCATTGCCATTCCTTTCCTGCCTGAAAGTTTTCTGTCCATCCTGGCTTTTATTGCCCAGAGAGTGCTGTCACCACAGGACAGCTACAGGGGCTGCTGCTTTGCTCACCATTGCTTAAAAAAATCTCCCTTGTAAAAAAAAAAAAAGTTGTCAGCCTTTATCTTAAAACAAATCCTAGGTTTGCAAAAGGGTTCCTATCTGCTGCCATTGAAATGCACTTTATATTGATGTGGTAACTGCTCATTTAAACCATATTACAGCTCCTGAGTATTTTTCAGTTGCTATTGATGTGACAAATTCTCTCGCACAGAGGACTGCACCAATCAATAGAGTCAGTATATGTGCTTTAACAACAAAGCCACATGCCTTGGGGTTCCAGTTGAATCTGAACGTTTTAGTAGCATTAAATAAAGCTATATTTATTTTGCTTTTGGTGGAAGGCAAAAAAAAAAAAAATCCCAACCTAATTTAATACAACTTGTTGGAAAGGTTTGAAGGCAGCATTATGGGTCATTTCCATGTGATGAATACCTAACTAGTGTCAGAGCTGCTATTTTGTTTTTGTAAGCGAATTCTTCTCTTTAAGTTAGATTGATCTGGAACTACAGAGTAGCCTTTTATTTTTAGACGAGCAGGGAAAGAAGTCATAACAAGAAATACTGAAATCATAGCTTTTTTTATAGCTGCCACTATTCCACAGAGAATGAGACATGATGTCCTTAAAGAGACAGGGCTATTTATTTTCCATTTAAATAGCACCATTTGTGATTATTACCTTTGAGCCATTATGCAGAGAATAAGCACCCAGCTCATGAATCCCAGCCAACTGAATCAAAGTTTGGTACCTAAATGCCATTTATGTCTGTGACTTGCTGTAGGAGCCTATTCTTGACCTTCACTGGCTTTATTCCTTTTACATTTTTTTTATCTTCTAGAATGTAGTTGTAATTAACAGGGGTGTTAAAGCCAGTTTGGTAGAAATATTTGTTTCCCTTTTCTCATCTCCTGAATAGCTGATCTTAGGTTTGAATAATCTCATCTGGGTTTCTTAGATTTACTTTCAGTTAAGTAACTAAACATATTTGGCTTTCTTCTCTTTTTTAATTTCCTCTATAAATCTGGCTTGTATCTCTGGTGGTTGGAGTTCTTAGTTCTGTTCATAGCAGCAAACAAAGGACTAAACTCTCCAGTGGCTTTTTCTTTTGGTTGGTTGCTTTGCTTTGGTTTTGAGTTTTATTTGGGGTTTTATTATTTTTTTTTTTTTAATTTTGCAAATGACTTAGTAAACTTCTGCCAGTGTGCTACAGATCTTTGCTTTGCTTTACCCTTGAGAGAGGGGAGTGTCAGTGCAGTGGCAAAGGGCAGGAGACACCTCTCTCTCCTTTGGGTGCTTGTCCCAAGAGGAGATGGTCTGTGATGAGGTGTAGCTGTCACCAGTGGGGACAATCCTCATTCCAGTTCCTGTTTGTCTCCTCCCTTCCCCCAAACAGGATTTGTGGTGCTGCTGCTTTGCTGAAGGTCTGGTCCAGGGAGGTGCCCAGAAGTGGCACTTGCAGTGGGGACTGTGACTCAGGAGCATGTGTTGATTCTCTCTGGGTTTTCTCCCCCTCCTGCCCTTGCCTGTGTTTAGTTTTCCCTCTCTAACACAATTATTGGCCCAAAACAAGGGTGTGGTTCCTTGCAGAAGGCAAGTGCAGCTGGAGCTTGGCGAGGGCTGTGCTGACTTTGCACCCTCCAGTGTTGGGGAGCTCCATTCCAGCCCTGTGCTCTCCTGTCCTGGCAAGCAGCAGCTGCATCCAGCCCTGAGGATGCCCACACAACTGGGGCTATGAAAACAGGGATTTCAGCTGTGCTCTGGTTACTGCTGAGTGGGGCTGCTCCCTAAGGAGACTCCTCCTTTCTACCCCATCTTCAGGAGTTGCTTTGGGAGAGATTTCTCTGTCCTGACTCCTGGGGAGGAGTACAGAGTCACTGTAGTACTTGGCAGTACTTCCTGAGTTCCTGGAGGAGGCTCTGGGGAGACCTTATTGCTGCTTTTCAAGGCTTCAAGGGGGCTTATAAAAAAGATGGGGACAGGCTTTTTAGCAGGGCCAGTAGCAACAAAACAACAGGTAATGGTTTTAAAATAAAGGAAAGGAGATTCAGACTAGACATAATGCCAAAATATTTTAGGATGAGGGTGGTGAAACGGGCACAGGTTGCCTGAAGAGGAGGCAAAAGCCTCATCCCTGAAATCTTTCAAGGCTGGATTGGATGGGGCTCTGAGCAACCTGATCCCTGCTCTTTGAAAGGGGTTGGACTAGATGGCCCTTAAGAGTCCCTTCCAACCCAAACTATTCTATGGTTCTGTGACTCTCAAAGAACTGAGACCCCTCTCTGAGCTGGTGCAGGGAGCAGAGCCAGGCTACTTCTGTATTTTAGCTTTACATGTTACACTCCAGTGCTTGTTTGTGCCAGCAGGGATTGTCTATGCAACAATTAGGTGAAAAATGGAAACTGCAAGTCAAGAGGGGATTTTTTTTCCTTAACTTGGGTTGGAATTGGTTGAAATTACCAATTAGAGGTCAAATTCTGCCTTCATGAGAGCACCTGCTGTTCCTTCTGGGTGAACAGCCTAAAGAGGAAGAGCAAGGAAAGTGTTTTGCCCATTTTCTGTGAACATAGGAAGGCTCAGCTTGTGATTAGTGTGCATCCCAGTTTCAGACTCTTGCACCCCAAGCAGCACCTCAGAATCTTTTTCAAGGTAATTAACATCCCTTTCTTTACTTCCACTCTCCCATTGCAGCAACACCTGTTCACCTACACAGATTCACCAGCTGCCAGGGCAGGCAGTGGAGGGATTAACTTTTCCTGAAGACCTTTCTGGACAGACATCCTGGAATTTTTTGAAGTTGTGGCCATTTGCATGAGATCACCAGCAATTAGCGAACACTCCCATGATCTCTGCAAAAGCCCCTTTCCTTGTAGTCAAGTTTTATAATGCTATCCAGGTGAGGGGTTCAATACTCTCAATTCACAGGGAAAAGATTTATCAACTGTCAATAGAAAAGTCCATTCTCCCTATTCCAGCTGTGTGGGTGGGGAGGGGGAAATACCATCCAAGTTATTAGGAAAACAAAAGCAGCCTAAAGGAATGTTTGTTTAGGTTCCACTTTTGTTGTTTTCTTTTTCTGGGTGACAGCTGTTCTTTTATTTTTTATTTTATTTTTTTGTTTGTTTTTAAAATTGCAGCACTTAAAATGATGGCAGCTTGCTGTTTAATTTACAAGATTGGTCCTAAGGGCAGCGTCGTGTAACGTCAAAACAAAATCCTGAGACAAAGCTAAATAATAGGCATTCATTATCTAAACCAATATTGTATCAATAAAAGAAGATTTATAAATAATTTGAGGATGTGCATCACTTTTGAGGAGTGTAAAGGCAGACAAAAAGCTCTGCCCAAAGTTCCCAGTTACATGTCTTGGTCAGCACATTAACTCCCAGACACTGCAATCTCTCTCTGACTTGGAATAGCCTTGTGAAGCATCTCTAAGTGGTTCAGAGTTGTGATATTTCATCTTTTGTTTGGAGAAGAAACCATTTTTTCTCGGTTTAAATCTCGTAGGGGAAGCCTCCCAAAAGAAACATGATTAAATATTGAGTTTAAGGAGTTGCAAGGCATTGAGCTCTTGAAAACTAGTCCTAGTGCTCATCTGAAAATTTAGGTTGTGGCTGTAAAGAAAACTTTATTGAGCTACTAGTACACAACCTTTTTCTGCTGAAGCACAGAGAGAAGGGAGACTGCTGTTTCACAGCTGCTTTAAGCTCAGGAAAATGTGTTTTGGGTACCCAGAGGGGCAGTTCAGCTCTGTTTTCCCTCCTGGCTGTGTATCCCTGCCATCTCCTTTTTGCCATGACACTGCTTGTGTGGCAGTGCTGTGAGCTAGAAAAAGACTGTTCCCACAGAAAACCAACCTGACAAAACAGTTCTCTCCCAGTGCAGCCAGAAAAGTGGGACCAAGACAGAAGAGAGGAAAGAGCAGAGAGGGATCCTTTTTTTGTGGCAACTTGGGTGAGATGGACATAAAGCAATTCTGAATCTGGAGCTTCCATTGCAGGTGGCTGCTGTACAGTTTTTCTGGGGGTCTTGGAAATGACAGACAGTGGCAGCCAGTGATTTCTTGGATGGGTTTTGGTGTGTTCAAAAGCAACCATGCCTATATGATCTCTTTCTTAGGATTACTATTGCCTAATGGCAGCAAATTATTGTTTATACTATTTGGTAATAAATTGTGTGGCTTGGCATGTTTCTCTGAGAAAACAGGGTTTTTTGGTGTCAGAAGCTGGAAAGGAGCTGTTTCCATGCAAGTGTTACACCCCAGTATGTACACATGGTGAAAAACTGCCCACAAACCCCTTTTGTCTCTGCTCCCTATAAATACAGATGCCATCATAGCTGCACTGGGCATGGCAAAGGGAGCAATTCATCTTATAGCAGATCACTTCTCTGCTGCCCCTGGCACCAGGCAGAGGTGGGATGGCAGGGCAGAGGCAGGAGGGAGATGTGGCAGCTGATGGGCAGCTGATGGCTTTGCCTGGTTGGTGCCTAAGAGCTGGAGGAAGAGCTCTCTGCCAGCGTGGAGGAGTTGGGATCAAAAGGGGGATGTGGGATTTCTGGACATGCAGTGTCCAGCCACAAAGGCATTGGCCCTCTGTGCCTGTGTGAGTGGGACAGGGATTGTGCCTCCCTGCCCCCTCCCAGGCTGGGAAGGATGTGCATTAATGGAGGTGTAGGTGCAGCTCCCCGGTGTCACCCAGCTCCCAGGGGGAGAGCAGAGCCCACCTCGGGTTCCACAGATCATAAACCTGCTGCCTCATGTGCTGCCTGTGCCTGGCATGCTAATGCTGCCTCTGCTTTGCTGCCACAGCCATGGAGCTGACGTGCTGGAGAGATTAGACCATGACAGTGGATGGGGAAGGGGAGCTTTATCTGTCTCTCTCTAACCAAAACAGGAGCAGTAAATCCTGCCAATTTGCAGAGAGCAGCTGGATTTCTAACAATGCTGGAATGCTGCTGTGGTGGGTGGGGGTGGGTTTGGATGCCCCCTCCCTTTCATCACTGCCATTCAGACATCCAAATGCTGGCAAAAGGACTGGAGCTTCCCAACAGCCAGTGCAGCAGTTATTCTGTAACTCTGCCAGCTCTGCTGGACCTTGGAAAAGCCTGACCCCTCTAAGGTGACTCTACACCATGGCCAGGGGAAGAAAAGGATGCAGAGGTCTTGTATGTGATTCTCCAAGTAACAGCTGAGTGACAGAATGTGTTTTTCTTGTTTACAAGGCCAATCTCTTCTCACAGAGTGGGCTAAGCTGTGATCTGATTCTCTGCAAAGCAGTGAGTGGAGGTGCATCATGGAAAGGCTTAAGTATGGTGGCATCTTTGGGACTTTCAAAAAAAGGAAAGAAGGATGTCACAGAAATGGCCAAAGCCTCTCAGACTGGTCACATTTTGTGTTATTAATAACAAATTTTGTACATTAGTTTGAATGGAAATAGGTCAGCAAGGAAGCCTTCATGTTGAGATGGTCAATAACACATTGACAGCACTGTGGTGACCAGAAGCCACAATCCTGTCCTGCTAGGTGCTCCACAAGTATATCATAAATGATCCTCACTTTCCCAAAGTGCTTTCAGAGCTAAAAGAGTATGGCACAGCAGGGGTACAAGGCAATCAAGCAAGCTGTTATAGCAGGGGAAGACAGAGCACTAAATATAACAGGATGAATAGTGGTAGGTTTCTTTTCCTCTTTTATGTTCCTTTTCTCCCCCTCTCTGGCTGGTGGCAGGGAACACAATAGCAAACTATACAATCAGGCTGAATAACCTTCATATATCAACTGAGAGTAGGACTACTCTAAATTTGGTGAACCCAGGGAAGGAGCTCTCAGTGACAAAATACATTTGAAAAGGATGGTTGACCCGAAAGGTGTGTTTCTTCAGAATAGATTACTTTTAGATGTTCTCCTCTTCTTTGCTGCTCGGGCAAAACTGTGGAGCTCGACTCAGCTCCCGGTTCAATCATCATGTACATTCTAGCACCAGGGTTTTTGTTACTCTGCTGCAGCTGAGCAGTGTAATGGTTCTACCCATTGTTTTACATCTGGATTAAATTGTCGTTTCGTGCATCTGGAGATAGGTTTGTTCAGTAAGTTTTGGAAATCCACAGATGTTCAAGGCCCACTCAATCTTTTGGCAGTGCTTCCTAGTGAGGAAGCTGCACAGTGAGAATATATATCCCATGCAAGCACTCCCAGCAAGTTTTGTACCCCAGCAGTTGTCCTTGGATCTTCTGCCTGCTCTTCCAAGACTGAAAAGAATCAATTAACAAACTGCCCGTCAACCTCCTTCACTTTCTGCCGTGCCTTCGCTGATCTTCTGTACATTTTCAGCTGGGAAAATCTTTGGTTTTAATTCTTACAGTAGGGTTTGCTTTTGCTCCTGCTCTTGATGTGCAGGGAGGAGCTGATGCTGGCGTGGGTTTGCTCTTGGCATCTCCATCTTGCTGATGCTGTGCTAACTCGTGTAAGAGAGCGATGGGTCACAAGCAGGAGATAATGCTCTTATCAGTGAGTGTAAGGCAAGAGCAATCCTGGCAGACAGCTCTTTCTCCTTATGTTGGTCACCTTTTCAATTACAGGTCTGATCTGCTAAAGTTTTGTCATTCTTGTTCTTGTCTCTGTTAATGAAATGCATTTAACTGTCAGCTCTTGTTAAGAGTAACAACGCAGCCGAGGATTCATAAATTCCCATGGAAGTCAAATGGCTGCTACCTGGGAAGAACTGAGTCAGGAACTGAGGGTTTTTTTTTTTTTTTTTGTTTTTTCATCTTGAAGCTGGAGAAGGAGACAACCACAGCTTGCTTGATCAGACAAGCAGAATATTTTGAGCAATGAATTTACCTCGGACTTTTATTTCTGATTCACGTATGAGAAAATATTCCATTTCTTAGAATCCTGAGGGTTTGAGTCCATTTCATCACTCAGTTTTCCTCTGTGTTACTTGGACCTATCTCAAATAATTACTTACTACCCAGAATGTTCAGAAATCCAGCTTTCCAAAAGCCAGTTAGACAAGTGTGTTAGTGTGTAAACAGTCATGTTTGGCACTGGTTTGACCCGTTCTAAAGACCAACAAGAAGAGTTTTGGAAAAATTGTTCTGTGACGAGGCAGTCCAGGAGCTGAGTTTGTTTAGTTTAGCAGGGAGCAGGCAAGGGGATGAGTGGTCTGAGTATGTGGGGACCCACTGGACTGTGATGTGAGTAAATACATAAGGAACATACAACATGGAGTAACAAGTAACAGGAAGGTTGATTTTCACTATAATGGGGAGGGCATTACAGAGCTGAATGCCTTGACACAGCTGCTCAAGAAAGGAAGATTCAAGTCCTTAAGGGGGATGTGGTGTATTTTCCCTGTTTATGTTTTAAATAAAAATATTTTCTTAGAAGACCTGTTTGGGATTTTGTTTGTTTTCTTGTTGTTTTTAATGGGTTTTGGAGGTTTTTGAGTGGGATGGTACATATTTTTGTGCATGGGAATGGCTTCAAAGGAGGTCTTTGTGTGTGAGCGGTAGATCAGTAAAGATGATCACAGTAGCCTCTTTCTGTATTGAAAATGTGATTTTCAAACTATTGCATAGTACTCATAATTTTCTTTTGCAATAAGCCCATATACCAAATGACTTCTTGGTCTTTCTTGGAATTAAATGATTGTTTGACTGAAAAAATTGGACATAGTGCATATAAATGAAGTCCTTGCATCTAATTAAAGTATTCCATGACTTCTGGAGAGATTTTCTTCTTTTTAAATGACAAATTCCATTAGAATCAATGGAAGCTAGAGACTTTTTCTTTCAACCGTGCAATGCACAGGGGTTTGAGGTCTGGTATCATGTAAGCTTAATAGGGTAAAGAAGAAACACCACAAAATGAAATGTTGTACTTCCTCAAAAAATCCATTTAACTTTGCTGATGCCTCCCTGAGCACTTGCCTTAAGCAGAAGCTGTTGGGCTGAAGCTGTGTAAGCCCTGTAGTTGTTCCAGGTCAGCAGAAGCAGGAGAAAAGTCAGCTTTGACCATTTGACCATTGCTGGCATGAGTAGAAATAGCCTGTACCTGCCTGTTCCTTGGTGACAAGTTCATTATAGCCATAGTCATACTTAAAAGACTGTAGTCATTTCAGGTCAAACACTTATTTAAGGTCAAACATGAAAAATAGATTTTTTTTTTTTATTATAAAGATACAATCTCTAACCTGTAAAATAAAAGGTTGGTACATGGAATTTGGAATAATTATTTAAGTTGGAAACAGACCATGGCTGAGTGCTGGCATGAACAAAGAAAAGGATGTGGCCACATTCTTTATAAATGGATCTCTCAGACAGACCACATCTTTTTTATCTGGACTTGGAAACAATAAAGTATTTTCCTATATCTGAGGACATAAATTGTATTAAACTCTGAGCTATTAAATGGTCTCAGTGTGACTTTGACCAGTGGTGAAGGTGAAAGTCAGTACTGAGTTCTTTCAAGAACAGAATATTTTGTCTTTGGTCATCACTATAGTGACCACCTGAATTTCTCTCTATATATGTGTTTATCATACTGTATACCTGCAGAAGTTACCTTGCAAGTTAGAATTACTGCCAATGACAATAATAAACTGATAAAATGCAGTAAAAAAAAGAGCCAAGTGGTTGTTTTCATGGTTGGAATTATTTTATTATAACTGGTTGGTAGTAATGACTCTGTTTTATACCAGTCTCTCTTAAATCAGTGCTTTCAGAACACCTCAGGGAAGCTGGAGTCCAGACATCAGCTTTGTGCTCTTCCCATGCTCCTGTGCCTTTCTCACTTCATCCTGCTGGAGCTGGGTGGTCCGTGGGTACCTGGCTGTACCTCCTGTTCTACTCTTGAGGAAAGCCTTTGGTCTGCCCTGGTTTGGGGGGCTCGTGGTTTTCAGCAGCAGTTTGTGGTCCTCAGGGGATGCAGTTGAGGTTGCTGACCCTGACATGTGTCCAAGGCTTCTGGAGTCCAGATGAAGAGTGTTCAGTAGCTTTTAATATTACAGGTCCTTCTATAGCACCTCTCAAAACAGGCAGTGGAATAGTCTTGAAATGTTTGGCTTTGGAATTTAGAGTGTAGAACCTCACCAGTGCCTTGGAAAGCCTCTACAGCTAATTGTGTTGCAAACAAAATAGAGGAGCAAGTGGATTTTCAGATGGATGAGGTTTCCTTTTCTGTAAGGTTGCAACCTTACAGCTTTATTCCATTCAGGTGAACGTGTTTTGGTGATCTGTTTGGCTTTTCTCATCTCCCACAGCCCGTCACTGGATTTTGTTCCTTTGCATGAGTGAGCCTAAGAGGATGAGTGTGCCTAAACCAGCTGCAGTAGAATTTATTGCAGGCATAAATGCACCAGTGCTGGGACCAGAGAGGCTGCCTCTGTCCTGCTAGCTGAGGATCTGGTTTGGGGGAGGCTGGGGCGTCTCAGGACATGTAGAATATGAGGAATGGAATTTTGAGAAGTGTGTCCAGATGCAGGATGCAATTCTGCTTTGTTGTACTCTCTCTCTCTTCTTTTTTTTTTCCTATTTTCTGTTGAGACTGTTACACTTCTCCCAAGAACACCATGGAATCCTGAGTTTCTAGAGCCTTTTGTTAAAAGAAAAAGAAAAAGGTAGAAATATTTGTTGTATATCATTTAAAATGGTTCCTTTTGTCTAAAACATTGTTTGCTCAATAAAACTTTTCTGTGGATTGTCAATTAAAAGAATCCATAAATGCAGCTTTCTGGTAAGGTCAGGTTTCTAGAACTAGCTCTGTAATTCTTCTCCAGCATGTGGATGTAGTTCTACATGAGGTTGTATTTCTGGAAGCAGTAGATGTTACAGCAAATAAGATCCTGTGTGTCTCTGCAAGAAATTATTAAATCTGTGAGTAACAAGAATGTAACAGCTGCGTGTTTTAACGCTGCACTGGAGACACTTTCTAGTTGTCCTAAAAGATCAACAATCTTTGGGCTGTTTTTAGAACTTGCTTTATCCTGAATTAAAATAAGAGGTGGTTTAATTAAATGGGCATTTGCCTGTGTAACACACCTCTGTAACTACAGTGTGTAGGAGTCACAGTCTTCTAATCTCCTCAAAAAGCTGAAGAACAGGCCTTTAGAACATAGACCTAATCAGGAGGAAGAAAGTGCTGTCATTTGTTTTTTTTTTATCTCTGAAATACTGAGTCCTCCACCCAGAGATTAGGAGTGAAGGTCTGACTTTAGTGCTGTAATACCTAATTGAATCACAGCCTTGGTGTAGTCCTGAGAGAGGACTTAGCACACATTCTCATACTGATTTTGGCATTTCACTTGCCTTTCAAGCAATGACACTTGCTTTAATTTGAATACCTGGACTGCAGCTACTCTGGGACATATTTTTAAAGGAAACTTGTGCCTAATTCAGCTTTTCTGCAGCAACTTGTCATGGGACAGAACCTGCTAACAAGAAATTAAGAGTTTGGTAGCCTATGAGTGGGAGACAGGACCTGATGATATCTGCCACCCACATGCCAAGTGTGAGCTCCAGCAGGAAATGACAGAAAATTGCCATTAGTGAGAATTTCTGTGGCAATCCCTGACTTGAGAGGAGACAGAGTTCAAGGGAATGTTGGGAATGACTGTGAGGAGCAGAACCATCATGACATTTGGCACTCTGGGCATGAGCAGAGCCAGAGTGCAAGAGCTGAAATGTGCCCTGAGCGTGGCTGAGGAGGAGAGGGGCCATCTCTCTCTCCTTGCTTGCTTGTCTGTGTTGGGGTGATTTGTGTGCTCGTTTCTTGTACCTGGCTGATGTGCCACTGCCACTGCTGTGTTTGCCACTATTTAATGTGGAAATACAGAGTGGAGTGAATATTGGATACCTCTTATTTTTGTGACACCCTCCTGAGCACTCAGGACTGCCCTGAGATACTGAAAGAGCTCACTTGGTCTGCTGGGCTAACCCTGGGCTCTCCCCTAGAAAACAATCCTTGCTGCACTGACTCTGCTTTGGGAGGTTTAAAACTGGGGTGTGAAAAAGAGAGGCAAAGATCTCTGTCTGAGGTCTGGAAAGTGTATCTTGTAGCACAAATTAAAGGAGATCATTTTGTTTAATACAGGAAGCTGATACCACCATTACGCACGTTTTCAGTCAGAGGGGCGAGGCAGGTGATGACAACTTTAGCAGAGGCAAAAATACTTGGCTTTCAAATAGGAAAGGAAATGTTTCAAATGGGGAAATGAGCTGCCAATGCAAATAGCAATCTGTCACCTCATGAGGACTGCAGGTGGAGACCAAACTTTTCCTCCCTCATGGGGGTAACCGTAGAAGGTTGTTGGTATCAAGTGGTCCATTGATTTGAAAAGCCAGCTTAGATAAAAAGAGGGTGTCCCCTAAGTTTTCATAGTACCTGGATATTCTGAAGTTCATCACAGTTTTCAGGGCTCCTTGAAGTCTAGTTTTCTTGTCCAGTTCTGCATAACTTCTAAAAATCTCCTCCAGGACAGTGCTCTACTCCCCAAAAATTAACTGCATTTTGCAGTACTTGGCACTCTGCTGACCGGGGCTTCCTTCAGCCCTTAATGTGGGCTTCAAACCCACATTAAGTAGAAATAGAAAACTTATGGGAAGAATGATACAAAGCTTCAGATGCAGTAATTATACTCACTTTTATCAGAGTACTGCTATAACAAGATATAAAAATGAAACAACATTTACTTTATCCTTTTCCAGGGGCCGATAATATGGCCATATTAAAAAATAATCTTTAGTTTAATGTTCCATATTCCCTTCATTAACTTTCTTTACATTTCTTATTTTATAAACCTTTAAACTGAAGGTGGGGCAGGGGAAAAGGATAAGAAGGACACAGTTTGGAGGAAAAAGAGCAAAGGAACGTTTCCTCCCAAGCATTATGCATTCCTCTACAACATTAAGAATGCTGCTGCCACTCCATATTGTGGCTCCTTGGATTGCATGTAAATCTTTGGTTGAAGAGCTTTTCACACAAAGTTTTTCTTTGGAAGCCTCATTTCATCCAATTAACTTTTTAGTATGTTTGAAGTTCAGCCAAGATCAGTAAGACAGTGGCTGCTTCTTCCTAGGAAGTGACATAAGTAGCACAGAAGTCATGTAGGGTAACAAAGCTCTTTTAGTTTGTTTTTTTTAATAACTGTATAAGAGGGAGGGAGGATTTGAGAACCCTCAAGTTCTGACACCTTTTGCCATTTCAATGATTTGGGTGCTGTAGGAAGGCACAAGCAACTTGGTTTCTTTTCCAGTGGTCTTTTGCTGCGTGCATGAATTGCACCTATAAATGTGCTCTTTTATTCGCTCTGCAGCGGTGCTTTGCATGCTTGAGTTTCCAAAAGAGATGAGAGGATCCTTGTACACAAATCTCTGGGATATAGATCATTATCCAATGGAAAACAGAACTGATGCAAGGAAAGATGGGTCAGCGAGCCAAAGCTTCTGTTGTCTTCCCCGAAGTGTAGGCTCCCAAAAGTTAACCTAATTATGGAGGGCACTGAGGCTGTGGGGTTAACAGCTGTTCAGGAGGAAGCAGAGAGCTGAGGTTAGGCATTGGAAACAGTTCCTCGTGGGAGCAAACAGGGGAATTGCTGTGCACATGTGTGTGAATGTGTGTGGAATTCAGAACCAGGGGGCTGGATGCAGCAGCTCCAAGGATGGAAACAGGTCAGTCGGTTTAGTGCTCCCTACGTGCTCCTCCTCTGTGACAGCTCTGAGTAGCAGCTGGAAGGCAGCCTGGGATTTCATTTAGAAGCGTGAACCAGAAGAAAAAGAAAAAAAGAAAGGAAGGGGTCATTTTGCTTGTTTTGATGCCCATGTGCCCCACTTTCAATTATCCCTCTCATCCACTCTCACTGGGATACAGTGAGATGCCTACAAATGAGCCATGAGAGAATTTCAAAGGTTTGGATGCTCCATTCCTAAAAACTCAGTGGAAAAAACTATGCACCTCGTTGGGTTGTAAAACTTGACTTGAAATTGGCTGAGGACAAAATTTCCCTCGGGGTTTTAGTATTTTGACAATCCTGAAGGATTTTATGTACCTGATTAGGGGATTATTGTCTTCGTGTTTTCACATCTTGCCCTATAGATTCTGGACTTTACTTAGTAGGTATAACCACCTACACTTTAAATACATTTCTGAATAATGCAAGTTGGATTAGTTTTGTTTAGTCTTGGCCATCTACAAGTTAGTCATCTATTCTGGACTGGTGGCTTAGAAAGCTGGCTGTGGTCCGTGGGGCGTTCCCAGAAAGTGATTTTTATCATCCACAGTAAGTGGGCTAAGCTGCCATTTGAAGAGATTTCTGTAACCCTGTTAACTTGGAGCTGGGGTTAGAGTGAGGTTTATCCTGCCTTTCTTAAGCTGTTTAACAAGAGTGGGGAGGCCTGCTCTCCAGCTGTCGCAAATTCACTGATATCCATGCATACAAGTGTCAACAGTTGTACCCATTTACACCAATTTACAGGCCCGCTGGATTTTTTTTTTTAATTTATTCTTCTAAGAAAGTTTAATAATACCAGATGTATCTAGGATCTAATTCTAGCTCAGTATCCATACATGAATGGTCATTCTGACTGCCTATAAGCAGTGAAGTGTTCAAGAACATGGGAACTGCTAGAGGACTAAACCAATATTCTTATATTGATTACTGATCTACTGCTGTTTTATATCTTCCCCCTTGGCCCTGTGCCTTTGTAATGTGAGTCCAACTCTTTTGCTGTCGTTTGTCACAGTGTTTTTGTATCGTTCCTCTCTGCCCATGAGTGCCATGTAGTGTCTACACTGCATTTTGGCCAGGGCTGTCTATTGCTCTGAGTAGAACTCCTTTTAATTTCTTAAGTTTAAAAGTTTCTAAAGTTTCTGTCATCCCCTCAAGCATGAGATCAGGTAGCATGGCACAGTGGAGAAAAACAGGGCTAAAGAGGCTGTAATGGTGTCAGATTTTGTCTCAAAGGTTATTGATCCTCCTTTGCTGAGCACTGTGGCCACAGTGAGGGCTGCAGAGAATGTTTAGTGCCAATGCAGAAAGGGCCTGTGTTGGCAAATTAAAGTCCTGACTTGTAATTCAGGGGATGGGGGGAAGTCAGAAGAGCTGTGAACACAAATTTGGAGAGAGAGGATTTTTTTGTTGTTGCTGTTGTTTGAGAATTGTCCCAATTATTGTGCTGATCACCTCTGGTAAGCCACCTTTCAGTTTTCAGTGATATGCTTGTGTATTGTTCATTACTGAAAAGCAGTTTCAAATTTTTCTGAAGGAGGAAGAAGTTGTTAATTGGCCTTTTTTCTGCTTTACATCTTCTGTGAACCTCCATCTGATAGTCATCTTGTCAAAACTGTCAGGGGAAGTAAAAAGCAGATAGGCTTTTTAGCCCAAATAATATATTGTAAGTTTTCCAGATAAGCTTGAATATTGCATTCTGTGGAGAGGAGATGTATCTGTTGTGCTTTGGGCAAGCAGGGATCTTTGGGTTTGCTTATTGCCTTCCCCACACAGCCAGTTAAAGCTCTGCTGCTATACTGGAGAGAGTATCAACACTAATTTTTCCTTAGCTTGGCTAAACTTGCCTGTCCCAGCCTTGGGCAAGTTGTTTTTTCATATCTGAAGGTAATTTTGCTAACCTGGCAATCTGTGTCATTTACTGTTTAGTTCTGCCTCCATAATTACCTGTGAGAAAACAGGGCTAAACTTGGAATTAGGTTCTCTTCTGATAAATAAGTATTATAGAGATATCCCAAATCCTTATCACTCTCTTGGATCTCAAACATTCAGATTTATTTCTTGTGAGGATCCATGGGATTTTCACACGTTGCTCATGGCTCAAGGTCTGCCTGGACTTGCTGTGGGAGGGACCTTGCTCAGAACAGTGATGTTTCCCTTCCCGCCTGTGACCCAGCAAGGATGCATGCAGTCAAAATTAACCAAATATTTGGTGCTTATTCCAGGGGGATAGGTGATTTGTTTACTTTTGTGGAATCCTGATTTCTATTTATGGCTCTGTCAGGCAAGTGCAGAATGATCTTGGCTGATTCCCTCAATCCCCCCCTGCTCCTCAGTCTCAGTTGCAAAGTGAGACTAATTCTGTGCACCTGCCTCACTGAACCATTGGAGGACATTCCATTATTGCTTGTGAAATGCTCCAAGAAACTCCCTGAAAAGCAAACCATAGAAGTCTGAATTTTAGGGGATTTGATTTAGCTCTCAAGGTACAAAGCCTCTGCTTCTGGAAATGAAGAAAACTGTGTAGAACTGCAGTGTCTGAATGCAAAAAGCTCCATCCCCAGTCACAGGTTATGTGGATTTGTTCACAGTTTGACCTCTATTAACGTTGGATATCTAGAAATAACCCAAATATCCCTGTCACAGCTTGAAACAGCCTGTCTGTTTGAGCAGGTATTGCATCCTCGGGGCCTGAGGGGAGCATAACACATCAGTACATCTGTTAACTGCAGTGTGGATCTCTGCAAGGGTGGGGAAAATGGGCAGCCCAAGCTGCTGGACATGATTACAATGGCCAGGACAGTGGGGATGGCATGCATTTATGCTTTCCACCTGGCTGGGATTCAGTACACAGTTAATTCCTCTAAAGGTAATTTTGACTCTTTTAGATGCATTTAATCTTTTTTTTCCTTTCCCACCCCTTTCCTACAGACAAGTGTTTCTTCAGGGTTTAGGGGTTTTGTGCTGTTTGTTAGAACATGTTCTTTTTGCCTCTGGCACTGGCATATGGATTTTCTATTTGTGTGACAAACAAGATAGCAGTTTACTTAGGAATTCTTGTTCCACCTGTTGCTCGAGATCCCCAGCTTTGAATCTCACTCTTCAGTTGGAAATGTTTTCAGGCATCCACTGTGACACTTGATGATGTTACGAGGAATGTAAGAATTCAACCTGCGAGCTGCATAATTTCAAGTGGATGTGCAGATAGCAGATCTTTCTTTTCTGTGGGTTTTCCTATCACCTTGCATTGTGCTAAACAATAATGCTAATCCATTCAATCACCTTGAATATTTTGCTAATCTGTCCTTATCCTGTGAATCCATCTTCAGTAGTTAGATAGGAAATGCAAGCTGAGACCAGGCAAATACAAAGTGATTGTGATGTTCTTTTTTCTCCTGAAGGAAGCATTTGATGCCATCTCTCTTAAACAGCACATGCTTTCTGATTTGATCTCGTGTTATTGATAATCACAGGCTATTTTTGTGCCCTGCTTTTGTTTAGGAGCCATCCCAAATCAATCTCATGGATCTTGCTTCCTGTCCTGTGGCATTGGCATTAGCATGTTTCTCTGCTCTGTGGCAATGACATTTGCATGGCATTCTTGTATTTAATCTGCTTTGTTGGATATTTTGCTCAGAATGTTTTTGTGGTGTTTTAATCTCTGGGGTTTATAGGATTTTATGGTGTTTTTTATCTCAGTTCATGTATCTTTCATTCCATTATTAGCATATGTTTAGGAAGAAGGTGCAATAAATGGAGGAAGGCAACTGTGTCCTTCGTTTGAATAAAACATAGGTTTGTATAAGAAGCTAATAAGAAATCATGTAGGGACATGGCCTAATTTTTGAAAGGATATTTTGGAAAAAAAATGATGCTATCTTCCTCCATCTGGATTTTCATCTGCCTTCTCATCATTTCTAATCCTCTTGCCAAAGCTGCTTTCTCAACTTTAAAATCTTTCTGGAATTAAGTGGCTTCTGGATCTTGACAATGCAACATTTTGATGCATGTGTTTGTCACATCCTGATTAGATTGGTATAACTCCTGCTCTCCCAGGTCCCTCTCAAAACTCAATTCATAAACCAGAGTTTCATACAAGATGCTTCCACTAGCGTGATGAAACAGAGAAATTCAATCACACCACGCATAGGTTATCCATTTTCCAGAGGCTGATGGGAGAGATTGGATTTTCAGAGCTCTTCTGGGCTCTTTTGTTTTCTTTTGTTTTCTTTGCTTCTGCTCTTGTCTTCCAGGCTTCAATAAATTCTCTTTTAAAGTGGAGAAAGTAATTTCCATCTCTTCTTTTCCTGGCCATTCTTTCCATGTGCTCCCACTGGAGGTGAACCACTTAAGTTTTGTCATCCTTGAATTTCTTTACCTCCATGTTCTTTTTCAAGCCCATGCATGGACAGAGTGACCCATTTTGGTTTATTTTATCAGTTCTGCCTTGTAAGTTAGAGATGTCACAACATTCTTGGCAGGCATTTAGGTCAAGCCAGTGTAAAGAAATCATGTGATTCTGAAGGTAGGGAGTTGCTCTTTTCCCTACATACCCCCAGTAATCACATTTTGTGAGCCTTATGAACATGGGGCCTTGCATTTTTCTCTCAGAAGGCAGCAAAAAACAACTTCTGAACTGCTCAAAGGTGGGAGCAGTGGCCACCAAAATCAAAGAACTGAATGTGTGCACAGTGGAAGCCACAGCACTCAGATCCCAGTCCCACCTGGAACAGAGCAGGCAGCAGCTCTGCTGAATAGTTTCCTTTCTTGCCTGCCAAATACTGAAGTACATCTCAGGGCAGAGTATGACTGGAGGGATTGATTTCCAAGCCCTTTCAGGAGGATGACTTTGTTCAATGCTAAAACAGCCAGAACCTGCACAGTTAATCACTGTTTTATGATTATTATGTGGTGTGGGATACAGCAAGCTAATGGATAGGTCAACTGGGAAGATGAACTTTTTTTCTTTGTCCATTTACAGCTCAAATTAATGTTTACAAGAACCTGTAACAGAAGGAAACCATCTCCCTAACCACTTCATATTCACTGCAAGATCACTGCACTCTCTGTTGCTAAAAGGTATAGAAATGGGGCACCATCTCAGACGAGTGTTTTGAGTTTTAGTCCCATATCAGCTTGGATGCAGGCAGAGGATGAATTTATGAAAAATAAAAGAGGGGAAAATATAAAATTCAAATAGACTTTGCAGGCTCATAAAGAGACTTAGCTCGGTGTGAGTTCTTTAGAAGCTATTTCTGCATCTTTCTCTAGAAAGATATTAGACTGTTCTTATTTTTCCAAAATCTGTTCACCCATTCCAAATTTTGACAAAGGTTTTAAAAGCTCATTTTTGTTAAGAAAAAAACAACATTTGACACAGCTGGCTTTTTTTTTTTTTTTT
>VXAC01007786.1:1388738-1510282 GCA_013399225.1 Rhipidura dahli
TTTTTTTTTTTTTGACAATCTGGGGAGGTGGCAATGGATGAAGGAAATTGTTTTTGCAAACCGGCTAAATGAATCTGGAAAGTTCCATCTTTGCTTCAAATTTTCCCAAGGCTTTAAAGAGTTTTTGAAATGTTCTCTTCACTCCAGGCTCCCTAGTTCTCAGTCTCCCTGTGTGTCTTGAGGACACTGCCAGTATCCCCCTCCCACTGCTGTATTTTGAGGATGAATTGTTTCATGTTTGTTTATGCTAAGCCATGAAACCTTGAAATT
Source organism: Rhipidura dahli (assembly GCA_013399225.1). Taxonomy (NCBI): domain Eukaryota; kingdom Metazoa; phylum Chordata; class Aves; order Passeriformes; family Rhipiduridae; genus Rhipidura; species Rhipidura dahli. Next base: position 1,389,009 of record VXAC01007786.1, read on the forward strand.
GGAATTTGTTTGCTCCTCTGCTCCCCATTCATATATGTTCTCATTCATGGTACAGTTTTGCTATAGGGTTTTATCTCCAGGGTGCTGAACTGTGTGAGGCTGCAAACATGCAGAAGGAAAAATAAGTAATTCTGTGAGCCTGAGAAGTCACCTGTCCCACAGCTGGGTTCTCTGGTGTCTGCTGAAGTATGAGCAGCAAGTGAAACTCTCCCTGTGCCTAAGACTTTCACAGAATCATGAATAAAAAGTGTTTTAGCAGTCCATTCTCAAAGCAGGGCTAGCTTCAGTGTTGTGTTGGTTACTTAGGGCTTTTTAGAGGCGAGGTTTGAAAATCTCCATGGACAAAAAGTCACAATGTGGGAGGTTTTTCCCCTCATTTGAGTTCTCTGCTGCCTGATTAAAATTGGCTTTGTTATATAATCTTTCCAGTGGAGATTGAAAGCTGTGGATGCCCCATCCCTGAAAGTGCTCAAGGCTGGGCTGGATGCAGTTTGAGGAGTCTGGTCTAGTGAAGGGTGTCCCTTCCCCTGGCAGGGGGTTGGAATTAAATGGACTTTAAGGTCTCTTCCGACCCAAATCACTCCATGATCAGCTTCCACCTGAACTTTTTCCAGGTTTTACCGTATAACAATTGCCAGAAGATTTAGTTTGCCCTGGTGTTTCATCCTCAGCTCTTTCCTTCAACCGTTACATGCCTTCAGTAATTGTTGCATTCTTCTCTACATCCCAGAAAAGTGTACAACAATAAATTTTTCTGGCAATTTTTACCCCCATTCGTGTCTATTTTTGAGGGATAACAAAATAAAAAAGAAGAAAATGCTCCAAATCCCTGAAGGTTTGAATTTTTTGGCTTAAACATTGTCATCAGGATTCTCAAACTAATCTATCCTTGCACCATTTTTCATTGCAGTGAGATGTTTCAGTGCTCTGGAACCAAGATGTGTAGTTTCAGCTTGGCTTGTTATCAAACCACATTCTGCTGGTGCATCACAGTGATTGATAGAAGTCACACTTTGAGTGCTTTGCATTCCCATCCTTCTGCATCCAACAAGCATCCAAATCAGACAGCTGACCCATGTCCCATGGCATGGCACCAAGCCCCCTCACACCTGGCTGTGGGTTAGGAAGAGGAGATGTCCTGGAGGATGATGAGAAATGTCTCTTTGCCAGGCAGCTTCCCCTCTGGGGTGTGTGGTGTGCCCGACTGCTGGGACTGTGGAAATTTTAAATCCTAAGTGATTCAATGTAGGAATTGGAAATGGACCAGAGACCACCACTCTGTCAGATGGTTCCTCATTCTCTGTGTTGTTTGGGCTGAGGCAACACCACACAGTGAAGCTCAGGTGGAAAAAACTCTGTACTTTAAATTATACAAGTGATTGGGAAAGATCTGAGCCTGATTTAACTCCCTTCTAAAGCATCTGGGATTTTTATTGATTGCAATCAAAGACAGAGAAGGTTTACAGCTTCTTTGCCATCTTCTGAAATGTTGTGTGGCAAACAAGACACTGGTATTATTTCTGCTATGAAATGTTTGCTGGTTTATCATGGTAGTGATTCTGGGAAGTACATTTGCAACATTCTCATTTTCTGGTGGACTTTCCAAAGATGAAATAATCTGGAGGTTTTGATGTAGTTTTTTGTTTGGGTTTAGATTTTTTGGTTGTTGGTTTGTTTTTTTAAAAACTGGCTTGGCCACATTGTGCCATTCCTAACACAGAGTAGTCACCTGGCAGGTGTTAAAATAATCTAATAGAATAAGGTTAATCTTCTCTCTTTAATTAGACAGCAATATGTAACACACCCAGTGGGCCAGATAACCTTGAAATTTAAAGTGAGAATAAGGACAGATTTGAGAGGAAAATGTCTTTAGTTAGAGGGAATTAGGGGTAGAAGAAACAGGAGGAAATGTTCTCTGCTATAACAGCACAACCCTACACAATCCCTCTTCTCCTCCTAAACCCCTAGAGAATGTTTCTCAGAAAATGGACTGGGATATCTTATGCTTCTCTTATCTTATGTGCTCTTACAGGTGTTGCAGGACCATTTGTTAAGCACAAACTTGTGCAATCTTGTTGAAAATGAACCTCAACAAAATTCAGGGTCTGTCAGAAAACCTTTCTTCGATTCCATAAATCACTTAAATCTCCATCTGTAGAACCTAATGTGTTCCCATCATGGCAGCACCAAAATACTTTATACCCCTTCATGTATTTCCCCTCAAAACACCACGGAGGGTTCATAATTAATTTCATAAGTGAAGTTATTGCAGTTTAGACCTGGGTTAAATAAGAGGCAATGACATGGCAGTCTCATGGTGTCACCCTAAGTGAACCATGGTGTCACTCACCCCTCTCCCGTATTGCAACACCTGGGGTTTTGTTCAGAGCTTTGCATGCCACTGTAAAACTCTCAATCAGTTGTGGTAAAGGGAGTGTCTGGCTAAAGGACATGTCCCTGCCTCGAGCTTCTGATGGCATTTACACTTGCAATCTGATGGGGCAGCAGCAGGCTGCTTGCAGACCATGTGTGTGGGAGTGCAGGGACAACAAAAGGGCCCCCCCTCCCACCAACCCAAAATAAATGCGTACTCAGAGATGCAAAACATCATTTTCAGGCTGAAAAATCTGTAGATGCAGCAAGACTATGCAGGAATACAATTAATATTCTGGTTAAGTATGGGAGTGAGAAATACCTGAGTGTGCCAGAGCCTGTTAGCAAACATTGTAAAAGGGAACCTGCAGCCATGCTCTGGTTAAACTCTGCTTGTCAGGGTCCAGCCAGCAGTTTGGCAGCCCTGTGCTGCTTCCCTGTGTGCCAGCACACACCTTCTTGGCAGTTTTGGTATCAGGTCAAACCCTTCCTCCAGGATATCCAAGAGGAAAAGGCCTTTGTGATGATGGAGGTGGCCGAGTTCTGGCATGGCCTGCTGAGGATGTGTGTGCAGCATGTCCTGGGTGGAAACAGCCTGGTACCCTGCAATTTAACTCTATTCAGGAGAGTAAAGGCAGTATCAGGTACAGTTCTGACCCCAAACACCACACATTACAGCAGATCCTCAGAACAGCTGAATGCAGCAGTATCAGCATATAAAGCCCAGAAAAATGGCTGAATTAGGGTATAACTGAAACCCACCCAAAACTCATTAGTGATCCAGTAATGTCTTACCATTTTATAGTAATCTCTGACTGCTCTAATTCCACAAACTTTGATGTTTCTAATATTCTGCCCACTCACATTGCCATTTTTTGTTGGATTTGGAGAAGCCTTGAGTACAATCAGCTTCAGCTCAAATCAGAGTTAGATGCTGGACATGTAACGTGCTATGTAAACCCAAGTGCTCTTAAACAAAGGTCCTGTCCTAGGCCTCTCAGATAGAAGAGTTCAAATCAGTGGCTGTCTCTTATGTAAGCCAATTTTTGTCCCAGTTGCTCTTTGATGAACTGGGGACAATGGGGTCGCCTCTTGTACCAGTTTTGTTGGGAAAATTAGCCCATCAGTGCTTATAAAGCAGTTGTCTCCTGCAGTGCTGAACACTTTAGAAAAGCCATGAAGAACGGAATAGCTCTGTCCTTGGATCAGGCTTTGAGGAGCATGCAGTAAGCAGGAGCCTAGGGCTGCATACTGAACAATAAGGAAGAGCCAAAATATTGAGTAGTCCAGTCATTAATGAACAGTGCAGGTCCTGGGCACAGGATGAAGAGAGAGCCTGTGGGAAAGCACCCCCTGCTCCTGCAGGCAAAGGCTGTGTCACAATAATGCCAAGCACAGGGCTGAAGGAAGGCTGTGTGTATCTGTGCAGCTGTGGCACATCCAAACTTCAAAGAGCTCAGAGTTGTGACCCTAAGGGTGGCTCCTTGGACTGCAGCTCTCTGTGCAGTGGGTCTGGCAGTAAGAGCTGAACCATCTTTTGGGGGTATTCCTGTAAGGTTGATCTACAGGGGGAACATGACATGTCTTTCCTCTTTCCTGAAAGTGAGCAGAATTCCAGATTTGTGTGCCAGGCAGTATGGGAAATGTGTTGTAATATGCAGGAATATCATCCTACAGCAGCTGGAGTATTCCCTAATTGTTTTCAGATGGGCTGTGTGCTGACTATTTGCACAGACTGAGGAAGGACAGAAGTGGGAACAAAAGCATAATCCAGGAGGAGCCATATCTCCAGAAATGCTTGCATGTTTAGTAGCTGTTTTCTGTGAACCACTCTGATGATGAAACACTTATTTCCACCCAACCTGCCCTCCAGGAACGTAGACAGACCAAAACAAAACCAAAAACAAACAAATGGTTTGAAGAAGGGCTGCTTATCTGAAGGGAAACAATTGTTAGGAAACAGCATTAGGACATTGTGGGGAAGTGCCAAGTAGATAGGGCAGGAGGGCCTAGAGGAGTTTGGCTTGTTGACAGGGAGGGAGTCCAGTAAATTAAGCACATGTTAAAATTCTCTTTCTCAGTGGTTTGCAGCTTCTGATCCATGAGCAGGTGGCTTTTGGACAACATCAGAAGAGAAAGTTTATATAATACTGCATTACAGGCTATATATGTGAGATTTCTGAAGGGCCTGTGCCTACAGTGGAAATATTTTAGGATCCAAAAGTTGGAAAAAACCCCCTGTCTCCTGTGTCATTAAGTCAGTGATGTGTTTGGTTTTGAAAAGGCCAAACAATGAATCAGGCTTTAAAATGGAAGCACTGTAGGTGTTGCCAGTCACTTGTTTAAAACACCTGAGTGCCCAAGATTGGCGTGGCAGTGACTCAGATCCAGCTGGGAGCAGGAGTCTGGGAAAGCCTTCCCAGGGCAGGACAGACGGGACCTGCTCCTGCCGGGCTCATTTGGAGAGGTCACACATGGGGATGGGCCCTTCCTGTGTGAGAGCTTTGCTAAACTGGGCTGGCATCCCAGGGGAAGTGCTGGAAACCCACTGAAACCCGGGCTGGGCACAGTGCAGATGTGGAAATATGCAGAGAGGGGGTGAGTCCTGTGATAGCTGCAGGGCTGAGCTGCTCTAGTGAGGGGATCTTACCCTCTGACACCCCAGGCACACTCCAGGTGAAGTTCTCCTATCTGCAGGATGGGTGTTTTATTTCCAGCGTGCTGCTTTGTGCTCAGGAATCCTTCTGGCATCACTGAGGACTCGGGGTGTGTAGGGAGAGTTAATACAAGAATTGAGATATACCCTGAAGATCAGAGTGTGCCCCTGTCAGGAGGGAATGCGTGTCTCCCTTGGTGTGTGTGCCTGTGACACCTATTACCCGCCCTGAGAAACGCTTGTATTCATCAGAAGGAGAAAATATCCCTTTGTGTTTATTCTTATTTAACATTGTTTACACAGAAAATGGAGAAACACATCTTTAACCGTCATGTACGATTTAAAATTATGTCAGTACACCAGGCAGTGCTCATTCTGCAAACATCTACTCCACCATGTGGTCTCCGGGAGCCAGTGCTGCTCTCTGCACGGCCAGCCTGGAGCTCACTGCAGTGGTTCTGTTAAATACCCTTTGTGAAGGTTTCCAGAGCTCTAAATTAAAAATGCAGAAAGCCGGGGAGGAGGAGAGAGTTTTGAGAGCAGGGGTTCTCTGTATCCGGAGCGTTAGGATGTCTTGCTGCCTAATTGCTTTAGAATATGTGGTCTTGAATGAATCCTTTTTAATGAATAATAGGCAAATGCATAAATCGCAAACCCCGAGCACCCAAACGGTGATGTGCACACTAATGAAGACCTGGCTTCCCTGGCAGGTGTGGAGCTGGTTTGTAAAACGCCGCGAATTTATCAGTTTTGAAGTGATATTTATGAAAAGAAGCAAGTCCTGTGCGTGTTGCCCTTGCCTTCGCTCCCTCCTGCCGCACACCTGCTCCTCCATGGCAGTCCCTGCTGCAGCTCTGCCTTCCAGGAGGTGCAGCAAGAGACACCCACTGCCCTCTGTCTCCACTCTCCCTGCGATGAGCCTGAGAAAAGGGGGGGAAGTGAGCTCTCCCCCTTCCCCAGTACCTTTTCAATTTCAAATCCTAACCCCGTTGGTAGAGCCATTTGTGGGTTGGAACTCCCTGGCTTTGTGTGTGGAGATTATCTGGAGATTCACCTGGTGCTGATCCAATGAACCAACGCAGCCTTACAAAGCTGAAGGGAAGGGTGCAGGGTTCTCTTTGTAATAAATCACACGGCGTGAAAAAGGATTTCTTTACCTCCTTTCCTCCATTATTCTCCGTATCTCACCTTGTGGAAATGGGTCTGTTAGGAAGAGACTTAGACTCAACGTGGTAGGAAAAACGAGCAGGGCAGGGAGAACTGAAGGTAAAGGAAGGCAGAGCTCCTGGAGGTTTCTGTAACTTGGAGATTCCAGAAAGAAGAGGCACAACCTGAGAGAATAGGAAAAAGCCCTGAAAAATAAACCCCACGTGGGCCTTGATACCAAATCCTTCCTCAGGATGTTGTGCCTAAAGCAGCAGCATGAGAAATGCTTAAAGGCAGTGATGAGTTCAGTCCCAGAGGCAAAGGGGGTCTGTCCAGAGGTCTGCCCAGCAAGCCGGGTGCTGGTCTGAACATCTTTGGTTTTACTGAGTTGAGCTGGTAACCTCTTGAGATCTGGCTGCCTCCCAAGTAGGGAGGGATGAATACAGCAAAATGTTTCAGTTTCCAGTGCAATTTTGTAACTCATTTGCTTTGACTGAATTTGCACTGTGTTTATGTAAATTTATAAACACTGTAATAAATTTATCTACTTACAGAAAGCAGAAATTTTAGAAAAAGGCTGAAAAACATTGGTGAAAAACAAATTCTAATTCAACAAGAATATTCTCAGAACCTGATTTAAATGAACATTCAGTCACGAAGCAGAAACACAGTATGTGGTCTGTATATCTAGCAAACTACAGCAAGCATAATCCAAAATTCAAACAATGGGTAACAGCTTAAATGCTTTAAATTACATACATGTCATTTCTTGTGGCTGCAGTGACTGTGTGACCACAACCCAGGTTTTCACAGTAGGAATGAAGACCACAATCAGGCAATAGTGGCAGGTTGCTATTTGGCTTGTAGCTCACCCATTCTGGCTGTGCTTTTTTCTAACCTGGGAGAGGCTGTGCCTGCACATCATTCTCGTTGGGCTCTGTGGCACTGTGCCACACTCATGAGAGCATCCATGGGCATGGTCATTGGGCCTCATGGAATGGGACATCCTCCAGTGTCCTTGCCCCAACCCTCACTAACTCCGAAGCTGCTTTTGTCTTCCCTTGCAACTCTTGGAGTCTGTAATGTCTCCTGGTTTTCTGTCTTCTGTGTCCCCTTCCTAAGATCATCCTTAAATAGTTCTTTGATATCATTAAAGGCCTTTTCTTTTCCCCTCTTGTTAATTTTGTGCTGAACACATTAGTTTATTTATGGCACAAAATAAATCTCATCTGTACAGGGCAGATTTGGAGGAACTTTCTAAATCAGGGGAACACTTACAGCCATGTGAGGAACTACATTGAATCCAATGACAACAATTGCAGTCTGAGTGAAAGAGCTGGTCTCAAATATTAAAAGGTTATGTATTATATTAGAACACACTTGTTTCCCACCATAGAGCTGCTGTTTCCAGAGCATATCCATATTCCTACTTTGCTTACCCAGTGTTAGAAGCAGCAGGCAAACTGTTAAGCAGTGCAATCAGCAGCAAAGTCTTCCAGAAATTAGCTGCTTTAAGACTGGGAGGATGAATTAAAAAGCAGTGCAAGATGCAATTTTTAAGTTATCCTGTTCTCAAGCCCTTGCATTGGAGGCATTAGCCATGAGGGAGATCACATCAGCTGGGAGCAAGATAATAAAATGAATGCAGGGTATGTAATGGGCATGTGGGAGACTCTTGCCGTGTGTTTTGGTCCTGTCCTGATATACGTGAGCTTTGGGAGACAGTTCTGCATGTAATGGAGTCAATAATCAAATCTGAAGTACCAAGGAGCACGACTTGATGTTTCCTTAGAGAGGCCACAAGTTTGCAGCAGATGAATAAAGAGAGAATGTGGTAGATACAAATTTGTCTTTAGGCAAAAAAAGGAAAGAAAAAAGACTTGGAAACTGGAAAGGGGGAGAAAATATTACACTGTTTCCAGACTGGAAAGAAATAGTAATGCCTACATCAGAAACTTAATTAATTGTTGTTACATTGATAAATATGTGATATACCACATCAAAGACTAGCTAAATGATATTTGGAAATTAATTTGGATTCCTATTAAAGAGAGCTCAGAGGAGCTTCCCAAATGAATAACTTGTTTGCTAAGCACTGCTTTCTTCTGTTTATAAAGTCTTTTCAAGTAAAGACAACTATTTGCAACTGTTCTTGTTGTTTTAAATGAACTACGAGATTCATCACTTACCAGATATGCATGGCACATCCAAATACTGCAAACTTCAAGGCCTTATTTAGGATCTAAAAAAAGTTGGGTATTGCTTACTTCTTTTCCCTATGGGGATGACTTAGATAAAGTTATCTAAAAAGTCCCAAACCCCAAATTTAATACTGACAGTCCTTGTTTGAATTTAAAATTTGCTTCTTCTCCTCTCTAGCTTGGCCACTTCAAGTCCTTTGGAGATGAACATAATGGAATCAAAATATGCTCATTTTCTCTAGTGTTAAATATTGTTAAAATAAATTTCAATGTGACTCATTAACTATATCAAGAGATACAAGTTCAGATTCTGAGCTCTTAAGAAAGTTTTTGTACAGTAAGAATGTTGTTTTCTTGGGAACTGTGCCAAAATACAGCAAAACTCATGACAGTTTCTGCTTTTATTAAATGGAAAACTCATTCCTCTCATTCTGCTCTTCTGCCAGTTTTATCCTGGTGTAATTCCACCTACATCTCTGGAAGTACTTCTGCTTTTTATTAATGTCTATGAGTTCAAAAGAAGATAGGATTTACTAGAGCTGAGTGCAGAGAGTTTACATGAAGACAAAAAGAAGAGAGAGGGAAATCTGGAGCAGTGTGCCTGTAGAGTGGTATAGCAGCAACTTTCAGAGTTGTCTGTGGAATTGTAGCTGTTGCAGTGTCCAGAAAAAAAATCCATCTGTTTCCTAGACAAGCAGAGAAGCGGCCACCAGGACAAGGAGATGGTTTCTCCACCCCAGCAAGCCACCCAGGGCAGCAGGGATGGAGCTGCAGAGCTGCCCGTGGGTGTCTGAGCTCCCAGAGCTGATGGTTGGGCTGGGTAAGACCAGGGAGCAAAGCAGCTCCTGCTTGCTTAGAAACCCATAAGAATTTTTACCAAAGAGAATGTTCCATTAACTTTGTATCCTTTGGCTCACAGGAAGATATTTATTCATCAGGTTTGGAAACTAATTTTCATCCTCTGATTTCATCCCCTCACTTTTTTAAGCATTTCACCTCTCTTAGTTCTTTTTACTTTCTCTTTGCCAATTAAACCTATGTTTTGGGTCTTCAGATTCTTAGAATTTTTTGTCAAAGGATAGCACTGCTGGAGTGAATCTCAATTGTTTGCATAGGTGTGTTTAAAAGATTAAGGCTGAACAGACATTCTTGTAATAGACATGGGATCAATGAAAGCTCTTCTTTTCTCAAGAAGCTTTAAGGCTTAGCAGCGAGGTTGATTTTTTTGTTTGTTTGTTTTAACTGTAGAGGAAGTTGCATCTCTGCCTGGGCTTTTATTATTTGTGTGGTCTTCCACAGAACTCCTGAGCAAAAATCTACCCAACTATCCCAAGCTCAGTGTGAGACGACAGAGCTCTCTTCCTGCTGGTATCAGTAGCCAGATTGTCTAGGTGATCTCTGCAGGATGCAGGGGACCTGATTTCTCCCTCTTCCTAATTGTGTCACTTCCAGCTTTTTCATTTCCTTTTCAAATTTCAAATTTTCAGTTTTAGTGTTCACTCTGACGACAGCCCCCTGAGTTTCAGTGGGGCCTCACAAAGAATTTGGATACTACTCCGTGGGGCTGTGAGCAGCAGAATCCAACTCAGGACAGCGTCCTGGGAGGGATCTGAGTTGGGGCAGGAAGGAGAAGCCAAGGTGGCATCCATGCTCCAATGCCTGCAGGATCTGATGGCCAAAAAGCATTTTAACTTGGTGATTTGGTTGGCTAATTTTGTGCAGGCAATTGCAGGAGGGGATGAGACCAAGGCCCCGGGTTAGTGGCCCAATGACATTCATCTTTTAAATCCCTTAAGCACAAACTTAATGGCCATTGATTAGAGTGCTCTGAACAGCCTTGCTGACTCAAAGCCTGGCTGAGGGCAAGCTCAAAGTCCAGTTTGGTGGCGCAGTGTGTGCATCACCCTCCTGGCTGCAGCCCCTCAGCCACAGCTTCCAAGAGAAGGGAACCTCCAAGGTCAGGGAAGGCTGTTTCCAGGGCCAGCCTGCCAAGCTGGGAAAAGGCAAAGGATTCAGGGAGCACAGGTTGTGGAGGGGCAGGAGGCTGAATGGCCAAAGCTGTTTCAGTTGATATTCTGCTGGTCACGTTGTTTCTGACAGGGGCCATTGCTGCAGTCTTTCCTCAGGGGAGCTCTTGCTTTGTTCCCCCCATGAGAACAACATCTATAACTACCTCAGCCACAGAATATATTCCTAATTCTGCAGCTGATCCGAGGAGAGGCTGCAGCCCATGTAAATCCTTTGTGTCTGTTCTCTGTGTGTGTGTGTCTGTGTGCAGGTGCTCCCTGATGGGGTTTGACCTGAACCGGCACTGGGCAAATCCCTCTCCGTGGGCTCATCCCACCCTGCACGGAGTGAAGGAGCTCATCATCGACATGTACAACAACCCGGTGAGTGGGGACGGGGCTGCTGAGCCTCCCCTCGTGCTCAGGGACCCACCCTCTGTCGCTGCAGTGATGCCAGCATGATTTTTGTCTTTTCTTTTATACCCCCTGTTATACCTTTTTACAACTTCTGTATTCTCAGTGCTTTTTGCCTACATTCAGGTACTTGTTTGTTAAGCTGGGAGAGTGAACATCTTAGAAGCTTCATAGTGAGGGATCAGTGTGCCCAGAGCCCAAGGTCCTCTCCAGAACACATTTTGTAAACTGAGATAGAACCATCCAGGGGAAGGTTCCTTGGGGAGGGGGGCTCATTTGAGCCTCTCATTGGGGAATCTTTGATAGATGTGCTCATTAGTAACACCTGGAATGTAAGACCAGATCTTTTAGGAGAGGGTGGTTGGAGTGGCCATTGTGGGGTGCATGGAGGTGCATTTGACCTGGATGTGGTGCACCTAAGGATCCTTAAAATAAATACCAAGGTAAAATCCATTTTACCCTTCTAACTGTGTTTGACTCTTGATTTTAAGACCAGGAAAAGGCATCAGCAGGGTTCTGTGGGATGCCAGCGACCCCTAACCCAGTGGAAAACCAAAATAGGGGAGAAGTGAACAAACATCCACCCCCACTACTGCAGGAGACCAGGGAATGGTTGTGCCTCTTGCCACAGGAAGCATCAGAAGTGGAGAAAGAAGTGAAATGAAGTTCAGCTCAGATTAACTATGAAATAATTCTGAAAGCAGGGCCTAAATTCAATCGAGCTGCTCTCCTGCTCTGAGCTGGATTCAAACCAGCAGGCCCCCCAAATTGAATTAGGGGATGGCAGTGATGCTTAACCCAGGGCTCTGGCAGTGGTGGCTGTGTGGTGTGCAGTGCAGGAGGGGGAGAATATTTGCAAATATTATATAAACACATACTCATGCTCACTCAGAGAAGCAGAGGTGTTCTTGAAGGTGAAATCTTAGCTAATCAGAGGAGATGGATTATGGAGAATATGGAGAAGAGGAGTGAGAGGGAGGCAGACAGCTATTGAATGTTTGACATCAAAGCACAGAAGGATTATTGAACGTGGCACCTAAGAAAAACTGCTGGAAAAAAATGGAGATGTATAGGAAAAAATCACTACCAAAAAATAAGAGGAGATTTTATAGATTATTATATTTTTCATTATGGGATTTCTGGTATTTGCCCTTTCTTTTTGCCTCTCACAGTGGAGAGGGAATTTGAATCTTTAATTCCCTGAAGTTTTGCTAATTTTTCCTTTTGTTTTTTTATCTTTCTTTTCTTTTTGTTTCTGTGAAAAAGGACCTGGCTTGCCTGGCTAATAAAGAAAGAGGATTCTTACCCCCGGCTACATCATGTATAGGATAAGACCTCCTTTAATTTAACTCCTGGTTTTCCCAATACATCTTTATTGGACTTTTTATCTTCCAGCTGGTAGTAATACCTGTACAGAGGAGATTTTAGGTACAAGGAAGATAGGTTAATAGATAAGATCCTTACGTATGGAGTGGAATCCAATTGCATGAAAAATATTTTCTTAGACTGCTAATTGCATGGCACAGAATTTGTCTTTCTCTTCAGTTTCTGCAGCACCTTGCACTGTGCACTGTGCCTCTGACCAAGGCTCCCAAGCTCTTTTAGAGTGATGATGATAATGATGGGAAGGTACAGGAAGGAGCTTTGGAGCCAGCCTGGTCTTTTCTGTGTTTTCTACCCCAAAAAAGCACAACAGTTTTCCTTCTAGATGATGGAGAGAGCATGCAGACTGCTTTGAGAAGAGTTTTTTTCCAGGAATGACGTGGTCTTTAAACATGGCAAGAAAGTTGGGTGCAGGGAAATGCCTGTAGCCAGTAAGGCAACAAACCCTGGCACTATTAAAACCAACTGCCAGTAAAATAAAGCTGTTCTTGGAGGTAGGGGAAAGTTCCTTTCAGCTTCATCCCATTCTAAGGAAGCTTTGAAAATTGTGGTAACTTAGAGCTGCCCTGTGTGTGAAGAATGAATTAATTTGCTTTGGTGGCTAAAATGAAAAATCGAAAAAACTGTTTGGTGAGAGCTGGTCTGAAATGGAAACCTTTTTTCCCCTCTGTCTTTCTGTCTCCCACTCTCCCCAGTGATCAACCTGCGATGAACCAGTTCCAGTTAATTTCTTTCTGAGGGAAAGAAAATGGAGCCTTTCAAACACAAGTTTAACATTTCATTTTCAAGGTTATTTAATTTAAAAAAATACTATTTAGAAATCTTTTCTTTTTGGGGGGGTGGGGGTGGTTAAAGTACCAACAAATTTCAGGTTGCTCTTCAGAATTCCATTTCTCAGGGAATTAGCTACCCACTGAAAAAATCTTGTCTGGTTTTATCATCTCTTTGTCAACACCAGCCCTTCTGGCAGTTCCAGGGATGCTCAGCAGTGCAATGCACTGTTATTTTCAGGCAATACCAGATTCTTAGTCCCTCTGATCCCACTCATATTTGTATGAAACAACCCTATCCAAAGTGCTGGGGAAGACATGCCAGCTTCCTCAGAGAGAGGGCATGGGACTGTCCATACACCATCCTGCTTTGTCTTTATTAAGCTAAATAAAGCTAGTAATAAATATAATAAATAATAAATAAAAATAAATATAAGTAATAATAATAACATATTAATAATAATAACATTAGTAAAGCTATCCTGCTTAACAACTTTATTAAATTATGCCAGAATGAGCAGCTAAAAATTTGAGGTGCTTTTCAGATGTAGAGTTTTACTTTCAGATGAGTAATACATGATAGATGGTTGGCTGCATGCACAGGTGACCTTCTGCAGGAGGGCTGCGGTCAAACTGTGTCACATCAGGCATTTCACAGCTGAACATGTCTGTCCTGCCACCCCTCTCCTCACCTGAAGTCTTCCCACACTGGGGAATATGAAATGAAACAAAATGCAAAGCCCAATTCTCTGAGAAATTATGTAATAAAAAAATAACCTTCATCCCTCCCCTTGCAGACAAGATCTGCCACAAAGGGCTGTCCACAGAAGACTGGATTGCTTAAAGCAGGGGAAGTTTGGCTTCATGTTGCCATTGCAGAACAGCTCAGCACAGGACTTTTAGATGTATTCATTCCCTTAAATCACTTAAGGAAAATTAGCTGCCATAAGACCATAAAACCATGTTTTAAATATTGCTGCATAGGAGGATTTTTCTTCTGCTCTGCAGTATGGGAGATAAGCTCTTTCCTTTGAAAAAAAAGTTCATTCTGGAGCAGGGAGGATGAGTGACACAGAAATAAGTGAAGTGGGTATGAGGCACACACACGATGCTGAAGCTACAGTGATTCCAGCACTGAGTGTTCCAAGGCTGAGTGTTTGCTGCAGTTACTGTATAAAAATAATCCAAAGCACTTGTGGTTCACTGTTCATCTGGGTTTTAACAAAGTGGGCTTGTTTATTTTATTTTTAAAGTGTTTCAAATTGCATAAGGACCAAGTCACCCTTAGGAAGGAATGGACGGGTCAAAAAACGAGAGAAGGCTGGGAAGCTTTTGATCTCCGTGTCACTGATTTTGGCACAGTAGCTCTGATGATCACTGTCATTGTGCTGACCTGCATGGAGTGAGGGGATATTCTCAGCTGTTTCTAGTGGTGTCAGTCTTGCAGATGAGGCTGAAGTGATAGACTCTTCTGGCTCGTGTGCTGCGGGCTGGGGATATTTCTGTTCCCAGGTACCTTGCCCTGCTGAGAAAGAGCAACATCTTCCCACCACCCCACCAGATGATAGCTGTTGAAGCAGCTGATGGTGTTCCTGTCTGGGCTGGAGCAGGCAGCAGAATTATCTCAGAAGGTGAATGCATTGTTTAAACCAACTCAGCTGACTTTTGTTTGGAGCATGTTAAATCATGCTCATATGAGCCATTCCAACAGCTGAGCTGTGGGGCCAAAAATTTCTGCTTGTGCATGATAACAAGCACCAGCATGCCTTGAGGGAGCATTGCACAAGGCTGGATTATTTTTGGGGGGCCACCCCCGTGAGTGACAAATGTGTCATCCTTGTGTGGACAGGAAAGAGACAGTTATGATCACAAATACCTACTCATTTGTGATAGATGGTTTAAGATGCCTGGAATCAGATTTGTTCCATGTCATTCAGCAAAGATTGATACCTTCACTGTCCTGTTTCTACCCCTTCCCTCTGCAAGGAAGACTGGGATAGGCTATTTCTGTCATTTGGTTCTCTTAGGACCTAGGAGACAAGGGATAGGCAGTGACTGACCATTTGGGATGAATCTGTTTCAAGTAATTTTCCCCTCCCAAATGAAAATGCAGACACTCCCATTACAACACTGGAGTTTTTCTTTCTACCATGTTTCTTCTATTCTGCCTGTTTTCCACCTCCTGTTGAATTGAAGCTGGAGTCCTACAAGCAAATGATTCCTTTGCTAGATGCTGTTCACCCTGTGCCCTGAGTAAGCCTGAGACCTGTCCAGAAAAGAAAAGAAAACACAAAAAAAACCCACTTACCTGGGACCTACTACTTAATTAACATCTCCTTTGTCATGCACACTGACGCTAAAATTTAAATTATTTCTGCATGAGTGAATTTTCTGTATCCACTCCTAACTTGGGAGTTCCCAATGTTGCTGCCCTTGAATACTTTTAATACTATTCTGGGTGAAAGTTTTCTCTGATTCAATGCAAAGTGAAAGCCCCAGCATGCTAAACTCTGAGTCATCTGCTGGGCTGGAACCTTTAGATCCACCACACAGACATCTGCCACAAGGGCTGATGAATTAGCTGGTAAAGGATGGCAATCTGCTATTGCTGTGGACAGGAATGAGGGAGGGAAGGAGCCTGTGGGCTTCAGGGGAATCTGCTGCCAACAGAATTAGTAATAAGAAAGGGTGAGTAAACTTAATACTGTAGGCATGGGGAGGGGGTGGTATTCAAGGGTGAATGACACCATTTATGGTTTTGAGCAGGGCTTTTAAGATCCCATGTGCAGGCTCAGACTTGAACAAAATCATTATTTTCCAATCTTGCTGTCTCTGAGGAGGCCTAGCCCTTGATCCAGGCAGGCTTGAGCAGACAAGCAGTGAGAGTCCAGGGGAATTACCCTGGTAAGTTCACGGGACTGGATTCTTCAGCAGGTGACTGTGTTCCTCTGCAGAAAGGGAATCTATTGACTGTCTTCCAAAGTTACTGGATGTACAGTGCTCTGGGTCTGGGTTATCATCTCTCCCCAGGCCCTTCTGTAGAGGCTGATGGGTGTCCTCCTAGGGCTGGCTCCCCTCAGAACATCCTGCACCTTTTCCCTACAGGAAGACAGCAGAGAGGGCTGATTTTGGGGGAAAGGGCCTGATCTCTGAGTTCCAGATTGCTGCTGATAACAGAGAACAGGTGAGGTTGGAGGTTGAGTGGTGTGAGAAGCAGGTGAGCTCCCCCATGAAGGGAAACACATTGTCTCCCTGACTGTCTGTAACTCCCTGGAGTGACTGTCCTGTCCAGCCAGGTGGCTTCTCTCGGTTTCCCCACTGCCAAGGAGTTCAGTCTCCTTCCCGCCCTGTGCTCACAGACTTCTGTCCATTTTCTGGCTCTCCCATTCTGGTTCTGTGTTTTCCTCTCCACCAGGAGGTTGCAGGTGTCCTCACCACTCCAGACCACTCCCCAGC
The DNA here is from genome assembly GCA_013399225.1 of Rhipidura dahli. NCBI lineage: Eukaryota > Metazoa > Chordata > Aves > Passeriformes > Rhipiduridae > Rhipidura > Rhipidura dahli. The sequence continues at coordinate 1,405,414 of VXAC01007786.1, forward strand.
TCTTTCAAAGGTGCAGTTGGTGCTTGAGGAAGACCCTCCATCCCTGCCCCTCTTGGTGCTGCTCCATTCCAGATGCTGTTTAGACCACACACTGCAATGCTGCTGTTCAGCCTGCATCTTTTCCAGGCCTCCAGTAGCATCCCTTAGAGTGTATTGTCAGGGAGAGGAGTTGTGACTGTGCAGGAACCATGGTCCAAGTGGGGATTTGTGGAGTTGTGGGAGTGCTCCACAAGCAGCACATCCAACCCCCGGCTTTCCCCATTATCCTCAACTTTTGCAGTGAAACAAATCAGGATTTATTTTTCTCCCTAGTATCCCTGCCATATTTTGAGAGAAGCATTCTGTTTTTACAGACAGCCAGGTCACAAAATATAGACTTAAAATCCTGTGACTGATATTTTGCAGGTTGCATCTATCCCCAATGGCAGGGTTGCTTTAGTGACCTCACATCCTCTCTGCCTTGGGCAATGCCACGTTCTTCACCAGACAACTCCACGTACAGAAAAATGCAGCTGCTCTCCAAGATGTGTGTGCTTTGCTGGAGAGTGGCATAAATTTTATTTTTGTCAGTCCTGCAAATTGTGTCAGTCTTAAAAGGCTCTGCTTCCACTCACCCTGTGAAATGATGTTTTTAGTATTACCATCAGTGTGACACTGGATAGTTGACAAGTAAAGTATAACAACAGATTTTGCAAGGGTTTCACATCAAAATTGCACACTTAGGCTTCTTATGCTATAAGCCCTCAAGTAGCATTTTCAAATCTAACATTTGAATGACTGCAAGCAATTGTTTTCTCTTCAAAATTCTTACTTTTCCCTCATCATCTCCCCTGCTCCTGTTATAAATTGGAGCAACAAACTGGAATATATTTCACTGGAAAATTATAAGCTCGTTCTAGCTGAAGCCAGTTTGGGTGTTAATAAATGCTTAGAGAGGCTGTGGGTTGGGGTTTGGTGCTGCTCAGAACTCACTTGGAGCCAAGCAGATCAGCTGGGGTCTGCATCATCTGCTGTGAGGAGTCATAGCAGATTAACTCAGGGTAATGAGATCTGTAGCACCACACACTACCTGGCTCCATTTTGCTGTTAGCAGAGCTCCTATCCTTCCTTCCCCAGCTAAACAACACAACAGTAGTGAGTAATCATTTCTAACTCAATACTGGATTTGAACAACCCCCGGGGAAGTGATGCTCAGAGAGTCCCTCAGACATCCTGGGTTGTCATTTGCACCGGCTGGTTTTCACTCTGACATCAAAACACCCATTGCCAGGCGTCACCTTTTGCCAACAATTCTCAGGATAACCTAGTATATGTTATTCTGAGCTCTTCTTAGGCAGGATGGCCAACATGCTGCCTCCTCCTGGAATTAGGAGAGGGATCACCTCTGCTCAAGCAGTGTGTACTCAGCTGTGATCACCCTGTGGCCTCTTCCTATGGCAGTGTTCATGTTTGTGCCACTCTGTTGGCATTTCAGAAGTGCTCCTCTCTTGCAAGTCCCTTTTGACTGAAGTGTAGCTTTTCAGTATTTTGAAAACATCATTCTTATTTCAGTTTGCTGTTGAACAGTGCTAAGGGCAGCCTTTCCCTCAGTGCTGCAGTTTAGCAGCGTGCTGCACCCATGACTGTCTGATTCCATAGCTCGTGCTCAGGATTTTGACTCTTTTTCGCACCTTCCTGCTGGACCAGCATAATCTGTTATTAATTCTCTATCTAACACTGTACTTCATGTAGGCTGTTTAAAAGTTTTCCCATTAAACTCTTGCCATTGTAAAATATGGATAAATTTGGTATCTACTGACAGAAGCAAAGGTGGTGTGCATGATCAGTTTGTTGGCTGTGGCATTTTCTGATAAGAAATCTTGTGGGAATAACAGTTCAGAGGAACTACTCAGCTCCCTTTTATGTAATTTTAACAATTCTGCTTCCTGGAGTAAACATTCTCTATTGATCTAGTAATATGTTCTATGTTTATACCAGGTAAAGGAGATTCTCATCTTAGCAAATTTAAAACACAAACAATATTTGGAGAAACTTGCAAATAGCAGAGCTGGTGTTACACTAGAACAGATTGTTTGCAGGAGATGCTGAATCTTTGCCACTGGAGGGTTTTATGATCGGTATTTATTGGTAAAAAAGTTAAGATAGAGTTCATTCCCTTTTGAGGCAGTTGAATACACTCAGTAAACTCTACAGATTTCCTTTTCATCTAAAATTAATCTGTGATTTTTGTCCCTTCCCTTTGATTTGTTTTCAACATGTAAACCTTCACAGATATAAATGTATATATAAAAGTGAATATATCATTTCTCTGGGTAAATCCTCATGGGTATAAATGTATGTATAAGAGTGAATATATCATTTCTCTGGTAACGTTTAGGAATCATTGACACCCTTAGATGAAGTTCCACCAGCACCTGTGAACTCCTTGTTAAAGTGATAGTCAAGGAAGGTAGTGCTACTCAGGCTAACCAGTGCTAATGGTCTTATTTTTTTGCTAAGTAAAATTCATATTTGAAATTATAAATCACATTTCATCTTAACTAGACAGGCTTTTTTTGGCTGATTTTGTTTTGTTTTGATCACACTTGCATGCTCATAATCTAGCTCTGGCTGATGCTCCACTATACTTCTGTCAAATACTCCAGACTCTCCAGGAAATGTGTCTGAAATGGGTCTACAGATACTAAATTTCTCTGTTTGTACTCAGTCATTGTGCTAATCATATCACCATAGTGGTAATATCTGACACAGACTGTGGTTTCTTTGACTGTTTTTTTTTCCTTATTCCCATTTATTAATGTTTTTATCTAGGATAGGAACAGCTTCAGGTAAAAAAAAAATACAAAGAAGAATGAAATGTTTTCATTCAAGAGACTAAAATTTCCCTTTTTTTCAACACAATAATGGACAGTTTTCACTTGTACCTGACACTTCTAAGCTGTTGTTCTCCATGGTACCCACACACCTGCACGAAGCACTGCAGACAGGTTGGTGTGGGGTTCACTCTCGTGTTTCCAGACAAGTGCCCCTTTTCTCAACTGTAATTTTCTCATGGGTTGTGTTAAAACCTGCATCCTGTGACATGGGGTGTCTGTGTGCAGTGACATCTGCACCTTGCTGCTCTGAACATCTAAACCAGTTTGTTTGGTTTTTTGTTTTTTGGTTTTTTTTTTTTTCAGGAGTTAGCCTTCCTGAGGAATCTCTGTGCTGCTGCTTCTTGTTTGGGGCAGGTGTGTTAGTTATGCCCTCCACTTTGCAGTGATCTACTGTGCACCTTATCTTTTCTCCCAGGTGTTTTATTACAATTACATGGAACTTATGTTGCCGCTTTCTTAGTTTTAGCTCAGCATCTCAGTCTCTTTCCACAGCTCTTCAGGGCCTTTAGTCAAACTCCTCTCTTTTACCTTGGATCAAAATGTTATCCATCAAAGCTTTAGTATCCTCTCTACCATCAAAACATAGTTGTATTTTCCTGGGATGTGCCTAGGGGGCTGAGCACAACTCAAATATCCCTCTGAGGAAATAGTGTCTCCTAAAATAGTTTTTTAAAGATGTACTGCCATGTTCTCTATTTTTCTAGGGGCATCTGCCAGCACCCTGCTGATGAATCAGAGCCATCTCTCCAAAGAATTTACCCCTTGCCAGTGGAGGAAAATATTCCCTTTATACAATACACATATTTTTTTCTTGGACTGAGTGTACAACAGGGGTTTAATATGGATTCTTTTCTCCCTCTCTTGCATCTTCTTCCCACTTCAAAATTCTCTAATTCTTACAGATATGACATTATCAAATTCCTCTTAGCATCTGCATTGGGGAGAGAGGATTTCAGATTTTTTAATTTTAAGTAACATTAATCAGGGAGTGACTGACATGTTCAGTGCTGCACTGAGAGTTTCCTCGAGTCTGGCAGATATGATTAAGCTCCTCCTCAGTAAATCTGGTTTTGTGTTTCTCCTCCCCTTCTCAGTTTTTCAGCAAGACACGAGAGTTTGAGATTTTTTTTTTAACCACTTACGAAAAACTCCCCCTCTGCTTCTGCTCCTTCCCCAAGTGCTTCTATAAACTGGGTCAGAGTCAAGGTCACTGCCAAGTCTGCTTCAGTGCTTGCATTTGAACTGCTGAGCACTGAGGAGAATGAGCTCCTGCACCACACAGCACTCAATTCCAGCTGCCTCTTGCCAGAGCTTCTTGGAGTCAGGGCTTCTCCCAGGATGCAAGTGGAAATGCCTGCAAGGAGCTGATCCATTTGATTTTCCCCACTTCACATGGTGTTGGGACCATGCCCTTTGCTCAGTTTTCCTGGGATTGTATTTGCCTTTTAAGACACAGGGGCAGAGTCACTGCCAGGGCTTTTTTATTTAATACAAAAGAGCTCTTAGTATTGAAAAATGATTTAGAGACAGCTGGCCAAGTGTTTGACCTAACTCTGTCTGTTCATGCTATTCTACTGGTGCAAGAGAGCAGTAATAGAGCCAGTGGACAATTAGCCCAGAGCACGCAATGAAGATGGGTGAAGTGAAATGCTGATTTTAAATGAGGATATTGACATAATAGCATCTCAATCAGGGAGAATAGCAGTGTAAAATTATACACCAGTAACAGAGGAAACCAAGCCAGCAGGGGACTGACATTATAGTTCAAAGAAAGATCAGAAGGAAAAAAGAGAAAAGAAGAAAAGGCAGGGTGTGGAATTGTATCAACAAGTAGTGAAAAATCTCACAATCTCTGTGCATTAAAATTTCATGCCAAACTGGGATGGTAGCACTAAGCATCTTTAGTGTCATGCTCAGAATTACAACAGAATCAATGAGGACTCCAAGAATGTAATGACAGAGCCTGATTAAGGGTCATGATTAAAGGTGATGTAGAAACCACATTTATACACTTTAAAAATGACATCTTCTGGAAGCAAGGAAGCAAAAAGCCTGAAAGAGAAGAGCAAATTTTTTTAAATTTATCCCTTAGCAAGGATTAAGTCTTGATTGAAGATGTACCTGTCAAAGAAACTTTCCACAACAATAAATATAAACATGCTCAAATTCACCATTCCTGGTGGAAATCAAAAAGACCCATGGCACATTCTTCTGAAAGGAGACCAACACAAAATGGAAAAGAATTTTAAAAGCATTCTCGAAAAGGGCAAAACAGAACAAAATAGCACTTTGGAGTGACATGGCAGCTATATAAAATCACCATTGTAGGAATGCATTTTTCCAGCTTTACCATTAGATAGTGTTACACCTCTTTGAAAAACTCCACAACTTTATAAAAGGTTGCATGAGACTTTAGCAAAGGGGATTATTAGACAAGAAGAAGGTCATTAGCATTAAAGGACACCCTTTGAAGTCTTGCCCAAATGAACTAAGGAAAAAAAAAACCCAGTACACTCTTGCAAGTTAAATGCAAACCCATAATAATAGCAGACAAAAACAATTTTGAGGAATAACTTGCTAAAGGCATAAAAACTAATAATAAAAACTTTTTCAAACACATCAGAGGCAAGAAGCCTGCCTGAAGGTCTATAAGGTTGATAGATGATCAAGATGTAAAAGTGCTCAAGGAAAATAAGGTCTTTGCAGAAAAGCTAAATGAGTTATTTGCTTTGGTGTTCACAGTGAGGAGCCTAAAGGGAATTCCCAAATTAGAGCTGCTCTTTATGGGGGACAAGTCAGATAACATGGATAACAGTGGTTTAATGGTAGTTTTCATTTTTGAAAGCAGAATTTATACATCTGCCAGCCTGGTTTTGGGGGGTTGACAAGCGTGAAGATAAAAGCAATCAACCTGTTGCCTATTTTGAATTTCTGAAAAGTGTTGGCAAACTTCTAACCAAATGATTTTAAGGAAGTTAAGAATCCAAGTTGTCGATGGGTGATACGAGTTTTGGGTGCTTATTTGTGCTTCTGCTTGCATTGTTTCCTTAAATGTCCTGTGCTGCCCACAGCCAGAGATCTCTGTGGGGCAGAGATCATAAACTCGTGCATGGGAAAGAAAACACATCTCTTGCTACTGCTGTCTGGCAGCCTCTTGTACTATTCTCAGATTAAAGTAGAAGAGGGGGGGCTGTTTGGTGGCTGCATTGGCACCATCAGGTTTGTGGACAGCCAATAATGATTGTTCTGCCTACACGAGAGCTCTGCTCTGCCCCGTGTACCTCTGCATTCCTGTAGTTCTGGTGCTTGGGGAGGCCTGAATCTTGGTAGAGTTACTTTGCAGTGCCATGACAAAAAAAACCCAAAAAACCAAAAAACAAACAACAAAAAAAGTGAAACTGTGTTTTGATGGGAAAAGTCTACAGGGTATATGATTTCCCTGGATAAAAGATCATTATCCTCGGGGGAGGCCATTATATTGTCTTTGTGACAATATGCAGAGGTATAGGATAGGTCCACTGCTTTCTTGGCATATGTCATTCCAAAATAGTAATCCCAAATAATCCTGTAGACAGGATTCTCCACTGCTTATTTTCAGCCTGTGCCTGGTTTATTGTGTCAAGCAGAGCCTGTGCCTGACAACAGGAACCCTGTGAGGAAAACACAGCGACTGCCTAACAGCTGAAAGGAAGGTAACTGATGGATCCAGTGGGGATATTTAGGTAGATAGGCTTTAGTTACAGACTGGGTGGCTAGAGCTGAACAAATAATGCTGTTTCTCTTCTGCAAAGTATAATAGATATCCTTTATGATTTCAGGTTGCCAGGTTTTTTTTCCTTTTGCAAACTCATCCTATGAGGATTGTAATGAAGCAGAGCTGCTTCCAGAGTTGTTATTTTCCTTAAACCTGAAAAACTGCTCTTTTAGTTTCATAGGCATCAAAAAATAGCTTAATGCTGGTAGCACTACTAGCTGGTTTTTGCAAGCAGCAACCCTGCAGTTTTGCATATGTTTTCTTGATCTAGAGCCCAGTTTAAGCTGTTGAATGGGGTCTGTGTCTCTAATGTTCCCTAAGTGCAATTATGAAGAAGAAATTGCTTATTTGAATCATTAATCAGTCTCTGGATGGCTGCTGGTTCTTATATTTCATGGCTGGTTTTCATGATGTATGTGACCTATTCATAGCATTGCTCAAGCTGCACTGGAACAAGACTTAATTCCTATTCTTGTTAAAGCTTTTCTGCTGACTTTCTTTGCTAGTTTGAGCTTAGAAATTCTCCCAAACCCAGAGGACCACTATATGCAAAACTGCTGGAAAGGCTCCTCAGACAAGAAAACTGAATTAATAGCTTAAATCTTTCAAGTCAGTGTTACACGACAGATCGATGTTTCCTATGTGGATGCATTCAGTCATCTTTTCAGAAACTGATTACTATATGCCCTGTGAAAAATCCAATTAAAATTAATGTATTAATTAACAGAAGTTTAATTTTCTTCTTGTCAGGAGATACATCACCATGTTGGAATTTTACCACATCAAAGTCAGCAATAGTCCCCATCTTAAAAGTATTTTGAAAGCTTCTACTTGCTGTCTTCTGCAGTGCTGACACCGGTGGATCAATAGGTTTTTAAAAGCAGACAGGAATCACCATGATAATCTAGTCTGACTTACAAAGTACTAAATATCATCCATCATGGTTTTCCTAAATGGGCATCAAAGTCTGAGCTTCCCCAACTTCTGGTGGCTTAGCTGTTAGAGAAAATGACTGATCTATAATAGCTTAGAGGATTTATCTCACAAGAGCATCTGGAATATCAAATTTTTCTCCAAATATCTTCAAAACCCCATCCCTGTGCTGGTAAGGTGGTTTTCTTTAAACAAATTATTTTCTTCTTTTAAAAAAAAAAAAAAAGAATTATTTTTTTCTCTTCAGTATATCTACCTTCTGGCAACTGACATATAGGAAACTGCAGTGTAGAGCTGGATTACTGAACTGGGTCATTTTGATGGCCTGAGCTGCAGAATGTGACCATACTTTATGTGACAAATCTGCCTGAGCATGCTGAAAGCCAGGGATACTCCAACCTGTGAGCTGCCTCCTTCATTTCTGTGGAGCTTGTGTTCCAGGGTGACTCCTTTAGAGACAGTGCTGATAATTATTTCATTTTTTCCCAGAACATGCTAAGAGTGAGAGGAAGGATCACATTATGAAGACTTATACTCCTTGATTCACATAAATGTACATCTGGGAGAAACAGAGAGTTGCCTGAGCATAAACAGCAAAATTTAAGTTAACACACACCGTGGAGCATATGAGCAGGGAGGAAAAACCAACAGTGTGTTTGATACTGCAGAAAAGGGAGCTCAGCAAAATAATGTGCCTGCAAAGTTTGTAAAAGCAGTGCAGCTTTGCTCCCTCCTTCAGCCTGGTGTTTGTGTCTGGTTTATAGAACCACAGGACATTTAGGTTTGGAAAGGACCTCCAGAGATCATCCAACCCCCCCTCCGAGGCAGGGTCACCTAGAGCAGGTTACCAGGTGGGTTTGGAAAGTCTCCAGGGAAGGAGATCCCTAACCTCCCTGGGCAGCCTATCCCAGTGCTCTGCCACCCTCAGTGTGCAGAGTTTCTTCTTTCTGGTGAGGCTGAACTTGTTGTGTTTTGGTTTGTGGCCATTGCCCCTTGTCCTGTCACTGGGCACCACCAAAGAGCCTGGATCCTCTCTCAGTCTTCTCTTCTCCAGACTAAACAGGCCCAGCTCCCACAGTCTCTCCTCATCAGAGATGCTCCAGACCCCTCATCTTCCCTCTGTCCCTCTGCTGGACCATGTCCAGCAGCTCTTTGTGTGCTGAGGAGCCCAGAATTGGACACAGTGCTCCAAATGTGCCTCACCAGGGCCGAGCAGAGGGGGAGCATCACCTCCCTTGACCTGCTGGTCACACTCTTCTCAATGCACCCCAGGACACCACTGGCCCTCCTGACCACAAGGACACTGCCAGCTCATGGTCAAGGGTAGACAGCAACCCTTTGTTTGTGTTGATGTATAGAACTTAATGGGGAATTCTGGTAGTTTTGATGCTTTTGCCTAATTAACAACACTGCATAAAATGTAATGCTACTACTATTGTCGTGTGATTTTGTTAAATAGGTTGTGGCTTTAAATCTTTTTTATTTATGGACTCTCCCCTAAAAGTTCCATTTTAAACTGTGAGACTATCTTGCATTTAGGATTGGATTTTCAACAACACCTTCTGAAATAGGATCCCGTCCAGTCTCATTATATCTTGAACACAAACCTCCAAAGTTAAATGCAAGTTAGGAATCAGTTTATGCCCTACTGAAATGTAGTCACCTCTGGAAAAGACCCCATCAGTTCAGCACTATTTGAGGGCTGTTTACTTAGATGTACATCAAGAAAAATCTATTTCAGTTCCAAGTCCAGCTAATCTATTGTTTTGTAGTTTTTTGAAAATAAACTGCCTTCATCTTAGTATTGGTCTTCTGCTAGGGAATTTGTGGTGGTTTATGACTTCCCCCCAAAAGGATGTTCACTGTAGAATTAAATCTCAGCAGGAGTAGATTTAATCCTCCCAGATGACTTGTAGTCTATGGCAGCGTTATTGCCTGTGCTTGGTTGGTGAGTCTGCCCTTCAGGAACTGGATGTTCTCCTCTTGCTGCAGTTAACTCATGCAATAGAGACAGCTTTTTATTCTGTTTATGTCCCTTGATAATGGCTGTATTGATCTGGCCTGATGTAAGCAAAGGTTCACAGTTCGCCCAATGTTGCTAAGGGCACCAGACTATTACTGCCACCAGCAGACACATTCCATCATCCCTCAGCCTCGGCGTGTGAAAGCTGGAGCAGCAGGATGCCACATGTTGGTGGCTCAGGAAAATGGCATGTGTCAGAACCTGGCATATGTCACACTTGGAGGATGCTAAAATTAGAGTATATTTTTTGTCATTTTTATTTTGGCTGCCAAGCAATGCAGGAATGTTTAAAGGTTAGCCTAATTTTCACTTGTTTGGAAACAGAAGTCACAATGACAATGGTGTGCAAAGCGACGTAAGAATTTTTGTTTTCAAATGTCTGAGCATTCCTTCCCTTTAAAAAATTATCAAAGTGGCTAAAACTGCCCTGAGCCAGGAGTAAGAAGGGTGAGGAAGGTGGGATGTTGTCCAGCCTGACAGCTCTGGGCAAACTACTTCATCATCTCCTTGCCTGTTCACTTCAACAAGGAATTTTCAATAGAAAGCAAAATCCAGGAGAAAAAGGTTTCGAGCCTGAGTCCTTTCTTGCGGCAACTCCAAGCAGAGCTGCAGGAGTGAGAACTGCTGAATCTTATAATACTGCTTGGGGGATTTAGCCCTTTGTTTAGAAAACAATTTAAGTCTGTGTACTTGATTTTCCTAGCACAGCCCCCCCGTTTTCCCCAGAAATAAGAAATAATATTCCTGCTCTGCAGTGATGAATATGTCTCACCGTGACACAATACTTCGACCTGTTTTAGTCTAGTTTTAAAAACAAGAGGCCTGACACCATAGCTGGGAAGTGGTGGTGGTGAGAGAGCAGGATTAACTACTAGATTAGTAGGTTGGGTTTTTTCCCCCAGAGCCCAAGGCGGAGGATAGATTAGCTGATTTAAAGGAAAAACTGTTTTCATCTTTTTCTTCCTTCTCCTTGAGAGCTGGAAAATGCTGATTGCTTGACCCCATCTCATTCTGGTTCTAGTCTGTTAATTCAATTATCCAAGTGGTGTGGTTACCTTCTAACAAGATTAGAGGGAAGGAGTGAACTGCTCAGTTGTCCTCCAGGGACCCTTGGAAAGGGAGATTGGGAGTGGGTTGCCAGGAGAAGTGGTGCAAAGAGCCCCATCCAACCCAGCCTATTTACAATGTCACAGTAGTGGATTGTTCCCTGCAAAACCAAATATTTATCAGTTGTGGTGTGCTAGTCAAACTGAGCTATACCACTGTTGTGTAATAAGGTGGGATTCTGGACAGAGTGTTTAGAAACGACTTTGTTTCAGCAGTGTTGTAATAGCAAAGGGCAATGAAAATTGATATCGTAACAGACATTGTGATTTTATGTTGTTAGTGAGAATAACTTCAAATGCAGTTCAATAGATCTAAAACACAGAAATTCATCCAAGTAAAGCATTGGTTTAGTTTGCAGTCTTGATTTCAGAGTGCCAGTATCTTCAGCTGAAGTCAGTGGAAGCTGTAAATGACCACTGTGACTGCTTTTAGCCATGCAGATTGATTTATCACCTGAACCATTAATATCTGTGGGCTGAGAGCAGTAGGGAAAGTGTATGGGTATGTGTCTGTACATATATTACACCTATAGTATGCTTTATGCACTGTTTTCCTGTTGATTATGTATTTTGCAAAGGAATTTATCTGCATTTCTCCCCCGTGGAGTTCAGAAGTATGATTGGATCTAGTTACGCTGCGGTTCAGGGAGAGGCTGAAGCATTTGAGATAAAGCTTGGGAGCCATTTGCCAGGCTATCACTGCACTGGGTGAAGGGAGAAGCTGCCATCTGGCTTTGCAGGCTGGCCAGCATCAGAAGGCTCTGTGCTAACTGGAGCACAGCCCCTCGGTCAGCTGCAGGGAGCCATCCTGCAGGAACCTGGAGACTGACTGGAGGACCTGACAGGAATTTTCCTTCTCTAACTTGTGTGATGGAGGCTTGGATGGAGAGCACTGCCAGCTGCCAGCCTCGCTCAGGAGCCTGCAGAGAGAATAAAGCTGCACTTGGGCTCCCTGGCTCTGAACCCCGGCTAATTTTGTTAATAACAAAGTCAATGTCCTCTCAAACCACAGTGGGCCTTGATGGGGTATTTTAGGATTTTTATCCTTTGGACTGGAAATGATAGAACAGACTGCAGACAGAGCACATTGGATTATCTCTTCCTAAGTGCAGATTTCACCTCACCATAGATTTCTTCAGCTTAGTAGAGTTGTTGTAATGCCCAGGTGAAGCTATTTCACTGTCTAAAAGGCTGACTGTCACTTTAATAAACAAAATAACTAGTTCTGGTAAGCAAAGGTGAATGCTGTTTAAACTTCTCTGAGTGTTATTATTTCAGTACCATTTCAGCAAATTCCATTTATTTTAACTTTCCTCTGCCCATCTGAACTAATTTTGCAGCCTAAGCTTTTCTCACAGTGCTACTCAGTTCTTTTGCATTAAAATTAAAGGAGAGGAGGAGGGTGAGATACAAAAAATCAGAAGGCAAAGTGACTTATGTTTAAAAACTAAGAATATGGAAAGAGCCAATTTGGCTGTAACAGTTTGACATCAGAAACTGTATTTGCAAAAGGAAGATATTTTTAAGATGATCTACTTCTTTCCTCCCCATTTTCAATATCTTTAAAAATGCATCTGGTAATGGCTTTCAGAAACAACTCTCAGGCAGGATGTGTATGAAAAACCTTGCTGAAATTTTGCTGAAGGTACAAAAGGACAAATACTCAGCCAGACAAATGGAGACAGAAGGGCACAGGCAGGATGTTAGCTTTCCCCTGAACTTCTTGTAGCAGTAAGCATTTTAAAGTAATTTTGAATAACCTCATGGAATATGAGTGAAAACAGCTTTACTGTACATTGGGCAATAACTGAGCAGGCTTGACATATTTTGTGATTTGACACCCTTGAATGTAATAAAGTGCATGCGTTGAATTTAGTGGCAAAATAAATAACATGCAGGTTATTAAACTCCCTGTGTTATTCATGACCATCTTGCATTTAGCAAAACTTTCCATTCTGAAGCCTGCTGCAAGCTGCCATGGAAAATCCAGTCTGTCCCAGGGGAGCAGTGCAGGAGCCCAGGGAATGCCACAGCAGGCACCTGGCTGGTTTTAGAGCATACAGAGCCCTGCTGAGGCATCAAGGTGCTGTGCAAAGAGAACAAAACCTTCTCAGAAATAGCTCATTACCCTTCCCAGGGGAACTGCTGAGTATTCCTATGGTATTACAGGAGAGGGTGACCAGTCCTCCTTTACAATGTCCAGCCAAACAATGAGGAATCTTGAGATAAAAATCTCCACTTGTCTGTTTTTAAAGGTGTGTCAGAAAGAAAAATTAGTGACAAATTTTGCTTGAGGGGCTGCCTGGTGCCAAGTGGCCTCCAGGTATTCAGTCACCTGGCAGCAGCACTTCACTGCTTGGAGGGATCTTAGAGGTATGTGTGAGAGATAGATAAGGGTGCTTGGGAAGAAATGGCATTTATTCTGAATAAAGATGGATCTGCAGCCTCCCTACTGGCATATAATCCTTGCAGTTCTGGGGTTATTTCAATCAGCCTTAGGAGATCTCTTCTTAAATCTGTCTGTCATTCAAATGGATTTGGCCACTGCAGAGGTGCCAGGGCCACAACCAGCTGTGGAGCACCACAACTGCTGTCCCCACCACAGCACAGTGAGGCATCAGTTTCTGTGTGAGGCTGTACCCACGGAGACAAGGGGAACAGGAGGGTGAGCCTAACTTGATGCAGAGGAGAGAAGCAGTCCAAAATCAAATGAAGCATGTTCCTTGCTAGAACATGTCAAGGATGGTTGAGTCCACACAAGGAAAATGAATTACTGTTGTTGCTAAACTTCCTATTTTGCAGTTTGGTCAGATTCAGTTCCCTTGTAACTGTATGTGATCTTCAAACCTCATAGTTGACACATTTGGGCAGAGAGGCCATTTCAGCTCCCCACTTTTTCCTTTTGAAGCAATTGGTGCTTTAAAAGTTAATCCAAAGTTTCCTGTCCATCTCACTGTGGACCAGTTTGTAACCCCTGACAGGAGGAAGAGGAAGGGGTCTCATTTTCCTCCTTGTGAAGAGCATCCTTTGGCTCCATCCTTTTGGAAGGAGCTGAGCTCTTTTGCTGTAGGTGGTTCACAGGCTTGAAAATGACTTTTCAGTGGCACAGCAAATGTTTCACTTTGTGCCAGGAACTGGCCTGTCCCTTTGGACAGTGAATGAGCAGATGCCTAATTAGCCTATTATTTACCATGGTTGAGATCACTGAATTTTGATGAAAGAGACTTTACTTTAATCATTGATTCATGCCACAGATGCTCATATCATGCATTAGGCTGTTTAACCTTCCACAGATACAGTTGTCCCATGCACCCTTCCATAAATATCCTGGCAACTGCCCTGTCTTCCTGCATTGTCTGTGAGAGGGAAGCTTGGGAGCTCCCAAATTGGTCCTCGGTGCTGATAATGTGAATACTGAATGCAAGCAGGAGACACTGAGTGACATCAGGGCACTGGGTGGCTCAGGCATATACTAGCAGCTTTTAGGGAAGGAAGAGATCCCTGTGCTGAGCTGAAAGGGGCTCTGAATCCTGCCATACACTGCCTGGGCATGGAAAGCTGAGCTGGGGCATCCCACAGGACAGATGTCTCAGGGGATCCCTGTATTTTTTGGGGCAGGAGTGCAGCTGTAAACCCAGGAGGTCACTTAGGCAGAGATGAGGCTGCTCCAGACTTCATTTCTACAGCTCCCATGTGGCTGTGTCAGACCCCAATACCCTGACTTGTTTATTTTCTTCTCTGGAATGGGTACTGGAGAGTCCCGGAGAGAAATTCATCTGTGGTGATGAGCAAGGCTGAGAACTGATGGGCTGGGCTGCTCCCTTCATTGCATCCATCCATGATGGTGTCACAGCTGGAGGGTTCCTTAAAAACTATTCAAGTCTGATGTATGCAGGTGCCAAACTTCTCTAGAAAGTGTGGCAGGACAATTCCCTGATGCCATCTAAAGGCCTGAAACTTTCAAAGAATCCTCTTCCCCAGATATGATCCTGGATTCAGGAGAGGTTTGTCACAAATACCCTTCAGTAGGTGTCAGTAGGTGTCAGACCCTTTTAAAAGGCCTTTCCAAATGCATTCTTAATCCACCCCTTCACACCCATCTCCCCAAGACACATTGGTTCTCATATGCTCCCTGCTTTATCAGTTTCCTGCTGTACATCCAGAGGTTGGAGAAATGAGAAGCCCAAAGAGGCAGAGCTGTAAAAAGAAGCTGGATAAACATCGATTTTGGTTTAAAATCTGAATAATTGTTGGGTCTGTACTGCTGGGAAGAGAAAAGGAGTTAAAGATTTGCTCTCTGTTTGGTGTGATAAATGGCAAATTCTGTGTAATACCAATGATGGATGTAGCCTGAAAGGTCAGGGGAATTCCCAGCACAGGGTCTGACCTTTATTTTACTCAGTTCTCTGCACTGAGTTTAGAATAAATTCACCAGTTAGAAAGAATCTACCACTGGAGGTTTTATCTTTGTGTTTTATTTTTGAATGAGCTCTTTAAATTCTTCTCAGGGATTTTTGTGTGTGTGTGTGTGTGTGTGTGTGTTTTGGTTTTTATTGTTGTTGCTTGTGGTTTGTGGTTTCTGTGGGTTTTTTTTTAGTAGCAGGAAGAGGTGAAGAGAAGGGAACATATTTTAAAAATATTTGGGAGATTTGAGAAGCCAAACAAAAAAGAGACACTTTCTTTTTTTGGAGCTTTGAGATTAGTCATGCTGCTGTCTGTTTTGGAAAAGTGTTGATGTAGTAGAGAGCCCAATCTTGTGCTAATATGTATGGACTGATACAGCTTTCTCTATGCTGCATAAATCCTTCCAACTGTAATAAATTGGAAATGCTTTATTCTGAGAAGAGCAATTATCAGAATTCAGCATATTTCTCCCCCTCCCTGTCACCTCACTTTGTGCTGTCTTCCAGATCTTTTTTGACTTGCATAAGCCCCAAAGAGAAAAGAATTTATTTAGTTTTGACCAAAGGTTTAGCAGTGTAATTTTACAGAAATAAGTTAAGGGGAAAACTTCCCTTAGTATAAGTATTTTTTTTTTAGACTTCTAGAGTAGTCTTCCAGTTAAAACAGAAAAAGGGACTCATTTTTCTGAATGCCTGAGAAGTGGCACAGAGAAATTCTTTGGATATTTGCTGTCAGGACCATGGCCCACCATTCAGTTCTGTGGAGATCACTAAGAGGGTATTTCTGGTAAAAGAAATGTATGAAAATGAAATTAAAGGCTATGCAGGGGTGGAGGATGTGTTACTGGAGTAACTCAGGTATTTCTGTGGGCACTCCAGTGGTATCCACTGAGGGCTGGATGTCAGTATTTGTAATCCAGTTTGGCTCAGAAACTGCCCTGGGTTCTCTGGAATTGGTACCCAGCAGCAGGTGAAGCCACCAAGAGAGGACAGCAAGGCAGCATGAAGCTGAAAATGTTGCTTATCCAGGGAAATGATGGTGATGGTGTGGGTTAAATGAGGAGCAGGCCTTTCTTAGGTTGTTAAGTGTGCCCTGCACTCTATTGCACAGCTACGCCTGTGCTCAGCACCTCCAGGTCCTGTGAAATCACCTCACAAAAAATATAGAAAAGATTTTCCTGGATTACGCAGTGAGGCTTGTGGGAGAGGTTAAGGTCTTCTTGTGGTGAGAGGTGTAGTGTTACTGTGGCTGCCATGGTTTCAGAATAGAAAAGCCCCAAGGTTTTTAGGAGAAGAGGTAATCATTTTCCTTAGGCCAGCTGGTATTGTTGGAGAAGGAAGACAAGTTTGTCATTGTTTTGTGATGCAG
Source organism: Rhipidura dahli (assembly GCA_013399225.1). Classification (NCBI taxonomy): domain Eukaryota; kingdom Metazoa; phylum Chordata; class Aves; order Passeriformes; family Rhipiduridae; genus Rhipidura; species Rhipidura dahli. The sequence goes on from VXAC01007786.1 coordinate 1,421,878, forward strand.
ATGCTCTGCCAGCAAGTGGCATCTTATGAATGACATCTGGTCCCTGGAGACCCAGGCTGGATTTTCACCTGGGAAATACAGACTCCTAAAATTCTATTTAAGTTATGTGTAAGCTGGTTTTATAACCAGCTGTTGATAACAATTTGTTCCACACTTTTGGGGCTTACTTACATCTTTCCCAGAGAGTTTGGTGCTTGTGAAATGGGATGAAAGGGCCATTCTTTTCCAAAAAAGGTAAAGAGCCCATAGCAACTGCTGGACTCTATTGGCTGTTGCCCTTGGACAGATCCTTGAATCCCCTGAGAGAACTGTGGTTTCTCTGCCCCAGTCTCACCCTAAGGAGTTTCTAATAATTCAAAGCCTTTGAACACATTAAACATACCCAGAAGAGCAAACCAGCCCTAGAGAACCCAACAGCCTTACCAGTTCGGGAACAGTCATAATGAAGATCTTCCTTTTTTCTAGATTTAAATCTTAGTTTTCTCTCAGTGGATGTTAAATCTTTGCACACTCAGGAGAGCTGCTCTCTCAGGAGAAATCCCCATCACAATCCCATCGAAAAGCATCTGAAAACCTGTAAGAGTTGCAAAACAGCCCCTTCCCTTTCCTATTGAGTAATATCTCACTTTCCTTTCAAATTACTTCAGAAATATCCATCAGAGCACTGCAGAAGATACCATTTTCAGTTTGTACCATCCAACAGACACCATTCCCAGAAAACACCGGGCAGGCCTATTTCCAAGAAAACTATGTTGAAAATATGACAGAAGAAATATTAAAACAGAACAAAACAAAAACAAACAAAGCAAATGAATTAATTCCTGCCTTTTGCATATGGCAATTCCTGGAAAGAATTAACTTTGACCAGTTAATCAGTACTAATATTTATTACTCAAAATGTTATCCCTTTTGATTTGACAGGCTTGTTTTGGATAATTTGTCAAAGATGACAAAAAGGCTCATATGCCTCTCGTTCATTTTGACCTTTCTCACTATTAGGAAATTAATTTCAGAACTGAAACAAATGTATTAGTGTTGTCACTTAAAAAAAAAAAAAGAGAAAAAGAAAGATGAATACCTTGCCTTCGAGCTGTTTCTTCATATTAATCCATCACGCGGTAACATGATCGCTTTTTGACACATAACATCTTACCAAGATACTTTCGACATTCACACCAGCTCTTATTAAATACTGCACATAAATTCCAAGTGCTGGAAGTTATTGATGGAAAAGGGTGAATAATAGAGAGTATACATACGGGAAACACGGGGAGGAGAGAAAGGATTTCTTCAGTTAAAAGGTTTGTCTGAACATGATTGTCAAGGGTAAAAGAAAGCAAATATTCAGCTTCTCCCTTGGTAGTGTTTTATTTTTTAACTCACAAAGAAGAAATAAATAAATAATCCTAATCAGTAGAGTTTTTTATTTAGAATTGTTGGGTTTTCTTTTTGTTTTGCTTAGAGGAAACAAATTTTAATCTAGTCAGGTTTTATTAAAAAAAAAAACAAACCTGCTTTTTCCTTGTTGTCGCTGCTGTGGTTGCAACATTTGTTTTCCACTTTTTCATTTCAATATTTGCTGCTGTTTACCCATAATTCCCACCACATCCTCCCCCTAAATTGCCTGTAGCTCTTGGAAACGTGTTGGTAGGTGCCTTCCTGAGCAACAGTCGTGAGCGATTCCTTTGATCCTTTCAGTTATATATCAAAGCAAGCATTTGAGCTATATGGACAAATTAAATGATGCACTACTCCAAGACATAAAGAGCTACAGACTTGCTAATCACTGGTGGCTGTCAAGCACAGCCACTGGGTAATGTTGTATTGGAGTCACAGTTGTTAACGGGGGCTTTAAGCCTGGTCAGGGTTGAAGTCCAGGTGAAATCTGAATAAATACTCAAACATTTGTCTGCATGTTCAGAAGAAATTTTATTTAGTTGTGCTCTTTGTGTTGGTATGTCTGTAAATTTGGGCTTCGTAGCTTTGGGAAACTTTGGTAGGGGTCATGATGCAGGAAAGAATGGGGATCACACTAAGATATTGTTGAGATGCCTTTTTATCCAACTCCCTTAGCATGCGATGGGCTCTGGCTTTACATTCATCACGTACCCGTATTATTGAACCTTAACAGCCTCTCTGATTTGTGAATTCCGGCTTTCCAACAAATCCACTCAATGTGTGGATTTTAAATCTATGGTTCATGGGTAGAGTGGAGCAAAAGGGTCACATCAGCCACATTTTAAATACCATGTGGGTAAATCAATCAAGTATTATCACATCAGAGCAGCCACATCTATTATTTCACAGAGATGAGTTCAGCAAAGTGCCAGTTATGCTCTGTGGACAGTTATGTTTATACAGCCATCAGCAGCTGCTGCTCCCCATTTCCATGGCTTAAATGGAAGGCAGACTTCTGAAACTAAAGGACACATTTTATTACCATTGGCGCTGCCGTTTTCTTGTATGGCGAGGTCAGAGGAAGGAAAATGTTGAGAATTATTTTTAGTGAAGGGTGATATAAAACCTTGATACAGGTTTTATACAGGGCAGGGGGTTGCACAGGAGTGGAGCATCTGTTTGCAAAGGGACATTGTGGCACTAGGTGGGCGTGCCAGGCTGTTTCAGCTCCCATGGCCACCTCCCTGTCACATGTGTGCGTCTCACCAACCCCAACCCCATAATTTGGCATTTGTCTTGACTCCTGATACTGTTTTGGTCATGCAGAGGAAGGAAAGGCCATGTGCCATACAGAACTGGTCATTTTGCTGTCTGTGTGACTCCCTCAAAGGCATGCCTTGCATATATTGGTGTAGACCACTGGAGCCAGGAATCCTCTCCTGGCTGAGCACCTCTGTTCCCTGAGGATGTGTTGTTGAAAAACTCTCTGGTGGTTCCCTGAATATCTGTAAGACCAAGTGCATTGAGCTCTGTGTATTTTCTGGAAGATAAAATTGGTGTGAGCTGTGGGTACATGCTGCTTTCTGAAACTCAGCCCCATCTCATCTTCAGTCCTCGTCACCGTAATCACGATAGAGAAATGCAGATAATTATGAGACACTGGGCTGGCTTTCGGGTGGATCTGTCATTTCCGTAGCAACTTGGAAGACAGAGACAGGAACACTCTGCTATATTAGCCAGTCCACCCCCAGGGCCAGCCAAGGTGTTTCTTACCCTGCTGTGTTTTATAAAAAACACAACACTTTGCTCTGTTCTGGCAGCTATTTTCTGTACTCTTATGAAGAAACCCACTATCACATTAGTGAAGTTGCATTTACTCAAATATTCAGTGGTCACAAAGGGACAGTTCTGTGCAGCATGTACAGTGCTTTGTACCACAAATACATACATGAAAATGGCCATGTTAAGACAATATTAGGAGAATTCTGGTCCTAGGGTTTTTCTTCTTTGTAAAGCTTGTGCCATACATACTTTAGTTTTTATTAAAGTAAATTCTCTGTGTGATATTTAGCTCAAGCACAGTTTACAGATTTATTTTCGTAGATTATAAGAACAGAAAAACATAAATATGCATAAAATATTTACTACTAGACAAAAGGTTTTTCTTTCTTTCCTGAAAAACCATATGTTTTGTCATAGCTCTTTTTTATCTGGAAAGGCTCAGGCAGCAGCACTTCAACACAGCTCTCTTGTTCTGGAGGACATGGGCTGCTTGCACCTACTCCCTGTGTCAGAGGAAGAATTCCCTTTGATACCAGTCAAAACATGATGAACACAGTTTCCATGCCAGGCTTCCCATGAGGGTTGGCTGAGGCACTCACATTCCACTGAAAGCTTCAGGAAAACATCAGCTGGGCCTGAGTTCCCACCCAGTTCACAGGTGAGCCACCAATTCAGTGAGTCAGAGCAAAGAACCAATGGAGGAAAATCAGTGATTTTGCAATGTGACCAGTGTGACCTGAATTCCACAAAAAGCAGGTGATTTTTCCAGCCAGTGGCTTGGTTTTATGAGTTGCTCTGTGCTGTTTCTTGGGATCTCAGTTTTCTCCCATCATGGCTGAGATGATGAGGGACATTCAACACTTCTTCTGGAATGTAGAACCATTTAAGCCCAGCAAGCTGTCCCTTTCTCATGCCATAAATCCATAGTGGTGGGGGATAAGTAGGGGTTCCACTTGAAATTAGTCTCTTTTTCATCAAATTTCCTCAAGACGTTCAAAGTTCTTGGAGGTTCTTTGATTAAAGGAATGGAAAAGGATGATGGTTCTCAGGTTTCAGGAAAGAGTTTTTTAGGGAAAGGTAAAGCGGGTGGAAGAGATTTGCAAATCTGGGAAACTATTAGATTCCAGTTCAGCTGATGGCCTGCAGGTGGAATTGGTCAGCACTTCCATTCCACCTTCTCCGCTCTCCTGGGAATAAACAACACTCCAGCAGACAAATCCCACCCCTTGGGTCTGTGCTTGCAAGTGGGGTTTGCAGCATCCACAGAGATAAAAGGAATGGGAGTAGTATGAAAGCCTCTGGTACTCAAGGTAAGGGAGGAGAGCTGGCTCAACCCCAGACGTGCCTCTGGCTGGGGCTGGGGCACCTTTCCCTCCTTATCTTGGACATCAGCATTCCTCGTGCTGCTGGTGGCACTGTGGGCCTCTAACGAGGGACAAGGAGCAGCAGCCACGTTGATGAAAGGCTGAGATTTTGCTCTCTGCAGCTCTTATGGGGGTACCACGTGAGGTTTTCATTTATTTTTCTTATCAAGGGCTTTTCATCCAGCAGCACTCCAGGAGTATGTGTGGGTGTGTATTACTCCTTGAGGTTTCTTGGACAGGGCCTGTGACTCTCTCCCCAGTGCCTCCTCAAGTCTCTTCTGACCATGATGGAAAGGTAAAGACAGATTCAATCCCCAGAATAACATCCTTCATGCCTTTCCCCAACAGCACAAAAGCTAGGGAAAATTGAGGTTGGAGTCTAGACCCAAATTCCTTGCTCAGACCCTTGTCTTGCTCTATAGAAATAGAAGATTTCACTCAATTATTTCCCCAGCTATGCACACATCCTTCATGCAGGTGGTTTCTGCACTTGCACTGAGCAGGCAGCTGCAACGATCAGCCCTGCAAGCCACAGAAAATGCTAACTGTTCCTTTAAAACATCTGTACAGTGACTTTCCTTTTCCCTTGATCCTGCTTCTTGCTGCCATCTTCCTAACAAGGGTGCTGTTACCCAAAGACTTGTTATCCCTCTCTCTGCTGATGACTCGCTTGACAGCTCTGTCTGTATGTAAATTAACTTTCTTTTTTTGCTTTATTTTTTATCCAGAGGCATCTTGGTTTTGGCAGTCTCATCAAAAAAGCATATTCTGCTTTAAATTACCCCCAGTTCTCTAAAATGCCTCCCACACCACACTTAAAAATCATTCTTTCTTCTTCTGATTGGGAATTTCAGCAACACTTAAGTCTTAAAATAAATGCCTTGTTTGTGGTTGAATGCTTCCCTCATGCGACACCTTTTGTTATTAATATCTGCACATCTGTTTGTTTAATTATTTGATCTCCTGCACAAAACCAAAAGTCATAATTTTTTTAGAAGTTTGTGTGAGCTGATCAAAGAAAATATTCTCATTTGGGGTCAAAGCAGCTTTCATTCCTTCGCCTTTTGGGCAGCGTTCCAATGTCAGTCACTTATCATAAATAATCAGTTTCATCAGGTTGCTGCAGAGATTCAGCCCACTGCAGACAACGCAGAGGGTAAATCTGGCCTTAACTCCAGGCTGAAAGTGGCCTTTCAAAACTAATTTGGGGATTTACAAAATGACAGACAGGCTCTCCTCGCGCGCCGAGTCGCTGCTCCTTGTTGTTGCTGGTTGGGTGTTTTTTTTTAATTGCCTAGTTAATATAAACTGACACACTTCTAATGGCCCGCTGGTGAGTTCAATAGGGTAGTGGTTTCCATCAGGTGCTGGTAATAGGGTAAAGGAGCTTGGTTTAAAACCTGTTAAAGACGCAGCAATCTTATTTAAAAGCTCACTGTTAGCAGCTCTTCTGGAGCCTGTGTTAAAGGATATTAATGTCAGGAGCTGCTTTGCTACCAGAGGCTTCAGCTGAGCCCTGCCTGCTCTTGTGTCCCTTTGGTAAGTAGGGAACAGCCAGCCCTTGTGACAAGATCTGAACTGGGGCTGTGGGATGGAGAATTTCCAGCTGAGGCTGGGGCAGAATAAACTGGGCTCCAGGAGAAAACTCCACAGAGTGTCTTAGAAACACAAAAAGGTTTGGTGTGTGAAGACCAGCTCCCAGCCTGAGAGCAGGGATGGATCTCTATGGGGAGAGGTTTTCCAGGGAAGAAAACCTCCAGCTGTAGAGAACATGCCTGAGGTGAGAGAACCCACTAGAAACCAGGAGTTGTATGTTTGGGAGGTGAGATAGGAAATAATCAAATGTACTCTGTCCTTTTGAGCCTGAGTAGAGTATGATGACCATGACCCTTTAGAGTAATGCAAATTTGCTGCTTTTCCTATTGAAGATGTATTTAAACACTGGTGCAAAGAAACGACCATTTATAAGTTTCCCAAATATCCCAGCAGCCTCTCTGACTCTTTTTCTCATCAAGGAAGAGCTTGTAATGATAGGGTGAAAAGTAGAAAGTCGCAGTGAAAAGGAAGGCTATGGTTTCTTGTAGAACTATTGCTTCTTCCAAAGTATTAGAAAGACTGCTAGATCTAAGGAGGTTTTCCATTTGTGCACACTTTTAATTTCATGTTCTCCATTTTACCTCATTACTTATGGTGGTTTTGCTTAAGAAATGTAAGCATTCATTGATATTCCTTCTCCTTGACAGTTCTGTTTTGGAGTGAAAACCTGAAATAATTCTGCTTTTCCCTCTGCTGTGAACTTGCCTTCTCACATACCTGAAGGGAGGCAAACATCACGAGTTGTCAACCCGTCTTTGCCTTTGCGAGTAGGGATGGATCAAAGCTGTGGGTTTATTTAGTTTCAGAATATATACAGTTTTGCTGCAGACAGGTTCGTGGACTTTGAAGCACAAGCTCGCTTCTAATTGCTCTCTATCTTTATTGAAGTGGTCAGCATTTTTTCAACAGAGCCTTTTGATTTTCATGGTGTTTTGGTGCAAATATTACCAACTGAACCACCACAAGTGCTCTGACCCATGCCGTGCCTTTTTTCTCTGGTCACCACTTTTTCTGCCTGAGGGTCTTTGATTGACATCATGAGCTGAGGGGCCCCATGCCATGAGTTATGATGTGGAGTTGAGCCCTCCGTATTTTTATTGCAGATAGCCCACTCGTACTGCACGTGAAATTTTACCCACATAGCAACAACCTTGGGGGCAAAGGAAAAAAGGAAAGAGCAAGAACTCCAGTTTCCAAATGGCAAAAGGAGCAAGGATTTTTGAACTGGCTGTTCCACAGATTTTTCTGCATGGGTGTGGTGCTGTCCCTGCTCTGTCACAGCAACAGGTATGCTGTGAAGGGCACCCGAGTGGTGGCAGGGTGATGTTTCCATTTTGCCAGGGGTCTGGGCAGTGGGGAACACCTGAAGATGCTCGTGCACACAGTGAGCTGTAGGGCTGTCCTGTCTGTTCTGGGACAGTGGAGACCCAAGAACAAAGACACCAATTTTCCTCCTCAATGAGAACGCGTCGCTTCCCTCTTCTGTTTTGTGCTGCGGCTGAGCCAGGGAAGCCTTGCTGGTGCCCTCGTATCACATCGCTATCCCTTTTATTTCCTTTGTGATCACCGCTGGAAATTTTGTCCGATTAGAAGAAACTTTTACCTCTATTAAGCCCCCGAATCTCCATCAAGCATCTGATAGACTGGGCCCTAACGGCAGCCGCTTTACTTCTTTTCAGGGCCCATCCATCAGGCTGACAGTGACTGCCGATGGGCCAGTCATATTGTCTATATTTCATACACAAACATCAGGCCTGCTGACAGCACTTTGCACACTCGGAAATTGCTTTTGCTGTGAGCTGAATTTCAACTAGAGCTTTTTTGCTGGCTCCATCTCTCAGTGTTTATGACCCTCAGGAGCAGAGGAACTGCTGTGAATAGATAATGCTGAAAGCACTCTTGTAGCACAGAAGGTTTCATGTCTGAAGTATTTAATGTTTACAGCAAATTTGGTGTTTGTTAATTTGCATTTTTATTCTTTCCTTAAAGAACTGTCACCTTATTTTTCCGCCTGTCCTTTGTACAGATGTGTGGCAATTTGTGCTGGGGGAGCAATGCTGATGGGGTGGGGGGAAAGAGCAGAGGAGGTGTTAAGGGGTGGGAAGAAGGCTGGGTAGAGTAACAAAATGCTCCACGGCTTAGGCAGCAATCCTGATTAATGCTGCTTCAGAGGATGGGGAAGGAAGGGCTTCCAAGCTGTGTAGAGCTACCCCTGTGCTCTACATTGAAATAACTTTGACAGACTACCCATCATCAGCTTAAAAATCAAACACATTAACATATAGGAAAAAGACTTTAACTGGGAAGAGTGGTATCTGCTGGTCCTTTCAGAGAACAGACAAATTATTTTCATTACTGGAAAGGACAGATCCCTGCTAATGAAACACCCCTCCCAGCGGCTGAATTGTATTTCTTGTGGGAATAGAAATACTCCTGCTGGAGCCCAATCACTGAGTTTGCACAAATACATGGTTTTTCACTTGGACTGGTACACAAGGTACTGTGTGTGTGTTAGTGGGCAGCCCTGAGTCTTTATCTGCACCATTGCAAATGTTCTCACAGGAAGAAATGTGCTCATATTCACCTGAGTGTTTGTTTCCAGCTATCCTTGAGAAAGTGTGTGCTGGGAGTCACTCTGAAGCCGAGGAGCGGATGAGGGGGAAATAAAGATGGCTCTTTAGAAAGTTGTGCAGCAGTTTCAGATGAACTATGGAGGTCACATAGATTAACCTACCCCTACCAAAAGTTCCCCAGGCAATCAGTGCTCTGGCTGGCCAGGCAGTTTTATAAGGACTGTAAAGAATGTACAGAGACATAGCCCTGTAAAACCAGCTCTTACCTGCGAGCTCAATGAGCCATCAAATTCAGGAGAAGAGCAACCATTTCTTGGGAAAATGTAATGTTAAGTGTCTCAAAATTAAACTCCAAGCCAGTATATTTTGGTGTGCAGCTGGAGTAACCTATGTTCAAGTAACATTAAGGACAAATTGTCAGAGTAAAAATCCCATGTTAAAAGGAAAAAAAACCATTCACCCATCAGACTTTCTCCAGTATCAGGAACAGCTTATTATATGTGGTTGAAACAGAAAGGTGGTTGAAGTATTATTTCTTCATTCAGGTGTTCTAATGTTTTGTTGTTTCTTTTTCCTTTGGTTATTTTTTCCCAGCCTGGACAGAGCTGGAGATTTGACTGGCTAGTTTGCATATGTACAATAGATTTTATTGTCACACGCCAGCTCAGTGATCTTCTGTTTGGGTTGCAAACTATAAAGGGTAACATTTAATCTCTGTGTTCTTTTTTGCCAGTCCTGAATGACATTTGTGTTAGTGATTTTTTTGGGGGCATTTTTTTTCCTTTACCCTTTAATGCTTTGATTTTTAAATGGAAACCGAATGTTGTGCCTCTAACTTCCTGACAGGGTTAAAGAACGACACTTCTATTTCAAAAATAATTTGACTATCTGAAAACTGATTTTCAAGAGACAGTATTTTATTGATGATATGTTGTATGACCTTTTGCATCATTATTGCTGAGATACGAGAACAGAAGGAGAATTTCCTGCATTGATTGAACCTTAGGTATGAAACATTAAATACAAAGTAAGGGTAATTTCTTAAGTAAACAGCACCTTTTCAAATAACATTTTTCTGGATATTCCTGTTACAATAACTCTTGCACTTCCATCCTGGAGCACCCCAAAAGGGGGTTGTGTTTAGGTGTGTGTAATGGCAGGCTATTTATGGCACAGCAGTTCCTGTTCTGACCAGCATCCCATGGAATTTGCACTGCTGTGCACCACGGAGAAGTGTCTTCCAAGAGGAGGTGGTGATTTATGGAGATTAGACAAACTGGTTTCTGCAGTGCCCATTATAAGAGTGAGAGCTGAGAGGAACTGAACTTGTTGAAGGTGAAATGCCAAGCCCGTGTCAGAACTGAGAAATCAATGCACATTGTCATTTCACGAGATGGAATCTTCTGCCCCTTTTGTTTCTGCTGGCTTGGGAACAGTGGAGGCAGGGCCTCCTGAAGTATTCCCTGTAGCAGAAGTATTAGGAAAAAACAGTCTTCAATGTGTGATAAATGAGCACAGTGACTTGGGACACAACCAGAGAAATACAAAAAAATTCAGAGCACTGGGAGCTATGTTCCTAGGCAGCTGACACTGCTTCCTGATATCCAGTCGAGTGGAACGGAGCCAAAATTATGCCTTCATGTTGGAATACTTTATATCTCTAGCCCAAAATGAAGGAAACGAGGTTGCCAGTGTAAAAGTGCAGAAAACAGCAAGGTTGTTGAATAGTTTCCCTGAAAACCAGCTTCTTTCTGTTTCCTTTTCCCACACTGACCAGTGGTGGAAGCTGGACTTGACTGTGAAGGCTTTCTGTCACCCCTAAACTAAATACTTAACCAGAAGAAGCAGAAGAGAAAGAGATGAACAACCTTCCATCTCCATGTCATTTTTGTAGTTCCAATGCCTTCAACTTCACGTCCCCCTTCACTCTGCTTGGAAATGGGGTCTAACATGGAAAAGCACCTTCACTTCAGCACCTGGAGCCTCTCCCTGTCCCTCCAAAACAAGAGCAGCAGCATAATGGACAGAAGTCAGAAGCATTGGTTGACTTTTCCTCACATCCTGCATGACCTTGGACAGGCTGTTTTCCCCCCGGGCTTTGGTTGCCAGGCTGGAGAGTGACCCTGCCCACTGAGTCCACTGAAGTGTTTTGAGACCAGCTAGAAAGTGCCACAGGGAGCACAGGCACACTGAACAGCAGCCACAGGTACCTGTGGTGCTGACTGAGCCTGGTCCCACTGGGAATATGGTGGTGGTGGCTGTAGAACATGGAACAGTAGATTAACAGACTGGGAAACCATCGAGGGAACATCTCAATGACTTCACTGGAGAGAAGTGTTCCTGAGCTTTCTCTAGCTGCAGTGTGAAGGAAGAGGAAGGGTGGACAGTGATTGCACCATGTAAGTTATGATGGGCCTGACTAAGGCAGACAGAGATGCAACCACTTTTCTGTCTGGCAAATGTGCACACAGCTGTTGGAACACAAATGGTTGTGAAGCAGCGAAGCAAGTGCTCTGTTGTGGGTTTTACCATCTCCCAAGCCTGTCACAGAGCAAGAGGTCACTTTTGGGGGTCATGGGGACTTTCAGATGTGGCTGTCTAGCACACTAGGCAGCACGGTAGTCAAAGGCAATTGAATATCCTCCAGATCCCCTTTGATGTAGAGGATGTGTGGCAGGTTCCACCTTGGCAGGGAATCTCATTAGCTGTTGCTGGGAGGAAGCAACACAGTCAAGAAGCTACTCAGGCTCCCTCTTTTCCCTCTCATCATGTTAGCCTTTGGGAAGCAATTTTCTTTTGTTGTTTTATGATCCTCAGAGATGAGCCAATGATCACAGCTTTATTTTCTGAGGAAGAAAAAAAAAAAGGGGTTGAGAGGTGTGTTCCTTCCCCCAACCCTTTCCTGGTACTAGAAAACTATTTTCCTAGGCCCTGTTTTGATAATACCAATATCTATAATATTTATCTGAAATGGTGTGAAGCCCCAAACAAGCTGTGTTCTGTTTATGAACGCTGGAACTTCATGGCTCCCCTTCCCCTTCAAATATTTGCATGTATACAGTTTATCTTTAGCATTAAAAAGAACATTTTAAATCTCCTGAGAAAATTTCAGTGATCCTTTTATGTCATTCACTGGAATGCTTCCATTTTAATTGAATCATTTCTAATCAGTAGAGATTGCTTAACAAATACATGTGGGTGACTTTTTTCTCCCCACAGATAAAATAAGAATTTATTTCCATGTCAAGGGGGTTAAGTAAATTTTGCCACATCGTTATTAGTCTTTGTGGTTTTTTTGATGATTCTACAACATATGACAATAAATTGGTTATGGAAGGGATATCTTAAAGGTGTGCAGTTCCTCTGATTTTTTTTCCCCTGGAGCATTCCTCATTATTGATACATTCATACAGTTAAGATTTACATCATTGATTAGAGAGATTTAGAGTGTCACAGCTTTGCATTCTTTCTGCCTTTCTAGCAAAGCAAGCAATTTAAAGTCATTGCATGTGATACAAGATTTCAAAGCAGTAATTCAGCCGCAGTGCTATGTTTGATCCAGTGTTTACTGCTCTAACAACTGGCAGTTTATAAACTGAGAGATTAAAATTATGAGAGATTTAGAAACTCACATAAACCCTAATGAAGAAGTGGTGTGTGAATACCTGTGGTTGTTTTGTGCAGTATTCCTCAGCATGCCCAGGTATTTGGGGGTGTTCACTGATGTGTACCCAGCCCATGAAGTGTAGATCAGTTATCCAGGGAGAGTTCAGAGTTGGAGGGTTTGTTCATGTCTGTCTCCCAGATAATTTTATGCCATCTGAGTATCTGCCTATCTGCAGCACATCTCTGCTCAAAGTGTGAAAGTGAACTGCAGTTTTTATTTCCTCCAAGCCTGATAGTTATTGAGATTATCACTGGATGTTGTATCATGTAGGGCCTAACAGTGCCACAAAACATCACCGTCAGAAACAAGGCACTGCAGTGGATGGACTTGAGGTCAGACTGTGTCAAGCAGTCTTTAAATTCCTAACCATGTCCGTGCTATTCAGGAACTGGATTGGATCTTTTTGATTCTGCCACTGGACTCACGTTTTTCATAGCCCAGATTTTCATAGCAGAAGTTTTTAAAGTTTGTCTCAGCTGGAGCTATTCCCTGGCTTATCAGACATTACACTACTGCTGTTCCCAGAGAACTAAAATTTCCCCAGCTCCTTCCATACAGCCTATCCGTAACATACCTGTTGACATGAAAACAGAAGTTTAAAAAAATGTAATTCATAAGAAAAGTCTAATTATTTGTGACATTTCATCCATCATGTCCTAAGCTTCTCCAGAGGAAAGTAGTAACATTTTGTCTCCTTGACAGCAAACAACACACTGACGAACTGAAAAATGTTCTGCTATATTTCAAACTGTAGTAAACTGAGTAAAGAGCAAGTGCAAAATAAATAGCAAGAGTAAAGAGCAGGAACCCACATAAGTAGGGGGCAGAAGCTTGGCAAGCTTTCTAAAATATTTCTCTTGGGTTAAAATACAAAACAATCCTTCAAAAACAACCAGGACATTTCAGGGTAAGCTATAGCTGTGCCACTGAGCCCAATCTGCACTGACTTTCCTGACCACTCCTGGGAGGAGGTGCCTTGGGCAGCCGTGGCAGCGCCGTGCAGTTCATGGAGAGCTGCAGCACCTGAGTGAAGACAGCTTGATGCAGGTTTTTAGTATATCCCCCACCTCCCCACCTCCAGCATTTCAGGACTGCAAAAGGAAGGCTTCTATTATCTAAAGGGAAGAGAAGCAGAGCAAGTCTAGGAAACCTGCACTCCTAATTATTTTATTTTGAAGATGATGTCTAAACTCCTTTCTATCAGATCATATCCAAACTGACCTTGCTTCTGAAGTCTCTCTCTCAGACATGCCAAGTTCCCCACACTGGCTTGCTTTCTCTCTCCCCCATTAGGCTTTGATCAAGTTTTGGTGACCATTTGTTCACAGACAACTCCAGTGGTTTGTTTCAAAATATCCATTACTTACAACAACCCATCTCTTTTTTCACGGCCCTTGTAGTCTTGTGTGCACATCTAGAGGTCTCTGCTCCAGAACCTGCAGGTCTCTCCTGCCTCAGCAAAAAGAGAATCTCTGTCAGTGACCCAGATTCCTACACTTTTGGATATTTAACTCATGCTGTTTTCCTGGGAATGCAGAGATCTTGCATCAGTGAAACACGCAGGTTCCACCCACTGATGGAGTGGGAAGGTCATCTGTGCTGCCACATCCAGCTCCTCAGCTGGTTTCCAAACCCTTATTGGAATTCTCTTGGTAGATCTCATGTTCTTTATCTCTTTAACAAAGAAATGTGCAACATCCCAAAGAAGGATATCAATCAAATCTTCCATCTGAGAAGTCTAATGATGAATAATAATGAGTTGGAGAATTCTGAAGTAGTTTAGATGTTCTTTCTTTTTGATCTTTTATGTTCGAGTTGATCCTTACATGCAGAAGCTCCAGCACAGTACTTCTTTTAACTCTGAAAGGCTGAGATTGTTCATTAAGGAAAAGACAAGTTTATATGGCCATTCCTAGTCTTTCATGGGATGAAGGCCCTTTCATTTCCATTCTTTTTCTTCTTGTTCCTTTCCCATTATGCACACAGACACACACACACACAAACTCAGGAGTACATCATGAGCCAAGCTGTATTTTCTGTTTATTGCCACCAGGTTAATAACAGTAATGGTGCGAGGAGAAAATGAAGTGTTATGTAAAATCCTGCATTGCAGATTTTGGTGCTGATGCAAAGAGCTCAATAAAGTGTAACACTTTAATCATGGAGATAAAAATCACACAGCAGTTTCACAGTCTTCCAAGACGCAGAGCCTTAAGACAAAATAGAAGCAGGAGAGAAAGAGAAACCAACAATATTATTGAGTCCCAGAAAACTTAGGCAAGAAAAAGAGCCCACTTTCTTTCCTTTTGATGCTTTGATTCAGTCTTTGTATTCATAAGATAAAAAACTGAAAATTGTGTGCATATTAATTTCCTGGTATTAGAGAGTAAAATGCCACAGCTTTATACACAACCCAGTGTCATTTACTGGCACCTGGAGAGCCCTCGAAAACAAAGCAAAGAACCCTCACAACAAAGAACAAAACCTATAAACCAGAATGGAAAAAAAAAAAAAGAAAGAAAAAGCCAACACCCAGAACATGGTATGATGATGATATGTATTGGTTTTTCCAGATAGGTGAGCAGCCCAGCACAGTTTTAGCTATGGTGGTTTGAGTACAAATTCATCCTGTTGGCACAGAAGAGGAATTGGGTTTGGATGGTGTTTTGCTTCTCTTCACTGTTACTGTCCTTTTTGTCTCAGCTTCCCAGCTGCAGATTAAGACTGTAATGCCAAATTACTGCTCGCAAAGCTGTAGGTTGTTGGCTTGTGGGGTTATTTTGGGGTGGGTGGAGGAAAAGGAAGAGTTATGTGAAGAAGATCTCTTCTGTACGGGGAAATTTGTGGGTGTAAAGACATGGAGTTCTCTGCTAAATGCTGGGACAGTGCTAAGGACTGTACATCTTCAGGGTGGGCCATTTTCCATAAGGGACCTGACTGCAGTTGTGTGCTGAGTTTATTCTTCTTTGAATAATATTTCTAAAAGTCCTTGTCAACACGAATTGGTTATTGAAAAGAATACAAGAATATTTTTCATTGCAACAAACACAAAGAATTTGGAATTTAAATAAAAGTGCTTTAGGTAACTCAGAGAAGTGTCATGTAGACCCATTAGCCAACCAGCCACCCCACAAGATGCTTCTTCACAGCAGAGAAGCCATTCCAGGGAAGTTACATATTCAGCATGAGATGTAATTCTGCATAATTGGTCCCTGGCCCTTTGGGATCTTGGAGTTGCCATACCTTGGAGGAGCAAAGCAGGCAGCTGAGCCCTGTCCAGTCCTCAGCAGGAGGAGCAGGAGGCAGGGGTCAGTATTTTAGCTTTATTGGCCCCATTCTGTCCCAAAATTCACATATCTGCAGCCAGTTAGCACTGCCTATTTCAATTTATTGCACAGCTCTGCCCTTGGTTAAGATTCAAGATTAATTCAAGGGCATGCTAATTCTTGCTGGGGCTTGACTGTAACCCAGAAGGTTTAATGTTTCCACCAGCTGTGATAACCATGTGCCAAAGTTTGGGACCACTGATTGAAAAGCTCCTACAAGAGGCAGAGCCAGGAGTGTGTATTAGTGGCCTTTGGTATCTGATAAACTCTGTCATCACTGCTTACCTATGATATGCCCATCATAAAGAGTGCCTGATTACATGGCTGGCTCAAGCCAGAAAACATGAGAGCTGACATTTCATATTACTTTATATCCTCTTGTCCAGCTGAGTTCACTTGTGTGGAATTAACAGATGTCAGGTTTGGACGTGGTGGGCATGGATGCCACAAGAAATGTGTAAATAAACCAGCCCTTGTGTAGTATTGTTAGAACAGGTCATGGTAGGAAATGGCAAAGAAAAGGAATGTTTCACTGGATCCTGTAATATTTTCAGGAGAACTCAGGGCTGAATTACACTGATACCAATTGGAGGCTAAAATCTTATCCTGAGGGATACCTGAAGTAAAAACCTCCTGTTTTTTAACTGTGATAAGTCTGTATTCATGACCAGCATGTGTCTCCCCAGGGTGTATTAAAACATTCATTGCAGCAGCTGTAGTAATGACACAGTGGCCTCAGCACCAACTTAAATGTCTGCTTCGTATTTGGGGAAAAGGGCAGTGGCCTTCAGGGATGGACACAGCAGCAGAGAGGTGAGTTTGGGAAAGGAAGCATTGCTCCTCTATTTCTTGTGCAGTCTCCTCAGACTATTTTTGATTAGTACCACATGGATACCAGTCAGGTCAGTGCTCCAGATACAACCAGATACTCCCAGATGCTGCTGATTGTTTGAAGAGAAAACCGAGACACAGGTTCTTCATATGTTGTGATGTCTGTCCTGCTGGCTCAGTTAAAATCCTTTTAATCTCAGGATAAGGCTTAAATTCAGAATCAATTGCTTTAACATTTTCCCTTCTCTTGTATTTTTATGTATTTAATGCCTCAAAGTTGGGATCTGCTAGAAGATTTGGCAGCATCTGTTGCTGGAACAACGGATTCTTACAGTTTGTGAGGGTAAAAGCAGAACTCTCTGAAGCCAGAGGGACCAATGAGATGATGGGTGAACATCAGAATACACGTTCCAGCAGGAATGTGATTGAGGTAGCTTCTGGTCCTGGGAGTCTAGAAACACTGTTTGCAACTTTAAAAAGAGTGAGTCAGTAATTTCCTAGTTCTGGGTACAGAGTGATGGTGCTTTTGCCTCCCAGGCATTTACATTTTGCGTCTGTGCCTTTTCCAAAAGATATTGCTATTTCTTCTGCTTTTAAAATTGGCTTTGGTTTTTTTGTGGGTTGGGTCTTTTTGTTTGGTTGGTTTTTTGGCAGAGGGGAAGGTTGTTGGGGCTTTATTTAGTTTTTGGTGGGGTTTTGTGTATGCATTTCACTTAATATAAGACATGAGAAACTGTTAAAAGCAAAATCAGATCCTACAAGGGGCTGGCTGGGTCTGTGGTTCACCCTTGATTTAAAAAACATGAGGTTAGCTTTTAGCCGGTGTGATCTTATAACACTATGGATCAGGTCTGTGTTAGCAAAAGGCAGAGAGGAGAAATTCATCCCAGAATTGAATGAGCTGCTACTACACCTTTCCATGGACTAAGATGGCATTATCTGAGCATGTTGCTTGCACTTGTACTTGTTTGATAGACTCCCTGCTTAAAATCAGTACTTATTTTCCTGGCTAGGAAGTAAACAAGAAAAAAGAAAAGGAAGAAAAAAATCAAAGGAAGGTAATTGGTAGCAAGCTCCAAGGGTCATCACAGTATTTGCCTCCACTTTGATATTTTACAATAGCTTTAATGCTGTGCAATCATGGACTTGTCTAAAGTCTTCTCATTTTCTCTTACAAGCAGACCACCTCACATTCTAAATGTCTGCAGTAGTTCCAGCAATGAAACCAGGGCTATTGTAGCACTGAAATCTCTAAAATTGCAGTGATTTTCAGTTGGATAGTGATCCACTGTACATCTGGAAATGTAGGTGTTGTCCCCAGGGAGCTGAATTTGGCATAATTTCCCCCTTGGGAACAGGACACAATGGGATCACAGCTTCTCCTGCTCTCAGCTGTTGAGCAAATCCATGTCAGGCCTAGTAGCCAGTGCTCTTTTCCCCTGCATCAGCTGGGCTTTGGTCTTTGCCGAGTTGAACATTGTTCACTAAATGAATAGCTCTCAGAATGCAAAGTTCACCTGTTATCCTTCCATTTAGGAAAATTGAGAGTTTTTAATCTTTTGTACTCTGCATTCAAGAGATGAGAGAGAGAGAAAAAAAAAAAACAAAACAGCTAAATGCCTCCATTTAAATGTAAATTTTGACTTTTCAAGTCTGACAAAGTAGGGTGTTTGTTTTTATAAACTATATATATATATACACATAAATAAAAGCCATGGAATTGAAAGAACAAAACCCTGTACTTGTTGATATTTTTCCCACATAGTAATCTTTGCTCTCATCATGTTACATACCTTTTTTGTTTTGTTGTTTCTTTTTGCTTTAAAACTAATTTTGCTGTGAGAACTAGAACGGAAGATCATTAGGAGGAAATACTCTGGCACTGCCTTGTGCAGAGAAAACATGCCATCTGCCTAATGTGCTTCATCTTGTGTCAGTCTAAGCTGTGCTGCTTGGGTTTAACATGCCCAGAAAGAGTGCAGGCAGCAGCTCTGCCACATATCCCAGCCAGGGCTCCAAATCCTCCCTGCTTTTCAGGGGCTACACTCCCTAAGATATAGGCCACAAAATTTTGGACAGATGTATCACCTGCCATGAGGGTCCAAAGGTCCAATTTGTGCAAGGTACAGAAGTGGTTTGGTTTATATTCTTCAGTCTTCATCATGGCACAGTCTGAGAGGAAAAAGCAAAGATTCAACCTCAAAGTAGGTTTCTTGGAGGGTCTGGCTGGTGCACCAGATTCAGGTATAGGACCACCTTCCTTTGCAGATGTTTCCTGTTCCAGTCACAGCAACCTTTTCTGATAGATGGATGGTGCATGTCTCGTCTGGGTGAACGTAGCTGCTCATGTTTTGTTACACAGTGTGTAATAAAGACTTTAGCTTATTTTTTTTATTAAGAAAAGACGTTGGCAGACAGCTTTAAATGTCTGCCTAAGGACAAAATGAACTGAGTTTTGTAGATAGCTGGGGGTTTTTTTCCTTAATAAATAGATAAATTGAAAGATTTTTATGTTGATAATAAAAATAACTAATGCAGAGCTTCTTCCACTAGTGCCTGGAGACATGGACAGATGTGGGATTTTGAAGGGATAAAGAATTGAAATCTGTTGGCAGGTAGTTGCTATAAAAATGCCTATCCTTCATGCTTCTTATTACCAACAAAAATTCAGAAATGAAGAGCCTCTGAGAAAGTTAATGATGACAGGATCAGGTTCCAACCATCAGAGATAGCAGCAACCTCCTTCCTTCAGAGAAATCCAAAGTTAAGGCACAGCTCCGGACTTTCTCCGACTCACAGTGTGGTGTGTGGGAGTGCGGAGGGGAGGAAGCTGTCAGGGAAACTATGGAAAAACACAGCAAGTTCACCAAAATTTTGCTTTGCCCATGAGTTGTCTGCCAAAGTTTTGTGCAAGACTTTGACTGTGGTGCTGTTGTGTGGAGTTGGTTTCTCCCTTGCTGTGCAGCCTGTGGTTGGAACAAGAGGGCAAGCCTTGTTTTCTCACTTTTGTCCTCCTGATTCTCTTCCCCAGTCCACTGCAGAGGGTGTGAGTGACTCTGTGGGGCTTATCTGCCTGCGAGGGTTAAATCACAATACTGTTCACAATGCTCACCCTGAAAACCATCAGTGATAGTGCAGCATTTAGGAGAGCAAAGATGAAATGTTGATCTGATATATTACAGTTCAGAGCAGATTCTTTTGTTGTCCATTACAGACAGCTGTAACAGATACAGAGGAGAAGGATGAAAACAAGCTTAAAATCTTTGTTCTTAAAGATGCATTTTTACACAGAGACATCCTTACAAAGGAGTGTATATACACAGAGGAAAAAGCATGTGGAAACTGCCTAAATCTCTAAGTCAGCCATTGGTCGTGTGGGTCAGCTGCTGCTGCCTAGGGTGGGAAATATCCCTCTGAGTCTACCATACCTTTGTTTAGTAATGCCCTGGTGGGTCCTCTTGAGATTGGCACTTACTTGTGCTGAATCTTGAGTCCCTGATCTGAGAGAACTGAATATTCTCTCTGTTGGAAATAGTAAAAAACAGCGGTGCCCAGGATGTGCTTGCAGGGGAGGCACTGTCTTTGAGATGCTGTTGACAGATACCTGTCCTGCTGTTTGTCCTCCCGGCAGGAGGAGCACAAGGTGGCATTGCCTGCACCAATACCACAGAACCACAGAATGGTTTGGGTTGAAAGACACCTAAAAACCATCTCATTCCAATACCCTGCCCTCTGCAGGGGCACTTTCCACTGGACCAGGCTGCTCAGGCCCCCATCCAACCTGGCCTTGAACACTCCCAGGGATGGAGCTGCCACAGCTTCTCAGGGGAACCTGTGCCAGGGCCTCAGCACCCCCACAGTAAAGAATTTTTTCCTAATACCTAATCAAAACCTGCCCTCTTTAAGTTTGAGCCATTTCCCCTTGTCCTTTCACTACACGTCCTTGTGAAAAGTCCCTCTCCAGCTTTCGTGTCACCCTAGTGAGGCACTGGAAGGTGCTGTGAGGCCGCCCTGGAGCTTTCCCTTCTCCAGGCTGAGCAACCCCATCTCTCTCAGCCTCTCTTCACAGGAGAGGTGCTCCATCTCTCTCAGCATCTTCATGATCTCCTCTGGACTTGCTCCAGCAGTTCTGTGTCATTTTTATGTTGGGGTGCCCAGAACTGGACAGAGCACTCCAGGTGGAGTCTCAAGAGCAGGGTAGAGGGGAAGAGTCACCTCCCTTGACTGCTGGCCACACTGCTTTTGGTGCAGCCCAGGACTGCTGGCTAAGTATGAGTAGGGGAATAGTGGAAAAAAGTTTCAGCTACAACTGATGCTGATAAAATGCCCTGCAAAAGGCATGATATGTTGTGCTTTCAGCTGTAACGGCAGACCCTTCCAAAATGTCCATTACATTTTAGCTTTTATAGTGCTATGCAGGCAATAAATACTGCTAGATGTAAAGCTCAGAGAAAACATCCCACAGTTTGGCACAAAATGTTCTGCTGAGCTGTCTCTGAGTAGGACAAACCCAGAAAACCTGTTCTTCCCAACTGTGGATGAATCATGGGTCAGCAAGACAATGCCAGGGTCAGTTCTGTTTTGTATTTGCATGCTTTCCCTCCCCTCAGCATTTATGTCTGCTGGACAGTCCCTAATCTCTTCTGGTGTCCTTGTGTTCCTGTTTATCAGCTTTCACTTTTATCTCTTCCTCGGGTGTGCTTGCTGCTCGCCCTGAGCACAAGGAAGGAAAAGAAAGGCTCAGCTTGCAAAGGAGCAGGAGAATGACCAGGGACAGCTTCTGCCTGGGGCAGGGCTGTGCCAGGAGGGTGAGCAGAAAGAGCTGCTTTGGTTTTCAGCTGTCAGGCCCTGGTAGAGCATGTGCACAATGTCCATCCACAGCCTTCCTGTCTTCTCAAGCAAGTAGATGGCCTCCTAACCCTTGAATAACACATTTAGTGTTGTTTCCTCCCACCTGACTGAGCAGGTTTGCAGTTTCCATCCAGGATGGAGGTTTTTTTGTTTCTTACTCCATGCAGATCTATGTAAAATAAAAGCAACCCATACAGGTCCTCTAATAGGTCCAACTAATCCAATAATCTGGTATGTTCTGAGTAGGTGGCCTGTTTAAAATGTTTTACATCTGTAAAATGGGCCTTTACCTTTGATGCCCTGCTTATGGTTCTCCTTGTTTTAGGGCTCGTTGAGCTGAAAGCTTTATAAAGAGCAGAACCTGTCTTAGAGTAATTTGTTTCATCTCTTTTTAGAGAAGATAGTTTCAGCTGTAGAAATACACATAATTCTCACCACCAATCAACACTGTACCTTTTTAGGAACTGCAGAAATTTCATTCTGCAGCATAAATTAAGGTGTAATTGGAAAATAAGAATAGTGATGCTGCATCAAACCCAAGGTCTATTTGGCTCAGAATCTTATTGCATATGCTAAGGGATAGACTAAGAAGATAGCAAGGCTTCTGTTAATGTGTAATTTGGGGATTTTCTGTTCAAGAAGTTGTGTTCACTGTTTTGAGTGTAATAACATGATTTTAATTTGAATTAATCTAATTGATCTTTCTGCTTACCTGTGTTTTGGCCAAAATCTGGTGGCAGTGAGTTCTGCAGTATAAGCTAATTTAAAAAACACTTCATTTTGTTTGCCTTTGGTCTTCTGCCTGATAACTTTATATTCTGCCGACTGCTACTTATTTAATAAGAAATAGTGAATAATGATATATATTATTTGAGAGACTACAGAAACTGATAGTTAAATAGTTTGATTTACCTACACACAATTTGTCCCACTGCAAGATTTCCTAGGAAATTAGGGGACAGGGAGCCATAACTCCTAGCCATTGTTTTTAGTCTACCACTCTTTGCCTTGGTAATTAGAGGAGAGGCAGGCAATGTCTCTGGGCCTTATTTATGTACTTGTAAAGTCTGTGTTCTTTGGTCCAAGGGTTCTGCAGAGGTATAATTAAAAGTTAGTGCTAAAGCAAAAAGCTATTAATACTGCTATGAAGTGAATAGTTGAACAGGAATTCTTGACCTTAATATAGTTGCAGGCTTATAAGCAGAAATTAATGATGCCTGAAGACATTAAATGACTTGTGTATTGTCACACAGCAAGCGACTGTCTAAGGAACAGCACCAAGCCATGCTAAAACCTTCAGTACAGTTACTGGGAGCATTTCAGCCGAGAGAACCTTAAGAACCAGAGCAGAGCTAAATTTAATTATCCAGTGAAAACATGGTCATTTAGATATTTCTGTTTCATAACCTAATTTTCTTGCTTTAATTATAAGAGAATAAGTAACAGTTACTGCCTCAGCTTCTCTCTGGCTTTCCATTACCCTCCCCTTCCCTCTTGCTTTCTTTTATTCATTCATTCTCTTTTATAGTAGGATTTCTTCCCTCTTCTAAAAAGCTGTCGATTTTTTTGCCACAAATCTCCTCTGTCTTTTCTGAAGAGCCCTCTTTCTGCAGAGCCTGTGCTGCTCAGTAGCAGAGAAGTGAGCAAGGTAGGATTTCCAAAGCTTGTTCTGTGAGTCATCTGGTGGGGACACCCAAGTGGTGTTTGAGATGGGCCAAGTGAGAGCAGCAAACCTTGGGGTGAGGTAATGCCCCAAGATCCTGCTCAGTCCCACTGCTTTATTCTAATAATTCAGGCAAGGAATGATTTCAGAACTTGGGAAGGTCAAAAAACAACGGTGCTGAGTGTATGTGCATGTTTGCTTCTGTATGAGGGACAGAGAAGGAGACAGAACAAGGACTGTCCTCCTTCAGACTCACACCTCTGGTTTTGGCTTGAGGTCAGACCCTAAATCTATAAGAGTGTATTTCCTAGTTCATAATCATTTAGGGTAAAAATTATACAAGAATTGTCCATGCAGCTGAGCCAAAAGTCTTGTCTAAACTTGATCTGGGTCTTAACATTGTCTCTTTGGCAGCTCTCTAATTTAATATGCATTTGAACAGAAGTGGCTTCTTGACAGAGCCTTTCACCTCCAGGTCACCCTTTCAAATCCAATTCAGGCCTGTCGTGACCAAATGTTGCTGCCACCTGACGGCTCTTCTGTGTCCTGTGTGAATTGCTGGCTTCAGTCCAGGGGCTGGAGGACAGGTGCCTGAATTGCACAAACTGCCAGAGCTGACACTAACTGGACGTCTCTGCAGAGGGGTCAAAGAGAGAATCAGCCCAGCAGATGAATTAATGCTTAACTTGTACGCACTGTGATGCTTTATATCTTCAAAGTGCTTTACAAACGTCAGCCAGTCCTCAGGAGGTGTTGTTATCTGCACTGGCAGGTGAGAGAAGCAAGCAGATAACGAGGCAAGATCAGAATATGCATGTTGCTGACCTCCCACTCTGAGGCCAGGACTGAGTTTAGCTAGCTCCTTTCAGGGCGACTGATGGCCACAACAGAGTAGGGTTCAAGCTCCTGCTCTTCTGTGGATAAAAGCATCCCTTACTTTTTAAGGCAGGCAGGAAAGCAGTACTGATGGGCATTCCATCCTTTTCTGGAACCATAGAGCAACAGAGGTCTCTTCTCCATCCACTTTGAGGCACTAGGGAGTCATGTCAGGTTATTCTTACCATCAAGAGGTATCATTATTTAGACAGAGAACTTGCCATGCAACAGGGTTGGTAAATAGCTGCTTTTGAATAGCAATTGGGTTGGAGTGGTTCATTCTGAGAGACAACAGTTCATGCAGTATCATTGAAATGTTCTGAGGAAAATGCTTGAAGTGTTATGGAGAATTGCTGGAAGGTCATGCAGAGTTAGTGGCACATCGGTGTTTGCAAGCTGCTTCTGCAGGGACACTTAAAAGACATTGTCAGACTGTAAAGGTGTCCACAGAAAAAGCAAAACTGGCTTTTGTGCTTCACATCAGTGAGAGCAAGAGTGGTTCTAAACTGGCATGTTCCTTTCTCTGGAAGGAAGATGAGAAAACCTTTCTTTTTTAAGGTTTTTAAAAATAGTAACCCCCTTTCCTACTATTAATTTCTTGGGTAAATAATTGCTGTTGTTGCCAGGGTGTTTACAAAGGTGAATGAGCAGGTGAGATGTGAGATGATGAATGGAAGGAGAAAGACGTTGTCCCTATGATTACAAAAGGGGAGTGGTATAAATCTGAAATAGTGCCTCTAATGAGGTGATGCTTGCATTGTCTGAAAAAACTGAGGATGATTCTGTAGGACTAACTTGTCAGAGGTTATAAAGGATGGCAGAGGAAAATATGGAAGTATTTAACGATTTTTTTTGGCAGGGAAAATATGGGGAGAAGGTAGAGGTAAGAAAAGTAATTTGGGTAAAATTCATCTTACCAGGCATCCAAATCCAGGCATTTCAAGGGAAGTTTGAAAATAAGTGCCATATCCAGACAGTTTGAACTCCACCTCATGTTTCCTTGGACAGTCAGAAGGAGATAAGTGCCACACATCCCCAAGGAGCAATTCAAGGCACTGGACAGAATTCAATTGGTCTGAAAGGAGAGGGAGTGGTGCTTTGTAGCTGAATGCAGACTGTTGGCCATGTGATGCTGAACAGTCAGTTTTCCTTCATTTTCCTTAGGAGCACATTGTGCCCCGGTGTTTTCTGGTGTCACCACTGTAAGTGTGGCCAAAACAACCAGTCCTGGGGTAGTGATGTGTCTGTGTCAAAGGGGGGTGTCTTGGAGACCTGTGCAAAATTTTCTTTTGGGAGATTCTTTTGAGGAATTTTTCTTCTGAGAGATACCTGAGGAAGCACCAAAGAGCTGTTCTTCTGGGAATTTCTGAATGTCTTCTGAACGAAAAGGGGCAAGCTCCTTCTGCTGAGCCAGCTGTTGAATGCCCATTTGCTCCAAACAGTGGTTTAGCAGTAAGAGCACAAAGTCTGCCTGGAGGCTGTTCCTTTCCTTGCAACAAATGACAAGCCATGGTTTTAGCAGCTGGTATAAAACATTGCAAGGAGTTTATCCCATCTCCTGTATGAAATATTGGAGTGGAGAAGGCTTTTGGATGCCTCTCTCTCTCTAAACCAATTGCTATGCCCAAGAATTAATAAAATCCATATTGAAGTGACAGCTGGTGGACAGAGCTGGCTTCTTCCTGCATCACTTGTCTCTCTAGTGGCTCATGTTCTGGGCTCAATGCACATTTATCCTTTTATTACGGCATTTATTGACTTCTATTTATTTATTTATTAAACCTCTGTTTTCTTAAGAATCATAATTGCCCTATTCAAAATCTAAGTTTGATCATACCAGCACTAGCTATTAACATGGTTCTTTCCTTTTACTCTTTAATTACTGACCTTCCAAAGGCATTCAGCAAGTGAGAATATATTTTCTCAAAACTTTATGTGGCATCATGAACCACCTTCTGTACTACTCTAACTATTTCTTCTCTTGACAATGCGAGTTCCTTTTTCTTAATTCACGATTTCTTTCATTTTCCCCATGCCCTAATTTATATGTACATTTCTCAAGCTGACAGAAATTTCAGACTGACTCAGTAGAGCAGTGGAAAGTGAGTGTCACAAAGATAGGGATTCAAATGAACTTTAAAGCAGAAATTTGTTTGCCTGTTTATTTATGCTGGGTTTATACAGTAAAGTGGCAAGAAGAGATAAAAACCACTCTTTTCAAGGGAGAGAATGTTGTTTTCCAAAGAAGTGGGGTTCAATCATTGTCTCTGTCAGTCTAGTAAGTGATTTCTGTTTTGAGACAGAGAGAAAAGAAAGACCAAGTCTGCCTTTGTTTTCTGGAACTCTGTAACCTGGGTCATCCAGGTAATTACAGCTTTACTTAAGAAACACTGTGAGAAAGGAAAACTCTGCCACTGCTTGTAAGCACAAAGAAAAGACACTTAAGGAGAATTAAATTGCATGATGACTTTTACAAGGCATCTGAATCATTTTGCATTCCACCTCTAAAGCAGAAAATGATGAGTTTAATATCATATTGTAGGATGTAACTGGTAAGTCTCTCAGAAGGCAGCTTTGGCACCCAGAGATATTTGAGCCTAGTTTTTCATTATTTTCTGCATAAAGGCTGAAGCAAATGTGACTTTGAGGCTTTGAATCACCTCTGAATTTATTCCCACTCTCACTTGCAGGTGCTGCAGCAAGAGAAGCCCTAATGGGGGTAGTTTGTGCTGTGTAGATACGGGCAGATACCCCTGGGGTACGACAGCAGATAGCAGTGGGTGAAGTGTGTTTGCATGTGCTCATGCAAATGCAAACATACATTTATTTACCTCATTCTCCCACTAAAGTTCTCCTATCTCCAAGAGCAACAATTTCAGAAGGTCACCTCTCTGCTGACTTTGCTGAAATTGCCATCAGAGGGTGACATTACATATTTTATAAGATGGTAATTCTGTGATCCTGCCTGAATTGCTGGAGATCAGTAACTATGTCAAAATCTCCCAGAGAACCTCAGCTGAAATAGAAATCTTTATTCCTTGCTTAAATTTGTTGTGTGGCAATGGGGGAAACAGTTCCTACCTGTAAAGCACCAGTGAACATGTGTGACTCTAAAGGGGGAGAAGAAATACCATTGTTCAGGAGCACAGCATAGTTCTTGTGAACCTTGTGTGCAAACAGGGTGTCTACTACTTGATGAGGCATGAGGTGGCAAACTTTTAATGTCACAGTGACTGGTCTGTTATTGTCCATTTTAAGGCCAAGATAACTTTGTGTCTGGGAATAAAAGGACTTTTTCCATTAGGTCCTCATGTGTTATATCAACAATGCACTGAATTATTTTGTTCTGTAATGGAGAATGCTCAACATGTTTCCCTTTGATAGAGTAATGAATGTGAGGAGGAGAAATGTGAAACACTGAAATGCTGTTCTGCTCACACACAGCCATGTCTGGAAGCTAGTTAGCAATGTTTAAAAACATGCTGAATAGGATGGACAATTGCAAGTTTGGACTAAATTTAGTGCACAGGAATATGTGACATAGAGATTTTTATATGTTCAGTGGGAGGCTAAGGAACAAAGACCAGAAAAAAAACCAGTTAAATAATTATTGTGGGCTCACTTAAGAAATTACTTTTTAAGTACCTTGAAATGAATGACTGGAAAAATGTTTTTGAGCACTTCTTTGGGTGATGAGCTACCTGTTTAATGTCATGGCTGCCAAATAAGAGATCTGGAAGCTTAATATTTTGGTGAAGGTGACATCTGTGAAGGACACTGTCCCCTCACAAATAACCATTGGAACCAGATTATTTGAAAATGGTTTTGATGAACGAAAAAATATTCAAAGAAATTTCAGCACACCAGGACACTTTCTAATATTCTCTGTGACACTTCCACCACAATGTTTTTGCGTGAGGGTCCTAGGAGAGCTTAGAAAATACTCCAGTGACACAGTGTTACACTGGATAATTGAAAATGGAATACTAAACTTAGGCTCAGGTCACACATGTTCTGCAGGTGAATTTCTTGCTGGATAGCCTATGGAAAAATATTTTAGTAATCTGTGCCTCTGCATCTCTGTTTGTGGCCACCTTTTTCTGGAAGGTGCTTTCTGCTTGAAAACTATGCATGAATAAGTACACTATGACACACCACAAATCCTGCAGTTTACACCAGCAATTTTATTTGTGTTAAGTCCCAAATTATTCTAGCCTATTGTTATATATCTCCCTGTGCTTCTCGATTACTTTATGTTAGTAACTATGTTCCTATAAAGAATTCTGTCTGGTTGTTCTAAAATAAGTATGACTTAGGTCACTGACTTCTGTGTGAAGGACATTCATGCTTTACAAATACCCAGTTTAACTAGATTATCTGCTCACTTCATCAAATCACTGTTTTGAGACTCTACAACATGTTCTGTTTTATGGTGATATGCCAGTGTGCATCTGATCTCATCAAATTCTGTTTGTGATGGGGAAATTATCTCATGAAAATAGTATTACTTAATCTTGGTTTTAATTTCTGTGTACTTGGAGAGGAAGAAAATCCTGTGTGGTGTTTCATCCTGTCAGTGCTAATCTTTCTCCTCAGTGCTGTATCTCCAAATAGCAGATGTGTGCTTTATTGTAGGGCTGGGCCTCCACAGCACAGCAGAATGCTTTGGCAGAAGCAAACAATTTATTGTATTAGAGTCAAACGCAATCAAATGTTCCCTTCTCTATGATGCATGGTCAGATACTGATATTGCATTAGCTAACATTTTAACATAGCAGAGGCTTAATAAGATACATTATTACTCTCTCTAGGCTGTTTAATTAAACTAAACAGCGGCTGTGTATTATACATTGGTTTTCTGCCAGGGGAAGGTAAATCTGTATTATATTAGTGTCACATGCCAAATGATGTTCTCTCCCCATCAGAGGTTCTTTAGAAGAGCTGACACTGACATGAACTGCATAGTCCAACCTGCCTTCCTGTGGCATTTCAGGCACTTGCTTTGGAGAGTTGTTCTGCTGAGTTACTGCTAGAAAGCAGAGGAAGGCAAAACATTTGCAGTATTTCTCCTTATACGCAGTAATAAACTGCACAGGAAATACTGGAGTCTTTTTACACAATTTTGAGCCTGTTTCACCTGGCAGAAAGGAACATCTGCATAATTCAATGCAGAACTGTGAAGAGATGGCAAAACTTTGCCCAATAATTGTGCTCTAGAAGTGGCAGGTGCATATTTTTGTCACTGGCAGTAAGCCCTGTATCACAGTGAACAGTAATGTTGCGGCTCCGTTTTTCACAGTGTCCTGTGCAAAATGTTTCAATATTCTCAAAAAAAGGTAGAGAAACATCTGTCATGGTCCTTTGTTGTATTTCACATGCCCCCACAGAGAGGCAGGAATGGTTGGCTGCATCGTAGTGAGATTTTTAGCGTGGCTCCCTGATGCTGGCACCATGGATGGGCTCAAGAATGGCAGGACAGGATTTATGGCAGGCTTCACCTGCATAACTCAGTTATGATTTATCTCATGCTGAATGTTTTGTTGTTGTTGTTTTCCCTCAACAGAAGATTAACCTGGAATTCTATATTGACATCCATGCCCACTCCACCATGATGAATGGCTTCATGTATGGGAACATCTTTGAGGATGAGGAAAGATTTCAGCGACAGGCTGTTTTTCCCAAGCTACTCTACCAGAATGCTGAAGACTTCTCTTATGTAAGTCATGTGTTTCTTAATTTTTTCCTATTTTTTCTTTTTTTGTTTTCTTTATGATAAATCTCTGGCTTTATTTGATTGAGTGAATTTTATTTCAATATGAATAAAAGGCTACTTAAAAATTTTATTATTAGCTACCATCTTCCCTGTTACTTTATCCAGCAGTGGTAAATTGTGAGATTATTCATGTCATTGGATACACCAACACAAACAGGTTCTTTGTCTTCTGTATGTTACGCTTTGGTTCTGAATTACTGAAACACCCTGTTTTTTTCAGATCTTTTGTCTTTTGATCAACTGGATCAACTTTATTGTTCGATTGTTTATATTAATTTGTCAACTTTTTACTTATACAATCTAAATCATAGTATGCTAGCAAATAGAAACAAAATTAATTAGCTAGAAAGAAAAGGTTAGACAACCTCTCTTGGAAGTTGTGGCAAAGGGAATGTATGCTTTTGAATTTTTTTTATATTACCATAGAAAACTGTTCTGCAAGATGTAGAACTGTCCAATACTGACAACCTGAAGCTTGGGAAAGAGGAAGTTGGGTTCAAGGAACAGCCGGTTCTTACCCAAGGAGACCTCAGTGACTGAGTTTCTGGTCTGCACCTGCTTGTTTCAAAAACACGTAACAGATAAGGGGCATTCACAGATCATAGCAATGAAAACCTGTAATTGATAGGAGCTGAGAATTTCTGTGCTCAAGTGTGGGATTTCTCCCTGCTACCACGGGAGATTAAGAGTTCCTCTTAGCACAAGCCTTGGTTGACAAAGGGAAAATCTTTGAGAAGTTGATGGAGGAAATAGAAGCCAGTAGCTAAATAAACAGCACATCTCCCTTTTGAGCCCAGAGTTCCACCCAGGTGCTACTGGTACTGGGTACATCTGGCTTCCCCCTGACATCCTGCTGGTCTCTTGAGGCTGGAAGCTTTTCCCCTGCTATCCATCCAGGCCATTCTTCCTAGGGCATCTGAGTAGACAAGTGTTGGAAAAAGGGACAGCCACAAAGTGTCTGACAGATGTGAAGTGACTACGTGTCCCCAAGTAGGAAGGTCTGTTTTCTTGTTTCCAGCTCCAGCCATGTGCGTTATGAGACTGGTTGGAAATATCAGGTGAAGAGAGGAAGGGAATCCAAAATGGGGGTAAAAAATGTGCTGAAGGCTTAAAAGAGTGTATGTAAATATGCCCTATTGCCTGCTCAAAGGGAAGGGGGGAAGTGCATCGTTAACATTACCAGGCTGGTGTTTGAAAGTGTGGGAATGGACCACTGTTGTTACTAATTAATTTTCCAAAGCTTCAGGAGGTCTCATTTACATTGTATGCTGCTGCGGCCATTTGTTGGGATTATAATACTTCAACAGCAGCACTTCAAGTGAAAACTGGCGGCTGCATGAAGTGTTGTCCATAATTGACTAGCTCCATGTCTTCACACAGCACAGAGACAATGTTCCATTATGTTATCCATTGACAGTATCATTGAAAAGATTACTCTCCTTAAAGCATCTGTCAACCTTGATTGATTTACAAGGGACAAAGCAGTGAAAAGGTTTGAAGTGCGGGTACAATTTTTGCCACCGTTTAGCATACATAATGGTTCTCCTTTGATGTCAAAAGCTCATCTTCCATTAATAATGCAGAGGGCTTTTGAATGTGGGCTACTTGTATGGAGTTCCACACTAATAACCTACTCGCTGTGAAATGGGATTCACTTTGGAGAAGCAGTCATTTGGGTTTTACATGTTCGGAATGAATCCCAACTCAAAGGGATTTCTTTCAGTGCTCTGCATGATTGCAGCTGAGCCCAGCACGGGTTAGGGAAGGCAGGCAAATCCTAGTCTGCTCCTCCAGCCGAGAATCTGGCAGGAATCACGCAGCCAGATGCAAAGGAGCATGAACAACAAGCCTAAGATGGTGCGATCAAATGCCTTGTGCCGTTTTGTCTGGCAACCTTCTATTAATATACTTCAGAGTGCATTTCATGCCTGGGCTGCTTTCTTCACCTGTCATTTCCAATAGGCCTTTTTATTTAAATCCAAGGGAGATTGGTGATTAGAGCAGGGGATGGATAGGGGATTTGTACCCACACGCCTGTTGTAGGACCAAAGGAGAATCACCCAGTGTCTCCGTGCCCTGTCTGTTGGGCAAAGCACTTGACCTCACAGCTCTCTGGAAGGCTGACTGTGGTTTGCAAGCATAAGTTGTGAAAGGGACCCGAAATTCCTCGTTTGTACATGACTTCAGGAGCAGAGGCCTGCCTTTGGTTTAGCTGTCAGCATGTGAAGAGGAAAGTGAAGAAGAGCTAGGATGTTTTGCTCCCACATAAGTACACGAGACATTCTTGGGCAGCTGCCTGGGCAAAAGGGACAAAATATATAAGGAAAACATTTTATATTTTCAGTGTTTAAGAAGGATATTTTTAAACACTGGGGAGTAAATATAATCCATATGAAAGCTCTAACAGTGAAAGCTGACAAGCTCTCCTGAAAGGCTGACTCATTGGGTTTTAGGAGCAGCTGTTGACACCATGTCTGAGTGCATTACACATCAGCCATGGCTTGGAGTAGTTGCAGTTTTTGTAGGGATGTTCTTCATTTGACCTTTCTTGTTTGGCAGAGTGGATTAGTCATAACGACCAGACACAAGCATTTGAGCATTTCAAGAACCTGCTAGTCTTAGGGGTGGCTAATTTTGACCTTTGTGATAGTATGAGAGGAGACCATCTGTTCTCCCTGGTTCATGTGAAGGAAACAACAGCAGCCATTCTTGGGTGGCTTTATCATTTTGCAAAGATTGTTTTTCTTTGCAGTTAGAAGATAAAGACCAGCCAGGGGCACTTGGCCTGATCTGATCCGTTTGGGTTTCTTTTTGCTTTGGACTCTGAACTGGTGGCTCTTGGGATACATTTCAGTTCTCATTTCATTTTCTTGTATTCGACCTCCCAGCAGAGAACCTTCTTTGGAAACAATGTTCGACCTTTGTGTGCCAGGGTTAGACTCTGATAAAAACTTGGGGTCCCATTATGTTGGGCACTGGGTAACTGCTGAGGAATTCCACAACCCCAAGAGCTTCCAGTCATGCTGAAAAAAGGATGTAAAGTGGGTGAGAAATTATTTGCTTGAAGAAATTGGAGAATAAAACTTGGATGTCCCAAGTGCCACTTTTGTTTCTTTGTCATCAGCTCCCTGTTTTATATCATGCTCACACTCAAGAGTGAAGTCGCTAGAAAACAACCCCCCCAGTATCCTTTAGGGAAGCATTTTGGTAACCCCAGTGCCATAATGCTGTGACCTGAAACATATTTCAGGGACTATCACTGTCTCATCAATATGAGAAGATGCAGATATGGAATGATTTGCAATGGTACTTTTTGTGATGTTTTTTTGTTTGGTTGGTTGTTTTTAGTTTGGATATCAAACACAGAGCAATGAGGAAAAATATTTTAATCTCTTTCTGTTTTCTACTGCCTTTCTTTGATCCACAAACTCCAGGTCTGCTGTTCTCATTTTCACAGCACCCCCCCATCCAAGCTTTCTTACGGAAGACGTGTTTGTTCCAGAAAACCTCCTCCCGTCTACCTATGGCAGCCTCTTTGGGCTGTTATGATTTACCCTGGCTGTGATGCCACAATGATTTTTTTGCCTTTTCTTTTAAACCCCTGTTATACCTTTTTACAACTTCTGTATTCTTAGTGTTTTTTTGCCTGCATTCTGGGACTTGTTTGTTAAGCTGGGAGACTGAACATTTTAGAAGCTTCATAGTGAGGGATCAGTGTGCCCAGAGCCCAAGGTCCTCTCCAGAACACATTTTGTAAACTGAGATAGAACCATCCAGGGGAAGGTTCCTTGGGGAGGGGGGCTCATTCGAGCTTCTCATTGGGGAATCTTTGATAGATGTGCTAATTAGTAACACCTACAATGTGAGACCAGATCTATTGTGTAGGTGTGCATTGCGGGGTGCATGGAGGGGCATTCAACCTGGATGTGGTGCACCTAAGGATCCTTAAAATAAACACCAAGGTAAAATCCCTTTTTCCCTTCTAACCATGTTTGACTCTTGACTTTAAGACCAGGAAAAGGCATCAGCTGGATACCTCACTCTGAAGGCAGTGGTGGTGCAACTGCCTGAGGCAGTAATATGAACCTCGAATGATCAAATCCCAATAATGTGTTCTGAAATAACAAAAAAACAGCTTGTGTTGCACATGGCTGGACAGGGAAGGGGAAGCAGTAAGAAAGTTGCCTGCAATTTATCCTGAAGTAAAATCCATACTCACTTGCATCACCACTTCCTAAGAGCCCCTCTGCTGTTTTGGTGAAAAAAGACTTTTGTCCCAGAAAGGCAAAAGCTGCTGTGTTCAGGTAGGTTTTGTTAGCATCATGCAAGCTTAACAGATCTACTCAGAAATCTCTTAAAACCTGAGCACAACAAATGATCCTGCCTCCCTTTTTGTAGCCTTGTACCAAGGTATATCCAGGAAGACAAATACAGCTATTATATGCTTTAGCACCCCTTTGGGATGCATTTCAGCTTGCTGCTTCTTGGACGTGTTGCTCCATAAATTTATTTATTTATTTATTCGTTTGTTTGTTTATTCTGGAGGCTGGGTGAGCCGAGACAGGAAATGTGTTCCTGGTGGCACAGGGAACAGACTGTAAAGTCTGTCCTTCTGAGTGATATACAGGCTTTGGTGTCACAAGAACTCTGCCTTTTGGAGAGTCTCGGTGAAATGAAACTGTTCCATTATGTTGTGCTGCACCAGTTCACCCCTCCTTGTATGCTGAGGATTGAATTTGTATTGCAAAGAAAAGGGAAAAGAGATGGGGGAAGTGTTGGAACAAATGGATTTCCTTTCAGTACCTTCTTGCCTTGTTGTTTGTGCATATAGGAGCTGACAGCCCCTTCTCCATCCCCGCACAGGCAGAAATTTGGAATGTACACAGAAGAAACAAGTTTTCTTAGCAATTTTATGGTGTGTTTTCAAAGACCATCATTACTCTTACCTAATGTCAACTGCCTCCCAGAGCAGCAGCAATGAAAGGAGCTGCTGTAGATCCTCCTGGAAGCCGCCTCTCCTGCAGAGCACCACAAATTCCCTCATCTGGGACAAACTGTGCTGTGAAGGAAGGGCAGGAAGCTGGTTAAGAACTGGACACCCGTCCCCCTGGCAGGATATCTTTTGGGGTATTACCTTTTTAACCACATGATATTTTAACATATGTAGAATACAGCTCTGGCTCAGAGAACTTTCCTGGAGCAGTGAGAGAGCCAAGAAGGAACGTGAGCAATGGGCTGCCCTGGGTTGCTCTGGGAGCAGCAATCTGTCCCTCCTTAGGAAGGTTGTGATCCCCTGATTTAGGCCTGCAAGTGAGAGGAACGTCTCTTTGCCATGGAGCAAACCACTTTTTCTGCAGACTATTCAAAGCAACTGGGTGCATGATGGCTGTATTTTCCTTTTTGCTTCTCATTGTCCTAGTTTTCTGTCATTTGTATAAATGATTATGAAAGCACTCCCAGGAGACCGTGCTCATGCTCATGAAAGTATTGTAAAGAGATGCATTGCAGGCTATTGCTGGAGGCTATTTTATTGTATATTTTGAGGAAACGTCTCGTTTTCTACTGACAAATGGAGAAAGTGAGAACTCCAGGGACTTGAGTTATTTTCTAAACAGTGTGATTATTCTGTAGGGCTTAGACTAGGAAATGCCACCATTGGCATCTTTGGGGGAGGATGTGCTCTGAAAAGCTTAAGGCTGCTATTAGTAAAAAAAACAGGGGAGAAAAGCAGACCTTTTCTTCCTTATTAACCTGAAACATTTTCAGATCCCCTCTTTGTTTACATCTCTGGTCACAGCTTGGGTTGGCTCTTAAAAGGGAGATAAGTTCCAGGCTAACTCTGGTTAATGGGTGACAGAATAATGTTTGAGTGGGTGTTGTCACTTGTGGTTAAGCGAATTCCTGGTGATGGGGAGATGCAGACTCACTAAAGGAGGAGCTGAGAGGACCTGAGGAAGGATGTTCTGGGATACAGCACAGTGTCCAGGATGGCAGATCCAGTAGCAAAGAGCTCTAACTTAGGTTTGCTTTCAGGACGGGGCAGAATCTGCCTCCTCCTCTTGTTTTTTCTAAGCAGGCTCTGATGGGCTACCCAGCTCTGTAAGGAAACCCTTGTCTGGCTCTATGAAGGTCTCAGGCCATGGCCATTGTTTGGCTGCAGGTGTTGTTTAAGGAGCTCTCAGAAGGGCTGCTGGTTTGATTTGGATTCCAGTCGTGTCAGCTGCTGTGTAAAGCCAGCAAACTCAATAAACAACTTCAGAGCTGTGGCACCAGGGGAGGTGGGAGCCAGGGGCACAGTCAGTTGTGGTGCACGTGGGGAAGGGTTCAGGGGAATGGGAAATGTGGGGACAAATCCTTGCACTGGTGCTGCCAATGTAACTGTGCAAGGTGCAGAGACCTCCATCAGTCCTGGAGCTGCAGAGCAGGGCACAGATAGCAATGAGCAGTAAAAAGTGCAGCTATTGTGCTCCTCGCAGGTGAGCAGCTGAAACCCTGAAGCATGAAAGACAGTTACTTTCCTAGCTGTGAAATTTCTTTAAAAAAGAGAACTAATTTGGTACTTTTGGTCTTGAGGTATAAACTGAGAGCTTATAAAGCTCCCTCCTTCCAACCTCTCTGCTAATAACCATGCAAATATGTGTTTTTATCAGGAAACTTAAGCAGGCATGACTGAAAGGCACTTGGGAGGGGGAAAGATCTGGCATTCCTTCACTGCATATTAGAGGGAAAATGAAGCCCCTTGGGGAGCACATGTGTGTGTGGTGAAAATGTACCTTTAAACTGCTATTTCTCTGAGGAGAATTGCACTTTAAAGCCTGAGAATGTGGTGCTAGGCCAGTTCATGGTATTCCTACAACAGTGATGCTAACTCTAAGAAAGGGTGGTTGCTATCTGCTTTCCACTGAGCAGGAGCAAGAAGGCAAAAAGAGATGGAGTAGAATGGTTAAAAATCTCTTAGGACTTGAGGCTATTTGGCCTTCAAGTTTTAGGCATTTTCATGTTCTTGGAGCAGGTCAAACTGTTCCAGATCTCTTCTGCATGCCTTTCCTCAGACTTCTGCAAATCAAACTCTAGATCAGAGAATATTCCCTGGCTAAACCCAAACTTTGTTGCCCATCTCAGTGTTTCCTACCAGGCACAGAGGTTATGAAACAAAATGCTGTCTACTGCAGAGCCTTCTGTGAGAGTGAGTGAGCCCTGTTCACAGGAATATCAGTCCAATCTGCCTGTTCCTAAGGGATCTGGAAAAGCTTCAAACAATGGAATTCCTCTTTGAAATGATCCTGAACTTTTCTAAACCTCCTATTCCCAGACTTCAGTAGTCACAATTGATTTGGAGATGAAACAAGTTTTCTTCCTGTGCATCAGAAACACGGCTAAGCCACAAGGTGAGATGAATCGTGGAGTAATTTTGAGCTCTGCTCTCTTTTCATCACACCTCTGCTCCCAGAATCCTTTCTCTTTGCCTGCTACCTCCTTCAGGTCAGCTGTCTGCTTTGGGATTGATGCTGACTGTGGCTTGTCAAATAAATTGGACGAAGCCTGCCTGGTAGAAGCCTCCCAAATGCCAGGATTTTCAAGTCTCCAGTTGGCATGGAGTTGATGATAGTCTATCACAAAAAAAAACCCAAACAAACAAACAAACAAACAAAAAACAAACCTCAAACCACACTCACACATCTACTTTCCAGTCTATGAATAGAGTTAATGGAGCTGGTGAGAGGTGGGTGTGATGAGAGAGTTAAGTTGGCCTTTGAAGTGAGAAGTTTGCTCAGTGCTGCCAGAGAAGTAAGGAGGTAGGTTTTGCTTGTAAGATGGTTTAGTGGGCTGCCAGCTGCAGGAATGGCAGGGTCAAAGCAGCTGGACACATCATGGCAGGAATCAGCTCTACCCACACAAGGAAAGCAAGCTGCCAGTCACACCCGTTTAAAGCTCCCTGTGGAGGGGCAAACAGAAGAGGCACAGTTTGTAATATTGCTATTTGCAACCTTCCATGGCAAAGATGCCAAAGCCAGTGCATTTCTGTGCTCACTCTCTCTAACTTTTGCAGGCTGCAATAAAGTGTTCTAGAAAATGAGGGTGAGTGAGTTATGGCTGATACTGTAAAGCTGCTCTCTGGGATGGATTGGGCACTGTCTGGGCTCCAGTCCATTTCCCAGTGCTGTGTCTATTCTTCCTTGATGACAAGTGTGCCATTACTTTTTTCTAGAGCACTAACTTTTTTATCATCACTTTCTTTGCCACACTGGGGCACTGAGTTGAGGGCTCTTAGAGGTCAGACCTGCTTTGGATAAAACCTTTTCATCCATGACAGCAGCATCAGCAGACAGCTCTGGTGAGGTTGTAAATGAGTCCTGATTAAACTTGGCTATTGCTGGTGTTGATCAGTGAAGAACATGAAACAACTTGGATGCATAATCCCAGTTTACCCCAGTAGGTAAAGTGTTCATTTCTTAACTAATTAATGTGCAAAATGAGGGCAGTTTTTCTGGGTTTGGAGGGGGTTTTTTTAGGAGTAGTTAGGCTCAGTTGTGAAACACAGCTACAGAAATGGCATTGGGTGACCCACCATATTTCTAATTACGTGTTGCAATATGAAACATTCTCTAATTATGAATCCTCTTGGTGTTTTTGTCCCTGTTTTTCTCCAGGAAAGATTTCTAACATCGTTCTCTGCTTTTTAAGCATGCAATTGTACATGCTACATTCTTTTGTAGAACAATTCCTGGACCTATATCATCTATATGTATCAGCAACTTTGGGGAAGATCTCTTTATTCTGAGTTTCATGCCGAAACTTTGTGTGTGAGGAGAAATGATCTTCTGGGAAACATTCATATGCACACTAGAGCTCAGATTTTTGAAGATATATGCAGTTTGCTACTTCCTTCCACAGGCACATCCATAATCAGCTGTGTTGCAGGAGATGTGAACAGCTGGTTAAATCTATCTCTTGGATTTCAGGAACCTCCCTGGACCTTGCTATGCCAGAAATTCATCTTCTGCATTCTGTCAAAGCCTGTGATCAGATTTCTGCCTGGCTGGCATTTTTCTGAGTGTTTCGCACTTTTTTTCTTTTCTTGCTGACTTGGAGGAACACCTGAGGGTTGGTCAGAAATGGTGTGCAGTCCATACCCTGGATCCCATGGTAGGAGCCTGGCAAGGTCTGACTTGCACTGTGGTCATATCTTGATTCTTTTTTTCTAAATGTTTTGAGCAATTTCAGAAGATGACAAAGATTCATTCCCCAGCAAGTTCTGGATGAGAAAGTCTCTTTGTCCTGCCATCAGTGAAGGGCAGAATGAAGCTCCCATCCATCACTGGCTGGACACAGCCTGCTTGATACTTCATTCCTTTTTGTCATCCCTTCTTCCACTCAAAAGTGGATCCAATTTTACTGGGGTTTGCCTCCAGTTTTACCCTTTGAGCAGCCTGAGGTTTTCTGATGCTGAAGCAAGATGAGTCCCCTCTGCAGTCACACATACACTGAGGAGGAGGTCCCACCATGCTGGGGTCTCAGATTCCAAGCCTATCAGGGCTACAAAGGGTGGACGGGGACAAATTCAGTTTTAGATGTGTGAGAAATGTGCTGTTCTCACTGTTTGTCCTTTGGAGCCACTCTGGTGACTGACAGAGGCATGCAGAAGCAGTCAGCACCCTGCCCAGTTTGTGGACTTGGACTGCCCAGGGCATTCATTCCAGTCGTTGTTAGAGGGAAGATGGAGCAGTGCTGAGAAGCCAAGAGCATCCCTCAGCCCTGTGGGAGCTGCCCAAGCTGTTGAGCTCACAAACTGGCTACCAGGAAGATGAATTCACTGAGGAGAGACACTGTGGGGTAGAGTGTCCTTACCAGCCAAGGGCCAAGATATTTTTCTGCTTTGAAACCACTCCAGAAAGAATTTACATGTGATTTTTTTTTTCTTCTTTTTCTTTCTTATTTCCTTCCCCACATCTTTGTCTGCTGCAATGTCTGAATAAGGTCTAGTTGGTTCACAGATGTCTCTGTGCTGCCCGGCTGTTCCCTGTTTCCCCAATTCCCAGTGGGGAAAATGGTCACACAGCAAGGGGAGGAGGAACGAAATCTGGTAGGGAGACCTGGGGAGGCTGCCACTAATTCCTGAGGTGCAGAGAGAGGGTCAGCACACCCTGAGGCTCCCAAAGGTGTTTGAAATCTGCTTTCCTGGTGAGTTTCTTCCCACCAAAAAGTAAGGGAATCTCTCACCCTTTCTTCTCTGCTCTTTTAACACTGGATTTCTTGGCAGCTTCTGATTCTGTGGATAGGTATTTGTTCACTGAATTTTCTCACACCAGCTGGGAAGCAAAGTCCTTCTGTGAGCTTGAATGTATCAGTGTTTTAATAATGCATTACTGTTGATTTTATACAAATATCACTATTTAAGAGCTTCAAAGTCTTTGGTGTTCCCCCCACCCTCCAGACTGTACTCCTTGCTGCTGCTGTTGCTAACACTCCCATGCGTTTCAGCCTTGGAGAAATAAATATTTGTTTAGCTGCTCTCCTGCTGTGCCTGCTCAGTGCATTTGTTTAATGATGACTTCAGTTCAGCTTTGCAAGGGGTTTAGGGAAATAGATTCTCCCAAAAAAGCAAGAGACTCATTTGCAGACAACTTTTCCTGTGTTCTTTTTCCCCCTCTTGCCACCCCCACCCCTTTTTTCCCGGGATTAGGGTTTGATTAAATAAATGTGCACGGGCAAAACTCCAAGATCAGCAGTGGTGAAGAGTCAGTTTCACCTGTTGTGGTTTTTCTTCCCCACACCATTTATCTTGACCTAAAACAGGAGTAGAAGGTGACACTCAGCAATTACCTGCTGCTCTTTCTTGTCATTGCCTAGATTTTCTTTAATCTGCAATTTTCTTTTTCTCCTCTAAAATATCAAATTGCATTTTGGTTTATAACATTTGTTCTAGAGCCAGCCCCAAGCTGCTGTTTCAAAACATGTATTTGTCAAGTTCTACCCCAACCCTCTTGAGTCAAATGAGAGATTATAGCTTTTACTCAAGACACCAAGTTGGTCTATGCCATCAGATTTTTTTTTCAGAATGAGGACAATCGTAACCTTCAAAATTTGTGCACCTAAATGAAGGTTTGGCTTTTTATTCCTGGAAAAGCAGTACCACTTGGCAAAGAAATGAACATAGGGTTTTATTAATGCCATTGCCATTTCAAGTAATTTTGTACAGCTGAAATGGAAACTTCTATTAAACAAACACCCACAAACACAAAAAAAACCCCAGGAAATCCCCCATCCCTCTCAAAACAAAACCCAAAGCCCTAAGCCCCACAAAACAGAGTTATAAAAATTCAAACTCTGAAAAGTTCTAAATTTTGTTTTCAATTGTTTTGTTTTGGGTTTTTAATTTTTATTTTTAACAACTATAAAACCATTGGTAATATTTAAACTTCTTATGCTTCACTTTCGAAATACAGCAAGCATAATTTGGCCAATAACAAGATTCAACTTCTGCTAGAAAGCAAAAATCACTTCAGCAAAGTAACACATCAGATTCTCTCTTCATTCATTTCCAGCTGACAAGGATTTAGCCTATAGCAGTTTTTTTTTTTTTTATTATGCTTCAGTGCATGACCTGGCACTGGTGTGGCTGAGTTTCATCTGACTACAATCACTCTGGCCCTCAAAGTCATCCCACTGCTTTTTTATTTGTATGATATTCAGAACCTCCTCCATAATGATGATTCATTCCACAGTGTGTCATCAGCAAATTCTGTTGGCATGGTCCTCCTTTTCCGTGCCAAGAACTCTGATGAAAATATTATGTAAGATTTATCTCAAGAATCATCTATTAGGAATTCTACTCATAACTTTCTTCTAGCCTGATTAAAATAATGGGAAATAGAAACAGGATTTCTTGTGCAAAGCGTATCCCAAAGACACAAACTATTCTCAGCAGATACTTGTCCAATTTGTTTATAAACATAGTTGATGAGATTCCATAATCTTCACAAATGTTCCATGCCAGTAAGTGAGTCTCCTACTCACTGAAGAACTTCTATCCCTAATGTCTTCCCTGAGTCACCTCCTCCCACATTTCCCTTGTTTTCCCGGTCTCAAATACTGAATTAGCTCAGTCCCTTTGTGAGTGATGCTTCTGCACACAAACCCCAATATCCTGTCCTGAGCCATTTGTTTGCTTGTTCCTTTGAGTTGTTCCCACCAGCAGCTGATGCTGTCACACAATGAAAGTTCCACTGCAGGCAAACGCGACGCACCGTGCGCTGAAGCCAACACTCCCTTGGCTCAGGAAGCAATCCCCAGAGCAGGATCACCTTCCTCTATGTTTCTGAAATTCAGCTGAGGACAAAACTACCCTCAGTTTCAGGATCTTAGTAGTCTTTTGAAGTTTTCTTTTGCAGGAAGCCAGAGAACATTGCCTCTTTAAGTATTTATCCCATATATCAAATTAACAGCTGATTTTCCCAACATTCCTTATGAGTGCTTTATTTCCC
The DNA here is from genome assembly GCA_013399225.1 of Rhipidura dahli. NCBI lineage: Eukaryota > Metazoa > Chordata > Aves > Passeriformes > Rhipiduridae > Rhipidura > Rhipidura dahli. The sequence continues at coordinate 1,464,063 of VXAC01007786.1, forward strand.
TGTCCCATAGGTGTTCAGAATATCCTGCAGGCTTCTGCCATGCAATTTGGCAGAAATTATATGATATCTACATAGTAGAATGCATTGTGTGTACAAATTACCACAAAACTAAATATTATGTTACCAAAAAGTCAATGAGTTGCATTTGGAAACACCTATATATAATGTTAATAAGAAACCCAATTCCATTTTTTTCTAATTAACCTGGAAAACCTTCCTTTTACAACATGAGAGACTTCAAGACATTCAGAATGTTAATAAACCACAGGTATTTCTACTTTTTATATCTCCTGGTATACACTATTCATCAAGAATTGTTGCTCATTTCAGTATTAGTCTGATTTTCTCAGTCTAGAGAAGTTTTACATTCTGAACCATTGCATCTCATTTCTTATATACAAAGGAAAATTTATTTTCCCCAGTTTTGGTAGGAGGTGGACTTCATAAATATTCACATTGTGTTAGCAAGGACAGGTAGCAGCCCTAAGGCTCCGTAGGAGGACACTGGACAGATCAAAGAATTCACCATGGGCACAGTAACTGAACAATGAGCTGTGTTAAGGGTCCTTTGTGTTTCACTGGCAACATAAAATTCTTACAGCAGGAGATATTATGACCTTTTATACAACAGATCCAAGCTGGATCATTTTTTTTGTGGTTGTCACTAGCTTGTGCTGAGCCCAGATTGGCTCAGTCTAATGGTTATGAGGTTTCTGAATAGACTCTGAAAGTCAAAATGAAATCAGAATCCATTTTTCTGTCTAGCTGGTAGGAACAAGCTCTGAGACTTCAATCAACCTGAAGATGAACTGCCCTTTAGTCTCCAGATGTCATGCCTTCAAAGGAGAGCTAAAACTCATTTATGGAAATACTTGGAGTCCTCCCCTCCACCCCTCAAATGAATAGTCATAAAACTGTAGGGTTCTTAAAGCCAGATCTTCAGTAATAGCACAAAATACTGCCTTTTATACTGTGCTGCTAATGCTGTAGAATAGTGAGGTAGATTTTTCCACCCAGAGAGCAACAGCCCGTTAACATTTAAGTTAGTGAAGTGGAAATTTCTGTAACCTAATTTAAGAACCAGTCAAATGTCTTAGGTGAGAAAGTTTCACCAAAATGTAAATGCCACTGTATTTCTGCTTTGATTAAGAGTCCAGGTGAAGAGGTGGGGGAAATGATTATGATACAGGGGAATGCGGTGGAGAGGAAGGAATCCAATACTCAAGTAATGGCCCAGCTTAACTCCTGAGCATGGGGGATCTGGAAGGCTTGCTTTCAACTCGTGCACATGACAGCCTTGCTTTGTGTTATCCCAGGGGGAAGAAGAAAAGCTGATATTAATGGTGAACCGAGATGAGTTCTGTGAAAGTCTGCAAGGCATCATTTACAGCCTGTGTGCCAGAGCTGTGCTTCCCCTCCAGGCCACGCTCAAGAAACAGCGCGGTCTCACACAGTGCAAATGAGATTTGGCAATGTGGGTGAAGCTGCTTTCTCTGTTAAGAGCCTCCTTCTCTTGCTGCCCTCCTGAACTCCCCTCGTGTCCCTGTGTTCTCGCTCCCGCAGTCCAGCACGTCGTTCAACAGGGATGCCGTGAAAGCCGGGACGGGCCGGCGCTTCCTCGGCGGGCTCTTGAACGACACGTCCTACTGCTACACCCTGGAGGTCTCATTCTACAGCTACGTCTTGGGTGGGACTGCTGCTGCCGTGCCCTACACTGAGGAAGCCTGTATCCTTTTGAAATCCATCCTCCTCTCGCAGCCCACGTGAACCAGGCACTTAAGGTAAATACTTCTGCCTCCACAAGAGTTTGCTGAGATAGAAACACACACAAGTGGAAATGTGAGTCTGCTCCCGATGCTTTAATTTCCCTCATATTGATTCTCCATACTGTGGAAATTCAAGAAGAGAAAGACAGATCAAATAAGCCATTTCCCTCTTGTAGGAGATTGTCTCACACACTTGTTACAGAAGTTAGTTCTGGAGAGTCTGTGATCCATTCCCTTCCACAGTCTTCCATTTCTTTCTTCATTTCTCTCCTTATTCCCTCATTAGCCCTGTGTTTGTGTTATTGTTTTAATGGCAAGTTGAGAGTGCATCTTTGGCACTGAGCAAAATATCTTCTCTGCCTTTGAACTGCAGCCAAAGGGATCCATTAGGTTCTGCAGCTGCCTCGAGGACAAATCTTCAATGCCAGTTGACAAAGAAATGGAAGTCAAATCGTGAAAACAAAACCATCAAAGTTGTTGGCATTTTTGAGTGCTCAAAGAGAAGCAGCGTCTCATTCCTCAAAAAACACATATCCATCTGGCTATCTCAATGTATCAGCAATTTGTAGAATTGTTCTGACTGGTCTTATGATCTGCTTTTATGTTTTTCTTTTTCTTTTTGTCACCATGCTCAATCAAACAGCCAGTGCCCATACTTCAACGCTGGGTATGTTATTTCATTTTGGCATTCTATCTTGGCAGCTTTTGAAATTTCCACAGGTTTAGAAACACTGCAGAGGGAGAGAGATTAGCTGTGATTGCCTATTTACCTCCCCACTGTATTTCAGAAGTTGGAGGTAGCAAGGGAGAAATTTTCATATGAGACATAATTCTTCACCACCCACGTATATGGGTTCTCTGCATGGGAATAAGAGCAAGAAACAGGGAGCAGGGAAAGGAATTGTTTGTCATTTGGGCTTTTCTGGTTTGGCTTCTCCAATGAAAGTGAAATCTGAGGGAAGGAGGGGGATGAATATATTAAAGGGACTTACCAGGCTTGAGCATTTGCAATAGAAGCTCTTTTTGGCCCAGTAAAGTTAACTGAAGGAAAAGCTTCTGGCAACATACCCAAATGTAGTATATCTTGCCACTGTGGAAAAAAAAAAATGTTGTTTCTGTTAGGTTTAGGTATTTATATTCTTAAGTTGGTATTTTGGTGTTTCAAGAACCTGTGCCTTAGTTTCACCTTTAATTTTCTTCCTCAGTTTGTGCTCATTGTGCTGACAACAGCTTACTGCTCTTCCTTATTGATCAAGAACAGTTTTCACAGTGAGGAATGGAAAGAGCCCCCATACACATGAGATCATGATTCCCTCGGATATGTTTTCCTTCCCGACCTATAGATCACACTGGCTTAGTTTCCTTTTCCATAGAGATTTCTGGTTTGTGCTTCACATTGCAGAACTCTCACCTGTGAGGTCCGACATCTCCGTTGGCTTGGCTTGCTTTGCCTGCTGCAGGCAGAGATGCTCCACTCTGTTCATTCCACCAGCAGCTGGAGCACAGGAAACAGGCTCCAGATCAGAGAACCTCCTTGGAGTCGCCGTAGGGAAAGCTCAAGCAGCAGCTTGGTTTCTGCAGTTAGGGGTTTCACCCAGCTGTGTGGAAAAGGAGGAGAAGCAGGTTTTGATTGACCTGGCAGACAGCAAGCAGGGGAGGCTCGTTGCCCATGGAGTGTACTCCACTGGCATTTTGCCCTGGAAGGTTTTAGTATTTCCTTTTCAATGGAGGAATTCTATCAAGAGTGCTGCCTATGAGATCTCTTCCTCATATGTGCAGTTTTCTAGTTAGAGAAAGAAATGGAGCTGCTTGAAATAGTCTCTAGACTGGTCTTATCCAACACAGGAGTAGCCACTGAATTTATGTCCATCCTGTCCTGGCAGGGGAGGAAGTTTCACATCACTGAAGTGCCTATGACCGAAAGTAAAACAATTGCAGAATGTTCCAATTTAGCCTGAACAGCCCTTCCAAGCTATTTGCAAGTCAGTGATTAATTAATGCTCGGATTTTTTAATGGACCTGAACCAAAGACACAGGCAGTCAGTTCAGATTGGCCTCCAAGGACAGGGCTGTTTCTATTAACTATCTACTTACGTGCAGGCAGCAACTCAAGCAAGTAAATGAAGAAAATACAGGGAGCCCAAGAACTGTGAATTGATAGGGCAGATATTCTGGAAATCTGCCTTTAAAGATGTATTTCTTAGGACTTTGTTCATCCCACTGTGATGGTATTTGGTTGTGTGAGTCTTTCTTCCTTTTCCTTTCCTTTTCCTTTTTTAAAATTTTCTATTTCTCCTTTTCCCCTTTCCCTTCCCTTTCAATAGAAACAGGATCAGGGAGGCTAGGATTGTTCAAAGCTTCTACTGCTGGATTAAGAAGTGCAGCCTGAGATTCAGCCTCAAATTCAGGGCACCCATGACCATGAAAAGAGACTACAAAGCAGATCACACATCCAGAACCAGCCATACTGGCTCCTTTTAGAGAACAGAACAAATTAGGATCTCCAGATTCTGCAAAATACTAACTTAGCCTAATGTTGTTCCTGTTGACAGGTAGGAAAACTGAACAAACTCTGACTAGACTTGTGTTTGCACTGGTGATGTGTAATAATACCTGTCAGCTTCTTTTCTTTGCAGCAAATAAGATCATAGTACTAGTCCTTTTCAAGCCATTATATAAGTGGTTTAGGTTTGTTGGTGGGTTTTTTATCTCTTCATGTTGTCCAGGTTTTTCACTTGTGAACACTGTGATCCATACAAACCTCTGTGTGAGACTGTAACAGATATATTTTTACATTGGGGATTTTGTTCAGATTGGTGTGACTGACTGGAACATACTTTGTAATTTTTGAGATCAGTGGATAACTTACATGCATGAAAATGGAAGACAGACTTTCAGCCTAAGTGTTTGAATTCTTACATTGTTAGTGAGGACAGTAACTTTTTTCAGTAAGGAAAGTAAGAACAAAAGGACGGGAAGCTATCATTAGAAGTGGAAATCAGTTTTAAATTACTCCAGTCACTATGACTGACTGTGTTCTAAATGAATTGGTTCAGAATTTAGAGGATGACATCTGGAATGTTCTAGAGTAACAAATTGGCTACTGAGGCTGTAGTATTTAAATGAAACCCAGGAGAGAAGGGCCTTGCTTCGACCCATGTAGGAGGTGTATGTTTGGGGCATATATGGTGGGATAACATCATGCAGAGTGCTGAGTTTCTGGCCTTTTCTAGCACAGAGAATTCCCATGGTTGCATCAGTGTCTCAGGCTTTGACTGGCATGGTGTCACTAATGGTTACTGCTCTCAGGAGTGCCTCCTGTATTTTCATCCAGTGAACGAAGCACTGAATCAGGTGTAGCTTCCTGAACGTCCTGTCAGACATTCCTGCAGAGGTCTGTGAGTGCCTGGTGGGTCTGTGTGGAGCTGATATGTACCTGGAGTGTGAGAAACACTGGGGATCTGTTCCGTGAGCTCTGCCAAAAACCGTCCGATAACACACGCTGCAGATAACACTGAATGGACTCTGTTTTCAGGGCACAATAAGAGGATTGTAGACTTGTCTGTTACTTGCCTGGAAGTGGACAGAGAAATGTTTAAAACCCTCCTCACACATGCACACATTTGGTGGCAACTGATTAAAAAAGGCAGCACAACAAGAGTTAGCTCAGCACCAGGTGAAGAAGCTTTAAATCTGCTTCCATTAAATTCCATGTTTTACTAGGCATTTACAGGGCTTATGACACCAAGCTTGTAAACTGCTCTGTGACACTCACCACCAGCAGCTCAGCTGCTGAGCTGTTTCAATTCAGAGCTGGGCAGGGAACAGGGGATAAAAGAGGGGGAGGCAGGATGGATCCCCAGCTGCAGGGCTGAGCCCTGCTCTGACAGAACTGGTGCTTTCCAGCATCCCACTACAGCTTTGAACAGCAGCCACCACAGTCTGACCTGAGAGCAGCCAGCGAAGGACTCTCACAACAACAGCTTTAAAATCTATTTGGTTCATTTTTCAGAGGGCTTGAACTGGATCTTTGCTGCAAAGCAGGCAGCCCATAACAGCAAATAAAAGGTTTTACTCTTCCACACTCCAGCCATAATGCAGGAAGGCAGAAATGATGGAGACCTGGCAGGAACTCGTATGACTGTAGCTGTAGGGGAGAATAATCATCGAGATGGGTGGTCACCACAATTGTCAGCATGTCCATAGCTTTTATTCATGTATCTTAATCTTAATTGCAAGGTTCCTCCAGGTAGAGAAGGACCCCATCCAAAGGTGGACTGCTGAACTCTCTTGTTTGTGGGCATAAAGATGTATTTATGTGGTTACAGCCACAGAATGGAGGCTTGGATTGACTAGAATCTCTTCAGATGCCTAACAGGAGCACACACCCTGGACTCTCAACACGGAGACCGACTGGGTTCATTCTTATTCTTAACTTCAAGCAGAATATCTGCCTGCTGCTTGACTGGGGACTTGAGAAGTTAAATCCCCGGAGGAAACAGTCATTTGTTACATCCAGATTCCTTTTAAAGAGTACTTGGATCTCAGTAAATGCCTGTCCTGGGGAAAAGAGATCTGTATGCAAACTACAATTCCAGTAAAAGCATCTATAACTTTTAGAGCTTCATGTACCTGCCAGTCTCCTAGGGCAAATGCACTTGGCTATTTTCGGCTTTTTTACATTTCTTTTTTTGGCAAGTGCCTGTCCTGATCCTCCTATCTCTGTTAGCAATATCCTTAAGAGAAGATCCTCATGAGACAGATTATGGCCCTTGCAGGTTCATTCCCAGCCAGTAAAGGCAACATTACTAGCAAAAGCCAATGAGGTATGAAAAGCTGTGCTGATAAAGCTGAGGGAGCTCTGCAGAGGTTATCCAGTGTGGCTTAGGTTTGAACTTCAGTCAGAGCTTCTTGCCAAGATGATTTTAAAGGAAGTCAGGCACATATTCAGGGAAAGGCACCCAGAGGTCTACACCTTCCTACTTGTTCTGCTAAGCTCCTAGGAACAGGCTCCTTCCTGTGTGTTGCAAAAGGTGGCATTAATCCTAATCCTGCAGGTTTTCCTAAGGGTGGCCTCCTTGCATATCTTCTCTTCAGTATCTGGTTGTTCCTTATAAGCATGTTTAGGGCTGGTTTGGAGGAGAGGAAACAAAATGCTCTTTTCAGCTCCCCAGTCTGTGTGAAAGTGTCAAGGTTTACAGCCACAATTTCAAATGCTCTTAATATTACTGGAAGCATAGAGTTAAATTATAGAGTTGTAAAGTTACTTTATAGTGATAATGCTGTCAAGCATCAATATCTCTGCCCCAGGGCACCATGGAAACTCAGTTAATGATATAAGAAGCTGATATTTTTCAGGGTTGCAGCTGTTGGCTCATACCCAGAAGGAATCTGTGTGCTTGTTCATATCGGGTATATACAGTGGGACCTGCTCAGAGAAAATTAAGAAACAGTGAAAGTCGGTTTAATGAAGTGCAGTGGAATGAAAGTACAAAGCAGTACATGGTGTTGCAGCATGCACCCTCAAAGGGTTCAATGGAGTGGACAATGCTCCACAAAAATATTTCTCTTCTGTAAGAGAGGCTGTTTGTGGGTGAGAGTTTATATTTGTATGTAGATTTGTTTATCCAGATGCCTGTAGCACTGACTGCATCAATCTGTGCAAACACTGCCTGGGAGTATCAGTAAGGAAATGGAAATTAAGGGAAGCGACTCCAGCCAGCTCAGGAATATGTATAATTTTTGTAATGGATTTCTTAGGATCTGTATCTCAGGGTGCTTTGATAGCCTCAGATGAAAGATGCTTTAAAAGTGGAAAGTGAATTATTATAGTGGTTTTTTTTCTTTTAAAGGAAGAATGTATTTTTTCTTTTTTTCNAGTAGAATATCAGTCTTGGAAGACATCTTCAAAATGATTCCATTTAACCACAGGATTCAAGTTACCTTTTCCTTCCTCCGTGTACACAGATTTCTTTCCCAGGGATACCAAGGCACAGGGGAGAGAACAGATGTAAGCAGGATGCATATCCAGACTTATAGAAATGCTCTCAAGTCAGTTTCAGACATGAGTACAGGAGTTTGCCTTCTTTGGAGAGCAGGAAGACTTGAGTAGCTGTGAGCTTGGAGTAGGGAATTTGGACAGGCTGACTTGAGAGCTGTCGATATTCACAACTGTATTCAGGAACAGGGACCTTGTGGACAGCTGCAGCATGAGCATCTTAAATACCATCCCTGAGCATCCTAAATACCATCCCTGCACCCTGCAGCTGTTCTCAACTCAGTGCTGGCACAGGATGTGCTCCTCAGCCTAGGGAGGGCTGGGAAGAATGATGCTCATAAGCCCAGCTCAAAAAATGGTCCCATCCAGTGCAGCCTTTGGGGTCTCTGTTGAGCCACTGAATGCTACTGGTGCCAAGCTGTCACTGAGGTTTTGCTGACTGAAAGCCTCATCAGTGCTTTCCACCCAAGCTGTCAATGACTCTTGGCCTGCATGAACGAAACTCTCTAACTCAAAAAGGTTTTGATAGCAGTATATTAAAAAAAACCCATAAAATTTGCCATCTAATAATGAACATCATTACATTTTCCTATAAGTATTTCTTTTGTACACAGGAAAAAAAACTTAGACCCAGCACTTAGGCCAAGCTTTTGCTGAATGGTTGGAAGGTGCAGTTGATCACATGAGAGATTGCAGGGCTGTGGATAATACAGAGAAGGGAAAGCTCTCTCCAGGCACTGCTGGTGTCCTTTTTGGAACTGGCTTTCCTGGGTTTGAATGCCTCTCTTATGAACTTGCTTTTCCTTAAGCCTGTATTTTTCCTTTTTCTTAGAAGCAACTTAGACAAAACTAAGCATATAGAGCTGATATGAGGCTCTGGGGTGCTCAGAACACCATACAAATGCTATTAGATCCGTAGTTAAAATAATTCTTTGGTAAATGTTAAATTCCTATTAGTAACACTTGCTAAACTTAAGTGCAAAGGAAAGGGCAAGGCTAATCTGAAAGACAATGGAGAGCAGGGCTTAAAAGATATTAACAATTTGTTGGAAATGTCTGAGGGGAGTGGTTATTATAACTAAAGAGTAATGTCTGTGGGTTGGAGACTTAGGTTAGGAAAGGGCTTTAGACAGTGTTGTGCTTTGAAGCTTTCCTAAATGTCAGTGGGGATGAAAAGAAAAAAGCCATTCAGAATGGGGTGTTTTTCAAAAAGCAATAAACAGCCAAATTGCAGTGTATCTGGGAGATGTCCCTCTTTTTCTGCCCACCTGTGGTGGTGTTTGTTTGTCTCCATGTTTGTCTTCTCTTTCCTCTTCTCTGTGTCTCTTCACTTCTGGCTGAGTCTTCTCCCCTGTGCGTGCCTTGACTGTGTCCTCATCATCTCCATCTCGCTGGCATTTGGGTCCTTAGCCCTACCCCAGGCCTTTCTGTCCTCTCATTGGGCATTTTTTAGGAGGTGTTTCACTAATCAGACACGCCCAGCCTCATGTTTTTGTTCACTTTTTACTGCCTTTCACCCAAACTATTCCTTCTTTCTTTCATATTTGCCACCTAAAGCCTCAGCAGAACTTCTTGTTGATCAAAGAGAATTCTAGGGTTGGGAGTAGAAGCTATTTTTTAACTACTACTTCTTTGGTCCCAAATACCAACATTCTGGAAGGGCATAGGAGTTGTTTTTTCAGGAAACTCTGCAAAGAAACAAGCCTTCTTCTGTCTGTGTGTCTGTCTTTCTCAGCTGCTTGACCAATTGCAACTGAATTTGACAGTGATAAAGGTCTCAGAGATATTACATTCCTATGAGTTTCATGAAAAATAGCTGGCTGAATGAGCAGAGAGACCACAATTAATCTCTCCAATGGGGACAGCTGCATGTCTATTGTTAGAAACCAGAGGAGGACAGTAGGCATGAAAGTCACAGGAAACATATCCAACACCTCCTTTTCTTTCTGAGCTTGTCCCTGGTGAGTCAAGATTTCACCTTCCTTTCCTCTATACATTTTTACCCCTAACATCTGTGCAAACCCCAACAAAGGATATCTTGTGGCATTCTGGAAAGCAGATTTCATCTTCCCCATCAAATTTCTGCTGAAAGAGGCCAGAAACCTGTCAGATTTCAGTTCACAGGTGATGAGAATACCCATCCAAGCCAAGGCCAGTACAGTACAGTACAACCCAAGCCAGCTGGGTTTCTTGTCACCTGGAGGTGAAACTTTGTCCACGGTCCAGAAAAACAAAGCCTGAATATGTCTCAGGCAGAAACTAAAGATAACCTGCAGCTTTTATCTAGTGTTCAGAAACTTTTGTGTTTTGACAAGAGCAGGGTGGGTCTGATTCTCTCATGTCTTGTCTCTTAAAAAGAGAACAGCCAAATCAGCTCAGATCAAAACCACTCCTCTGCAGTGTCTTGTCTCTGACAGAGGTCAAAATAAGGGGCCTGAGAAGAATAATTTAATAACAGAATAAGCATGTAACTATTTTCCCTTAACATTCTTTGGCTTCCAGCAATTAGGGATCGCAAAGCCAGAGATAATAGAATCATTAAATCATTTAGGTTGGAACAGACCTNATTTTGTCAAAGCAAACTGAGAGCAGAAGCGGTGCTGCGCTGACGCGCACGGAGCATCAGCGGCGCTGAGCCCTCGGCTCCCCCGAGCAGGGTGCTGTGTTCGGGCTCACAGAGCACCGAGTTGTCGCTCTCTGTTGGACCAACATAAGGGAAGGGGAAAAAAAAAAAAGGAACATTTTGCCAGAGGGTTTTNACAGGAGCAGCAACTTCACTCCTTCCCTGGGCAGCCTGCTCTAGTGCCTTACACCACTTTCTGTGAAGAAATGTTTCCTANCATTTTGCCAGAGGGTTTTCTGGCCATTTACTGGCGGCCAGGGGGGTTGAGACGCGGGGATCTGAATCTGTGGCTCTGTAAAGAGCTTTGCAGCCTCGGTGCTTGTCCTTCCCTCTCCCAGTTTTTTCTTGGATGAAAATGCAGGACGGGAGAAATGGCGTTGTCTAGACGATGACACAGTGCTAGGACACAGTCTAGTGAGATAAAAGGAAAATGGAACAGGCATACAGAGGAAAGTGATTTGCCTAAATCTGCACAACCAGATCTCCTGACTCCTTCACTCTCCCTCCTGTGGCTTCTCCTTAGGAGATGAAGTTGATTGATTGAAATTGCCCTTTTTACTGATTACCATTTTAATAATCTAACCAGTTATGTCAGAAATCCAGCATGAGGGGTGTTTTTTTTGATGCAGTCTGTTTGTTACTTGCACTTCTCACAGGTGGGCACCAAAATCAGACTAGCTGGGTACTCTTTTTATTTACATTTGGGTTTGTGTCCTTGTCATTCAGGTATAGTGTGGTGTTGCAGCTGAATTCTCACATGCCAGGGGAATATTCTTGTTGGAAGGAAATTAAAATTAAAAACAAAAATNAGCAAGACCCACACACTGATCATATCTGAGCTAATACTCAATGGATGTGTCTTCCATGAACCTGTGTACATCTTTAGCATCCACAACAATTCTTGTTATGGATTTCCATAGCTTACTGATAACTTGTTTGTTTTAAGCCTGCCACTGGCAAGCTTTATTTTGTGATTCCTACCTGTTACCCTGGGAGCAGCACTGACCATCAGCCACCAGTATTTCACATTTGAAATTCCATAGCTTAGGTAGTTATTTGCTGACTATTTACTCCATACATCATAAGCAGAAAAATATTAACAGATCAGGTAATCATGTCTAGAGTCAATTTGTCATCTTACATTTTTTCTCTAGTTATAGACATCTCTTTGAGTTGCCAAGTAATGGAGAATCAACTCCAGTGATTCCGATGGTATTTCCTGTGGGATTTTTATTTGCATTCAGGATAAATCCTGCCCTGGTCACATGAGCAGCAGGTATAAGCACCAAATGAAAAATAAAGCTTTCAATATGAGAGTACAGACTGTAAACATCATGTGTTCAGCTCCTGATGCACTTAGCACCATGCTTGCTCTCATGTCCTCCTGTTTTTTCCCAGAATCCCAGGGGGGATTCAAAACTTAAATAACTGAATTTATGTTCAGCATAGACTGGAGTTTTTGGTCACCTGGCTAAAGGAATCTGGCAATCAATGCCTGTTGGAGGGATTACATTTTTGAAAACTGCAATATCCCAAATACCTTGCTTTCTGTCATTAGGATTGGTGTGCGTCACTCTTCCCAGAAAACCAACTTCTGGATAACGTGCTCCCAGAGTCAGGTTGAATTCATGATTCTGTCAGGCTGGTTATTTCTTTTTCTGAAACTAAGCAATCCTTATTAAACCAGCAACTGTCATCTGATGCCATAAAAAAAACCAAATGAGAGGTGACAATCCATTCATCTTTTCTCCATCATCCAGTCCCTCTAGAAATCCACTGTGAGGGTTAACTGCTCAAGATCTCTCATGTAGCAGAGAGGATCTGCAGGGCAGTGGAGTGTCACGTGCAGCAAAAGCTTCCACTGGGCTGGCTTCTGCAGACACTTGGCTGGAGCAATACTGGGGGACATGTGCAAAGTGAGATCTCTTCCCACCACATCAACACATGACAGATCTCAATATGACTTTCAGTAAATCCTTAAATACGTTGTTCAAGTGGAATGCAGCTGCTCTAATCAAGATAGGGAATGGAAATGGCTTGGAGGCTCCAGTTGTCTTCCTGGCATCTTTCTACAAGAGAGGCAGCTGGACTACCAATGCTCCCGTGTGGAGTCAGGACTGCATGATTCTGCCAGCCCAAGGGGAGAGAGTTTCCAGTACTTCAGCCCCATTATTCCTGTTTTCAAGCCTTGTCATCATTGAGTTTCCACAAATTTCTTCCAGGTCTGCTAAGTGGCTGGTTCTGTTGGCAGAACACAGTTTCAGGCTCTCTGTCTCTTCCTGTGCAGCAGTGACAGCTCCACTTGAGAAGATGCCCATGGCTGTGCCTGTTAGCACTCTCACAATCTCATATTCTTGCTGTAATACTGAGAAGATTTGAGGCTGGGCTATTTCTGGGCCGACAGGATTATCATCCTGGTGTTCCCTCTTCCTTACTTAATGATTCCTCTTTGCACCACATCCCTCACGTTCCTGCCAAGCAGATTTTGTTGCATTGACTTTCTTTCCAAAGCCTGCCCAGAAGGACAGCTTTCCTTCAGCCAGGACACAGAAAGGGCCTGTGTCTCTAGAACCATCAATATTTTTCTTGAGATGATAAATGAGCTGCCAATAAACCAAGGCAGCTGCCAGATCCATCTGAGAAGCAGACCTTCAGACCCGATTTATCCGTGCTTGGTTTATTCATGTGTCTGGAAACTTTTGAGATGCAAGCAGAGGGCTAACCACTCTGAGGCAGACACTTAGCATTAGAGGGTATAGATTGATGCAGGGGGAGTCTATGGACTGGTTCAGATACATTAGCCATCACTTTGTGCTGTCCTATCTCAAACAAGAAAATAGCTTCATAGTTGTCATAGGGAACACCACAGAAAAGAAACAAAGCTTCCAAAACAAGACCTAAATTCTCACACTTGCTGTATCATTCAGTCTGTTTTTCTTCATCTCTCCTGGCCTTTCTTGCCTATAATTCAGGTTTTTGCATAAGCTGTGAAATTTTGTTGTCAGGAGTTTTCTAAGGAGATGAGGCATGGATGATTACGTTGTGCCTGGAGGGATGGGAGCAGTTTATGTGCTGCAGTGGGTAAGGTTTGTAGGGAGACCAGTCTGGTCTTGAACCAGATGACACAGCTGGGAAAAGCAGATAGCCTCTATGTTTAGGATGCTTTGCTGGGCAGCAGGCATTTGTGTGTTTCATACACATTCACCCCAAAACTTCTGACCTTATCTTTTTGGTTTCAGTCAACACAAGTACTCAGCAGTATTTAGTTTCGGTAGTTTGATGACAACAGGCAGCTGAGCAAAGGAAAGGGACTCAAGAAATGCCTCTGCTGGGGCAAGGCTGGGGGGAGTGTAAATGTTACTGCACTCCAGAGGGTCTGTCTGGAGGAGTGACCACAAAATGCTCCAGCACGGAGAGAATTTCAGCTGGCACACGATCCATACCGCTGGAGGAACCCGGGTTAGGGACCTGTGTGATGCAGGAGCACCGGCTCCAGCTCTTTGCTCATGAGGGGACTCGAGGAAGCCCCGAGGCAGGAAAACCAGCGAGAAGAGCACTCGGAGGGAGCTCTCGGGAGCACCAGCCCGATGTGCGTTCGCGCATCCCCGCGGCCGCGGCGCAGGTGGGGCTGGTGCAGCCGGAGCGGTGCCGCGCATCTCCCGCTTGCTGGAGCTCAAGTGCCCTCTTCTGGCACCGACCGTGCCATCCCTCCGTGGCAGCCGGCTGAGAGCAGGGCATGCTTTCCTGATGGTTGCTAAAATCAGGAACAAAGCGGGCTTTTTCTCCCTTTGCTTCCCCTCGGTGTCCGGACTACCCTGGCGGCAGTAGCGGCTGGAGGATACGGAGCATCCCTGTTGCAGCAGCCTGGCCAGGTCCGAGCTTTCCTGTGACCCAGGGCTGTGAGGAGATTGTGTTTGCATCTGAGATGATTAAATAAAGATACTTTTATTCTCTTTTGTCTTCTTTCCCCTGCCTTATCAGTTGTAAATCTGTATCTGTCTTGATTTACACCGGCTGAGATTGGGGTGGCCTTTTCCTGCTCATGTTCCCTGCTCTCTGTTGTATAAATCCTCTCTGGCTATTCCTGACTTGTTGATGTCAATAGTTTTCACCATGAATCCCAACGGGATCTAGATTTGACCTCTATTGATTACCAAGAGGTAGTTGGTGATGAAATGAGGGGCGAGGGGAATGTGCAGCAGCTGTCAGAGAAGTCCCCATCCTGGCTGGAAAAGGAAAGTTTAGATACACTTGTTAATGTCAGTTCAAGGTTAGCAGTGCACAGCACAGCAACTGCATCTGTCTGCAGGGGCGTTTAAAATCAGCCTTAAGAAAAAGGAGTTTCCTGCACTGCTTTATCACATCGGTTGCCATCAGAGGCCTTTGCATGTGCTTTGGATTTTTCTCTATGTTTAAGGAACATTTCAAGCCATAATTGATTATAGCTGAATTTGTGTTACAAAGTAGGGAACAGCAGGTCAGGACATTTACGCTATGAGACAAGACTGAGCCTGATTCCCATTTAGATGCTTTACAGCAGAAGGGTAGTGGTTTTTTCCCCTGGTTACAAGCAGTGTCTCAGCTCAGTATCGAGTGCAACACGGTATTAATAATTCTGTACTTATTGTAAGCCCTCTGAATGCAAATCCCTTGCACGCGAGCTGGATTGGCATGAACCACTTTGGGGAGCACATACACAATTTATACTGCCCTCCACTGCCTTTATGAGGAGCAAAAGGAGCTGGAGCCAAGAGTGCCAGGTTTTGCAAAGTGCCGAGCTGAAAGTGAAAATCCAGCTTCTCTCCACAAGGTGAAAAGGACATAGGAGATTCTGGTGGTTTTGGTCTGCCTGAGGATCTTCCTGCAGTGGTCTCTGCTCTGTTACATGCACTTTTAAACTGTCATATGCTGACATTGTTTTTTCCTGGTCATTTCACTATTAGTTTAGTAAGGTCTCAGAACTGAGGTTCGGGAAATGTGACTGCTAATAATGTGATTTTATTCAAACTCTGTGTCTGTGTTCCATCTCGTTTTCCTTCTCAGTGCTGGGTGCTTAGATGGAATTTAAGCAGAGACAGTCTGTGGCTGCAGATAAGTACAGCACCCTTGCAGTGCTCCAACCAAACCCAGGAGTACGGGGACAGGTAAGACCACGTGCCAAGAACTGAAATGAGACAAACTAAGAGTTTCCAGCCAATGCAAGCTGAGATTTTAAAGCTCTTTATGTGAATGGACATAACAGAAGAATATAGACAATACTCACAATTTACCTGATGACTTTCAAAGTGATTATCTGAAATATGACATAAGGATAAAGTGAATATAGTCAACTTCTAACAATTCACTTTAAGGCTGCTTCTCTGCATAGGAAAATTTATATGTGTGAGTACATGCATACATTAGATATGAACTTTTTTTCTTACATACATTCTTAAGATTCACGAAGGAAATGGATGATGACAGCAAAAGAAACTTGCAGGCCTCTCTTTGTGTGGGGAAGCTCCAAGACACCCTGGCAGTGAACAAAGGTGCCCCTCTATCAGGCCTCTGCAGACAGAGCTGGAACTGGAGCAGCCCAGGGTAACGGTGCTGAGAAGTTGGTACAATAACGAGGCAAAGCAAAGCAGAGCCTAACAGGATGACAGCACGAGGCACCAAAAATAGGTGGCTTTTGTATGACTATAATAGCACCACCTGCTTTCAGAACGTTAGTCATCCTGTAAATGTGTCCATTCCAGTGAATATCCTTGAGGGAGTTGACACAGAAATCCATAGAAACGAGGCTCTGAATCCGAGCAGAGAAAAGGGAGAAGAGCAGGGATGCGTGAGGCTGAAAGGAGCTGCTGGTGGGGGAAAGGAGCAGCCTGGGATTGCGTGTGTGGGTGTGCATGGAGTAGCAGAGAAGTTTGCATGCTCTTGAAGGGAAGAATTTGTTTCCTTCTCATCAAACCCCAGCCCCTGCTGCTTTCTTTGATTTTTCTCTAGCAGGGCCAATCTAGGCACTCAGCGATGATAAATAACCCAGTATTACAAGGTGACATGCACAGTGACATGATAATATGGAGAGAAAGAGAAGAACCCAAAGGGACATCGTCTCTGACTTTTATTTCCCCAGTGTGCTCTGCAGCTCAGGCAGTTTGGGAACCCCATCCCTCGGCTCTGTTTGCAGCCTGGCGAGGGGCCCGGGGGGAGCCGGGCGAACCTGGCTGGCATAACCAGTCCCTGGAAATGCTGTGTTCTCCCTGTGAGCTTTGTCTGCCCTGACCTTGGTAGGAGGCTTCAGCCCTGTTTTGATTGAGGGCCTTTTGAGACCTGGTGCTCGATCTGAGGTGCAGGGGTCGCTCTGCAGGTCACGATGTCCCGATACCTGCGCTCGGCTGCCGTGCCCCCGCCTGGCCCGGGGATGGTCACACCACCTCCCTCCCTCCCTCCCTCCCTCCCTGCCTTTCCTGGTTAGCAGCTTTCGGCTCTGCCATCGTAACAGGGTTCGGGTTGTTTTGTTGGTTTTTTTTTNGCGTTGTCTAGACGATGACACAGTGCTAGGACACAGTCTAGTGAGATAAAAGGAAAATGGAACAGGCATACAGAGGAAAGTGATTTGCCTAAATCTGCACAACCAGATCTCCTGACTCCTTCACTCTCCCTCCTGTGGCTTCTCCTTAGGAGATGAAGTTGATTGATTGAAATTGCCCTTTTTACTGATTACCATTTTAATAATCTAACCAGTTATGTCAGAAATCCAGCATGAGGGGTGTTTTTTTTGATGCAGTCTGTTTGTTACTTGCACTTCTCACAGGTGGGCACCAAAATCAGACTAGCTGGGTACTCTTTTTATTTACATTTGGGTTTGTGTCCTTGTCATTCAGGTATAGTGTGGTGTTGCAGCTGAATTCTCACATGCCAGGGGAATATTCTTGTTGGAAGGAAATTAAAATTAAAAACAAAAATGTCCCACTCCCCACCCATACCAGGAGAAAAAACCACCCCAAACACTACAACAAAAAGCCCAACAAACAAATCTTCAAAAATAAATCTTGATCTCATAGGTCTTGGGTAAAATCTTTTTGCATATCTGTGCTTGCTTCATCTCATTGGCAATTGTCATCCTGTGTACAATTCCTGTTTTTTGAGTGTAGGATGGGAACTATTGCTGTCTTCTGCTTTGACATTTCTGTCTCCTCACCGCCCTCTTTGCCTGTTGTTAGTTGCTTCTCATGCCACATCTGACTGGTTTTCAGTGTTGATGGGGAGTCTTTGCCTTGGAGTTTTACATGACTTACACTTAACTGACCACCCTATTCCTTTGAGGTTTTAATAGGTGAATAACAACCCGGCTTCATGCCCCAGGGTTCTGATTCTTGATGGGTTTTCCCACATGCTGTCAGCCTGAAAATAAATAATGCCTGCAAGAAAAAGGGACTAAAATCATGCTAAATCTCCTCTTTTTGCTGAGAGCCAAACGGACCAGTGGCTGGAATGCAAGAAGAACCTATTCCCTGCTCATTTGGCTGACAGCATAATCACTCAGAGTAATAAATCTTCATTGGAAACTTAGATGAAAATGGAAAAGGAATGAGAGTCCTTTCAGAGAAGAAGCTGGGAGGGGGCTTTTGTCTCTGCTGAAGCCCAGCCTCAGAGGGAGAGAAAAAGGGCTACAGAAGCCTTGGGTGCAGAATGGGCCTTAGTGCCCAGTGCTGTGCCTCTTGGCTTGTCCCCCTCGGCCCCGGTCATCCCCCAGTCCTGACCTGTGCCCTCTGCTCCCCATAGCCCCAGGTTTGAGGAGCAGGGATGTGTGTCTGCCAAATGCACCTGAGCAGCACGAAGGGGCCGCAAACAGGGGCCAGGAATAAATGGTAGAGATCTAGAGCAGCTGGCTACCTGCTGTGCTTGCTCTGTAACCCTTCAGGAACCAGCATTTTCCCACAGACTCATGAGCAAAAAAGGACCAAAAAAAAAAAAAAAGCATCTGCAGAGCTGAAACATTTTTATTTCCCCTGCTGGGC
Organism: Rhipidura dahli; assembly: GCA_013399225.1. Lineage (NCBI taxonomy): Eukaryota > Metazoa > Chordata > Aves > Passeriformes > Rhipiduridae > Rhipidura > Rhipidura dahli. Next base: position 1,482,453 of record VXAC01007786.1, read on the forward strand.
CTGCCAATTAACCCTGTCAGGAGCTGGGAACCCACAGTGGGCGCATCAACAGACAATGAGCTGCAGAGGGGGAGTGCTGGAGGAAAGCAGAGCAGGGATCCAATCACCTCCCCATAGCCCTGGAAGAGCTGAGCTGTGGTGCAGGGACGGTGGGAGCCAGTTTGCAGGCACCTTCATGCTTCAGAAACTGCTGCAGGGCAAACAGAGATGCCGAGCACCAGCTCCTGGAGGGATTCTGTCTCCTCACTGCCTGACTGCTGCATGTCTGTCTCTTTGCAAATGCCACTGTTCTTGCTCATCCTCATCCTCATCCTCATCCTCCAGTCGCTGTGTATTCTGTGCTGGCTTTGCAGTGTGTTTGGGGCTGGAAAGAAGAAGGAGGCAGCAAAGACTTTCCCCTCTCCCAAAGCTCCCTCTCTGCAACTCATCCTGTTCCTGATGTACTTTGGTGCTTGGTTCTTTGTGTTTGGGCAAGCTGATTGCCTCTTCCTTTGCTCCAGGGAGTGGAAAGTTTGAGCTCGACTTAAAATAGTGCTAACTGTGTGAGTGGGATGAAGCACAGGCCACACAGGAGGTATTTTTTTGTTCCTCTTGGTCAAGTGCACCAGGTGATGTGTAGAGAGCTGTGTCAAGGTGAGAGACAGTGAGCAGGGCAGGGTATCCTTCGCTGTGAGGATGATTAAGAACTGGCTGTACATTGGGGCTGTTTGGCACCTTGGGGTGCAAGTTTGTTCAAGTTACTTTCCTAGTTTCCTCCTGAATCACCTGTTGTGTTTCTACTGAAATCATCAAAGTGACACCAAAGATGAAATCTGCCCCACGGTCACCTCTGCAGCTTTTGGATCAACAAAGGACGCTGGCAACAAAGCAGAGAGGCAGGCACAGTGCTTAATTAGCATTGCTTTGATTCCTCCCTGCAGAAAGCAATCCTCCTTTCCACTTGTTACTTTCTCTGGGAATAAAAATCAGGTGTCGCCCCATCTGCCGTGGGACTGGCACAATGTTCCTGCATGTGGGTACGGGTGAGACCAGCCCTCTGAGCCTTCTTGTCTCCCTGGCCTCACACCTCATCCCACACACTTCCCAGCTCCCTAATCCTCTCGCTGCTAATTGCCTTTGGATGGTGTGACACGCAGCACTCTCCCAGCCCCGGCAGGGAAAGGCAGCGTGGCTGTGGCTCTGAGGAGCAGCACAAATGGAAAAAGAGGGGCTGTTTTGGAGCTGAGTGATGCAGAGTTAATATTCTGACTCTCGGGCCATGAAATCGATCTTCCAGGTGAATTTGTGGCCTCTTGAATTCATTTTGGGCACGACATGGACCTCAAATGGAACGGGCTGCAGCCCTTGACGTCAGTAAATGCTTTCTGCCCTGAAAAAGAACACAGCTTGGATTTCATCTTGTTTTTGCACCTTCACTTCTCCTTGTAAGGCTCATTGTCACCAACGGGTCTGGTGTCATCCAACTGCAGCAGTGAGACCAACACTCTGTGCTGCAGAAATTCCCAGAGCACAACACTCAGCAGCTGCCAAAGCTTTCTGCTGGCACCTGCTCAAGGCAAGAGAGAGAGAAATATCACTTTGTGTGCCTCCTTTCATTGCTGCCCACCAGGAACCAGCAGGCACAGCACTTTGCTCCTCTGCTTGAGAGACACACAGGTTAGATGAGTGAGGCAGACACCTGGAGCCTCTGTGGCCTTTTCAACAACTCACATCCCCTTTTTCCCACCCCGCTTTTTCCCAGCCAAATTGTAGCTGCCCCATATCACTGCTCCCTGGAAGGCTGGCACAGAATGGCATTTTGCTGTGCTTTTCTTCTGCTGTTTCTCACCTGCCAAAGTCCTTCCTTTAAATGTCACAAGTCTAATTATTTTGGGTATGAGAGTTGGCAATGGCTGTATTTGGGCAAACAACAAAAGGATTCTTTCAGCAAGGCAGGAAGGAAGATCAGATATTCCTGGTGGTTATGGGGACAGCTCTCACCAGCTTTCTTCATGCAGCTTTATTCCCTTTGAACTCATGGCTATCTGCTGTCTCCTTGTCTTTCCATCCAAACTAAATCCCTTCTTTATGGAAGAAATTTTGCAAGTTGAGAGTATCAGCTCTTGTGCCTCTCCCTTTTCCAGCCAGCCCAGCTCTGAGCAGTGGAGCAGACAGTTTGAATGACAAGAGGAGGCATCCTTAATCCAGATATTCCATGTGGGAAAGCGCATGTGGGAGAAAGAGTGAATGTAGTGCCTGTCACAGGCCTGCAATGAGCAGTCCACACTGCCTGGAAGGCACAGAAACAGTGCAGGGAGCACATTGTGCTGGCCCTTGCCTACCCAGAGCTGAACAGGGCCTTTCTCTGAAACTGCCAGCAAAGGGTGGGCATGGTTGTATCTGCCTGGGGCTGGTTTGGTGGGTGCTGTGCTGGTTTGGGGACTTGACATGGGCACACAGCATGTGCAAAGTTCCCTGTCAAACAAGGTCATCCTTTCCTCAGTTCTCCAACAAGCAGCAGGAGCAGGATTGTACCCAGCTGGCTGTGATGGTTTCCCCTTCCTCCTGCAGCAGCACATTGGCAGGGTGACCTGAGAAAGTCATGGATGCCCATGTGCTGTCAGTGAGCTGTGCAGTTTCTTATCCATCTTCCCTTAAACCTGCTGGGTCTCCATTTTCTCATCCCCTGCTGCTCATCCCACGTTCTCCCCTGGTCCACAGGCTAAACAACATTTCTGTGCTCTGGCTCTGCCACATCCTCTCTTTTGAATGCTGTCAGGTTCATAATTTCCTTGATTTTTGGCAGCAAGGAGCTCCCCAGATCATGGGGAAGCAATCCCTGAGCAAGCCCTCGATGAAAGGTCTCATCCTGCCTGGTCTGGGCTCTCTGTAGCACTGTATACTCTGCCAAAGCTTCAGCTTAACTGCACAGATATAAAACTGAATTAAAGTGGGAGGTGTATAACTTCATCACCACAAAATGGCTTTGCAATGCCTAGATATAGTATGAAGAAATATTTTGTTATATTTATTTTAATTGTGTTAGGGAAAAGATCTTTCCCTCCTAGGAAAGTGGTGGAGACGGTATGGAAATGGGAAATAAATGCTCTTTTCCAGTGCAAAGAGTGTAGCCACCAAAACAGCTGGTGTGCAGCAGAAAATTCAGGCAATGAAACTACCCAAACTTGTTTCTGTGTCCCACTAGAATGGAATGCACAAAAACATAATAAAAGGAATCGTGATTTAACAGTTAAGAGTGAATCAGATGAAAAGCCCTCTCTCTTTCTAGTGCTGTTTGCTGCACAAGGCAGAATACGTGGAGGTTAATTATATTTCAAAGTCGGTGCTCTTTAGGGATGGGCCAGTTTATTAGGAGAGCCTGGAATAGTTAAAGACAGATTTTCTATGCATCAAAACAGTTCATATGAGGTTCAAGGCTTGGCTGGTCTGACCTCAGGCAACACTATGCACTTTGATAAAGCTTTTAGTGGCAATAAAGTTTTACTGAATAGTACTAAAGATGAATCAAACTGGGAGACATAAGGCAGAGGAAATTTTGAAGTATTCACCCAATTTTTGCAGTCAGGGCATCAAGAACTTTCTGATCCAGAGGATGTATCAGGCTATCTTTAATAGCCACTGATGTGTTTGTAATTCCCAAATTAGTATCTAAATATTAGTTAGAGTGTTGACTCAAAGGCTAGGAATCTCTAATGAACATAAAAATGTAAGAAGATGATACAATAGCTTAAAAAGAAATAAAAGATGACAGTGTTTTTCACTAGCTCATTCTGTAAGAGAGGGCAAGGAATAAATGTATAACCAATAAAAGGAACAGTATTATTTGACCAGCACTTTCTTGACCTCATATGGAAGGCTCACTTGGCAAGATGAATGCCCAGGATTTGGAGGGCAGATCTACTGTGTTTCTTCCAGTCCTGCACTGGTACTGCAGCACTGCTACCCCTCCTCTGGTTCAGAATACCACTGGATGGCCAGTGCCCCCCAGCCTTGGACTATGTCTTTGGGGGGGCATTTTCCAGGTTTTAGGTGTCCTGCAGTAGAGGAATGTGCATCCCCTCGTGACTAAATGTGCGGCACTGGATCAAGAAAGGGTTGGGTAGTTTGCAAAGTGAGAAGCATATTCTTTGAATTTATATTTGGGAATGACCTGGATCTGATTTAATCAGGATAGCGTGGAGAAGTGGGGACTCTCTGTTAGACTTGTTTATGTTGCCCTGGGAATGGGGATGTTAAGATATGTTGGTTAACTGATGGCAAAATACAATAGCTGACATCCATCCTTTTCCTTTTTCTTTGTGATGTGGTCTTGCTTCTTGCTTTGTGACTGAACTGTTTTAGGGAGAAGATGTTTCCATCCTCTGGATGTGAGACACGTTTCTGTGCAAATCTTCTTAAGTGCTTGTTAAACTTTTGGGAGTAGAAAGCTCTGAGAGTGGAAGGGGGGGATGCTGGTACAATTCAGCAGGTCCTGTGAGCCAGAGGTATTTAGTTTGGGGTAAGAAATGTAATGGCTTGTTGGCTGTTGTGGCCAAGGAGATGACATTCCCACAGAGATTCAAAATGGAGTTCAGCTGCACAATCATAACACCTTGACAATGCTGCAGGCATTTAACTTAGAGTAGCTAATAAAATGCTATAACACATTGTTGGTGATTGATAGACTACCCCAAAAAGGGGCTGATAAGGAGTTCTCACTGTGTACACAGTGTTCTGTTGTTCCTGGGCTGATGCAATGTGCACTGAAGTGAGGAACAAAATTACTATGAACTGAACATTGAAAGATCAAACCTTTGTGAAGATTAGATCCTAAGTCTACACTGACTAAACCTTGCTTTTTATTGTCTCTGAAAGTTGTATAATCTCAGGGAAGAAGATAGGAAAGGCTCTGAATTCCTATTTTTGTCCATTTTATGATTGCTTGCTCTGAACTGAGGGAAAAAATGAAACATGTTTCCTTGACTACGGCACTTGTGATGTCATCTGTGTTGTATTTTTTATTCCCTCCCTTTTAGGTTCCTTTCTGAACTCACCCTCTTTATAGCCTACAGTAGTCCTATAGGTTTTCCTGCTGCTCCTTTCGCTATTGCAGCATGGATCACTCTATCTAGGTCAGCCATGGCCACGTAGAATATTTGCCAAAGCAATGTGCAGCCTGCTCTTAATGTCTGAACTGAACTATAGTATTCCAAAAGGTTACTTTCTGTTGCTTTTTATGAAGATGGAGGACAGTCTGGGAAGTCTTTGTTTTACAATAAGTTGATTCTGCCTCTTTTTCAGTTTTAGGCTTGATCTCTGCAGCCTGCCCTGTGCTGCAGTGTGACTGCTTGGCTAGGCTGGCGTGGGCAGGGTTAGAAGTTGTGACAGTTCTCCCTCAAAACTGGCCTCTCACTACCTCATCTCCTTTCAGCTCCTGATCTTTTGGAAAAGCCTTCTTTGAAACACATTTGGGTATGACTGGAATCAATCTTGAGGCAATGACAAAAACACCTTCTCTCTAAGACATGGCTTTTGCTTTGGAGATTGTAATTTCTGTACTCTAGGGCTGCTCATGTAACACAGGAGTGAAATTCCTAAGCAGGCCTTGCCAGAAGTGACTCAGAAGTCACCCAGAATTAACTGTAGCCCCTTTCCCTCTGGCTCACACAGAGGTTACTGCATTCACTTATAGCAAGGTCTTGCCTGTGCTCAGGCTTTGCACAGTATCAGCTGTGCAGATGTTTTTGCCAGCTAAAGACTTTGCTGTAGAGATGTAATAATAGATGCAGGTCCATTTGGCTGCTTTTGGGGGGGTTATCTTTAAGCAACCTGAGTGTTGCTTTTTTTTTTTTTCTCTTTCTGTTCATCTTGATTTCTTTCCTAGCTTAAAAATGCATTATATGGCTGTGCCACCTGGCTTTTGTGTGAAAAAGGCCTCTGACTTCCTGCTGTAGCCATTTTAGCCTCCCCTTGCTAAAGTTCAAGGCAATTCCCATTTTGTTCTGAGATCTTGCAAATAAATTGTATTGCTTTTGCATTTGTCAACATTAGGAGCTATTTGCTGCACCTTGTCCAAATTACCCAGCAAAGCTGAGGACTCTGTAGAATTTCTTTGCTTGCTTTTTTCCTTCCCTCTCCATGTCCACTTCCCCAATTCTGTGCTGTCAGCAGGCTTAACCAGTTTGTAGTCAGCTTCTCGGAGCCATTTATATAAATTAGGCTTAGCAGGGGTTCCGAGGATCATGTGGTGATGAACATTACTTTGCATTTGTTGACTTTAATTTTCTTTTGCCGTATGTTGACCCAGTTCTAGAGCAGACCTAAATTGCTGGATATTTCTTGGCGGTGTTTCTCACGTCCATTACATGGCCCCACTGGCAACTGCAGGAACTCTGAAAACGACCTGCCTTGAAGTCATTTACACAACCCAAAACTGGAGCAGGAAGGGGCAATATTCACTGGCCTAATTCAGTGGGTCTCATCGTTTAGGTCTCTTAATTAACAATGACTCTGCTTTGCTGTTCTCTAGCCTGATCTCTATCTGTTCTCATTTGCTACGTTAACTCCTTGCAGAATTTCTGCTGAATTTGCAGCTTTCTGTGGAGTATTTAGCCAGGCTGCCTAAATAAGCCACAATAAATTGTAGGATGTATACCTTGCTCTTTGATTTACTCCCCTCTCCTTCCCAGCCAAGGAACCTTTTAAAAGTTTTTTTTTGTCATCACTTCTCAACCTTAAAAAATTAAAGCACTTGGATGGAGATCAAAAGCCTGTATTTGCCTTCAAGATACTCAGTAGTGACTCTGTAGTAGCCAGAAATACTTTACCCCACGCTCTCTAGGATCCCATGTGCAGATCCATCTCTCCAGGACAAGCCCTCGGTGGCAACAGCAGCCCGTGTCACCCACCGAGCCCTCTGGAACCCTCTCCTAGACTGGGAAGAACTCACAACCCCTCGTTTCACCTCATCTGGTTTCTGAATGGGTTCAAGAAGGCTACAGGGAGCCTGACACAAATTGACCTCTGCCTCTCATGTCCCTGCACAAAAGGAGAAAGATGATCATTAAAACAATTTCTTTGAGGGCTCATTTAGCCCCATGTTTGTAACACGTGCTGTGCTGCTTCTGGCTGCTCCAAGCTGTATCTAGCAGAGCTCCCAGGAGAGACAAAATCATGGATGTGCCCCCAGGTCTGCTATAAATTTGACTGAGTTGATCATTTCTCTGTTTTTTACAGCTTGTCCAGGACTTTTAATGTTTTAACTTAATAGGAATGGACTGGTCCCATTCTCTCAGCTTCAGGGCCTTTACTCGCTATCAGTTTGGAGCAGCTGCATTTATCTGCTTCTGGGTTTAGGGGAGAGAAAACCCCTCTTGGAGCTCTCCATGGGACTGAATATTTCCATGTAAATTGTATCTGAGGGCATTTTTTGGCCCAGTAATTTTAAGGACAGTATGCTGAAATTAGACTGGCGTGATGTTTTTAGAAAGGCCTTTAGAAACTACAGCATCCTTCCATCCCTGTTCCAGCTGTTGAGCAGGCAGGAGACTGAAGCAAGTGAGATCCCTGCTTTTTGACAGAGACAGCATTTTCTAGGCTATGGATGCCCCAGCACCCAGCTGCTGTTTGCCAGCCTGCCATGTCACCAGTACGGATCTGTAATCCATGCACAACTCAAGCAAAGCAAAGCAAGAGAGCTGCAGAACTTGTTTTGCTGCAGTGTTGGAATAAACACTGTAGAATTGTGCCTTTGTCCATCCAGCATCTAAAAACAAGAATCCTGCCCTTATTCTTTTGAGCAAAATGGTTCACGTGGGTTCACTGCCTCCTCCAAAGCACCCCTGGATTGGCAAGGCAGGCTGCCTGCCCTCCTCCTACCCCCCAAAACTGGGTTTCTAGTGAGACAGTCAGCATGTTACATACCTCCAGGGAAAAGACAGCCAGGGCTGTATTTCAGTACACCGGGAGCCTCCTGAAAAGGTGAGGCCCCTTCTGTTAGTGCTGTAATGGAAGCGAAGCCTAAAGAGAAGAAATGTGACCATTTCAGGGGCACAAAGTCATTGCATTTCTGCTGTTACATTCTGGGAACAAAAATAGCAGGGACAGGTCCCAGCTGCCGGCCAGAGCGTGTTTGAAAAGGTTATCAAGACATTATAGCATGTAAACAGCAGAGCTATTAGCTCTGGGCTGTGAAAAGTTTCTAACCTTCACCGCGAAAACCTTAAATTATTTTTGAAGTGTTAATGAAAGTCAGCTCGCCAAAGATGGATGTGGAGCATGGAATTGCATTAGACAAATGGCAGGAACATTTTAATAGTTATTGCTTTGAGAGCCCCCCCTCTGAGAGGATCCAAGGGGGTTGGAGACAAGACACTTTTCATGAGCCTTTTTTTCACAGGGGTAAACAATGTGTGGTTTATATCGAGTGATTTACAGAAGCACACAGACACTGTGGGTCTGTTTAGCACGTGTTTGGGAATTTTTCTTACCACCTTCAAAATCTTGGAAGTGCCTAGCAGCTCAAGGGTGTTTAGCATGGCTTTAAATCTCCTGCTACCCTGTGCAGCAAGGGAGGTTCAGTGGGACCCTGCAGGTGATCGTATGTAGGTGTAGGCTGCCCTGTCAAGGAGCTGCCTCTGGAATGGATGGGAAACAGCCACAGGCAGAGCCTGGGTGCATCCAAGCAAATTAGCAAACCCTCACCCAGTTCAGCAAGGGCAAAGTTCCTCCTGTGTCTTTATTTTATGGGTACATGCTACTGAACAAATTATATATATCTCTCTATATATCTCTATATATATCTATATATATATCTATATATATTTACATATGTACACTAGTGCATTGCACTTACTTGTGCATATGCATATGTGTTTTGTGCAAGTATATATAATTCAATTAATTAATTGCTAATTAGCTCTAATAGGCACTTGGAGAGAAAAGCTGCACAGAGTGTGCCCTTCATCCAGAAGTGCCTGTGTGAGCTGCCCCCTTTCCACTGAGTTTAACACTGCAGCATCACCCCCAGTCTGCCTCAAACAGCACAAAATGCACCCTGAAACACAGGTATTCCATGGGCAACGTTTAGGCTGGGAGGGATGAACCTTTAAGGTTGATTTTTACAGATCTGTTACAATGGTTCTCTTCTAGCCTCACTCATATTGTGACTGTGTGCATGTATTTTCCCAGTTTGGTTTCTATTAGGAAAGCTGAGTCTTGCTGAGGCTTTTTGATCCCATGAGGAATTTTCACAAATGCTCACTTGGGCCACAGGGGTATAGTAAGTGCATAATTCTCTGCAGGATTGGAGCCAGGGGAGCCCTGTGTTGTGTTGGCACAAGTGTGCTGTGCCCTGGAGTATCTGCTAATGTTTCACGTTAGAAGATCAAGAAAAGAGGTGAATGTGCAGGCTGCATCTGTATTTAAACAGTGGGTTAACTGTGAGCAGAGACAGATTTCAGCTGAGTCCCCTGAGCTGAGCAGCACCAGACCTGGATGAGGTTCTTGTCTCATCATTTTGGCTCCTTCTCTAAGATCCATTTGACGCTCTTTGCTTCCCTTACACAATTTTGCAGGTAGAGCCAATTTTATATGAAATACTTATCTTTCTTCCAGTCACTTTTTATTGTCAGGTCAGATATTTCCCCTCTCCTCCCCTTTTTGCAACAAGGGGGAGAAACAACCCTTTCACCAGCTCCAGAACCATTTCATGCATAATAACGTTTTAGGCTTTTATTACTCTGTTGAGACAAAGCAGGCTCTGATGAATTTCAATTCAGCACAGAATCGACCACGCCACAGTACCCAGTCACACAGAGAAGAAAACCTCTCTCCAATTCTGGAACAGGTTGAAAGACCAGCAACTGTGGTTGTAATACCAGAGTCAATAAAGCTTAAAGCTCTGTCTGGCTTCCCCACTAAGGAAGGTGAAACGAAATCTTCCTACCCCCTACAAATCAATTTTGAAGCCATCGCACGGTGATGACGTTCGTCGGCATTTTCATCGCATAAATGTGGACTCGTTTCTGTGCTGAGTGTGTTCAGTTAAAGGGACCCCAGCAGCCCAGGCAGGCTTTGTAAATGAGTTAATTTCTGGCACTCCATCTTCTCCTAATTCTTGCCTCAGTGTTTTTGAACTTTCACAGTTATGAGTTCCTCTTCGTTACTTTGGGGCTTTTTTATTCCCTCCCTGGTTTCTCTGTGCCTGCAAGAAAAGCTTGAAGGAAAGAGAACACACCAGTGAAGCTGGAATCTAGTATTGCCACATGTATTTGGGAGTCTTTTAAATTTTTTTGAGTCTATTTTTAGGACTGCATACAGTTGCATTATTAAGCGTTTCTCTCCAACTGTGAAGCCTACAATTGCATTTTTAAATGAATGCTGGGGAAATCTCAAGTAATCACACAGCTCCCAGAGCATAGACTTTTGCAGGAGACTCCATAGACCTGAAAAAAACCAGCAATTCTTTGTAAGTCTGGCTTCACAGCCTGGCAGAAGGAGGATTTGGATGAGGTGGCAGCTCTCTCTCTTTCGGGCTGTGTGCTCTGCTTGAGTGGCCAAGCAAGTGAGGTCCCAGCTGGGCAAGTCCCCTCATGGACACCGTGCAGCTCCCACACCCCTGGCTGTCCCACCTTTGCAGTGTTTGGTTCAGGGATGGATGTTTTTGTGTCCTGGCTGATCCCTCAGGTACTTGCACTGTTCCACTGCATTCTCCCTCTCTGTGGAAAGCACTGCACCAGTGTGCCAGTATAGCTCTGTAAAGCCAGATATTGCACAGGACAGGCAGAGCCTGCCTTGATCAGCCAGGCATTAAATTTATATCCAGGCCAAGCAAAACCTTGCCTGTATTATTCTTGGAATTTGAAGTTAAGGTAACATCCTTCTAAGTAAAGTGGCACGGAAAGCCTTTGTACAAGTGACTCAGGCAGCCAGCAGCAGCAGCTTTGAGCTTGATTTGCCTGGAAAGATTCCTACAGCTACTTGGAGTATCACACAAGCTTCCAAGGAGAAAGTTTTGGGGGAAATTCAGTGGAGGCTTCATATTTTTCTTTAGACAGTGGCTGAATATAAACTGTTTCCTTAAAACATTTCCTTACTCATGTTGAGCCTTTTTCCTGTGAAATGCAACCATGGTTAGCATGGGATGAGCTCTCCTCCTCACCAATAGTTATGTAAAGAGTTTTCTGCCCCTTGGACCTCTCCTGAGAGTTGACTAATGTATTTCAGGAAATGTCACAGCACACTTCTGAGGCAAGGGATGATGCTTATTACTGTACTTAAAATAGAACAACTGAGGCAAAAGACGGGTGAAGGTTTTTAGAGGCATTTAAAATACAGTTGAGTCTCTCCCAAGACTTTATAAAACACCTATGGTTTGAACCTATTTTAATTCCAGCAGTGTCCTAGGAATTCTGATTGCTTCTTAACTGCTTGTGGAGGTTTTAGCTCCGTTTTTGCACTTGGCCCAAAGGAATCCACCAGACAACTTTTTAGGTTCAAAAAACCCATGTGGGCAACCCAGACATCTGGGTCACATATCCAATACCTTCATGTCCTGTTGGATGCTAGGAAACTTTCCCTTATTTTTTGCCATGCAAAGGGAGGGCAGCAGGGCCATGGTCCTGAGACCAAGAATGCCCTCTGTTGCAAGGAAAAGTTGCTTTCCACAAGGCAAGCACTTGATTCAGCACCTCGTGCAGGCACCTTGTCAGTTCAAATTGAGCTTTGAGCACCTCAGCTGAAGAGAATTTGGCACCACCACGTCTCCTTCCAGTGCATCATTTCATGGTTACTGTTTGGAGTAGGGAGAGAAAGAGATTTTAAGAAATTAAATTAGAGAAATAATAAAATCACATAAAAGTTTCCTGAAGGGTTTAAATATGCTGCTCTTGGCAATATAGCTTCATTTTCTGTAGAATCCTTGCTTTACAGCTTTTGCAAGGGGTAAAATCTGTCCTGCAGGGTGAATTTTCCAGCCCACTTTTATCCAAACCTCTTGACTCTATTGACATTCATGTCTTCAATTCAAGCCCAAATTACAGTGGCATAAGCCTCCATTTAGTGATGGTGAAGCTAAAAAGGCTTTGGGATTTGGTTTAGCTTAGCTGAAACATATCAAACCTTCTCCCAAATGATTAGTTCTGGAGCTACTCAGGAGAAAGTGGTTTCTTAAGGCGTGTTTATGTCACTGTGTTTTTATTAATACCAAAAATGCCATAAGTCCTACCCCATCTCTTTTCCTGGTTTCCTTTTCCCTTTGTTTTCTGACATCAGTAAGGCTGTGCAAAGTCACTTTGCTAAATATGAAACACAACTAAATGTTTTCAAGCTTGGTAGTCCTTGTGAGGAAAAAAAAAATAAAAAGGAAAGAATGAGAATGAAGAAGCTGTTCTGATTATGAAGTCAAAGCAACACTAGCAAAGGATGCTCCACTCCTGAACACGAATGACATGTTTTTGGCAGAGCCTAGCCCTCACACCTGGCCAACCCTGCACTACAACACTCAGAGAGGAGGGAAAATGATTTGTGGATTTGAACTGGTTTAGTGAATGGGTTTAGTGAACTCTCAGAATAGCTGGTTGTCCCCTCCCAGCTGTTTGGCTGGAGTCAGACATGTCTTGGGTCAGCCTGAGGAATGGATGCTGCTGCATGACAGAGCTGGTCTTTCAGCCTGAAGTGGTGCTATAAACCTGTTTACCAGTGTAATTTGTTCTGAAGCCCTGGACAACCCAAGGAAACACTCACAGGACTGGGAAGGGACAAATGTGGCTTAGCAGAGCCACGCTGTGATTGTGTCATAATGACACCACTGGCGATACCATTTGGTCTCAGCCTTCACTCAGCAGCTTGTGGTTTTGTGCAGTGCTAGGCCTACTCCCTACCTACTTTCCTTCCCTACTTCTGCTGCCACACTGCACTCTCCAGCACTTTGGAAGAGCAGCCTGTGCTTGGCAGCATCCCACCATATTCCCTGACCCCCACCTCCTTCCTTGGGATCACCAGGTAAACCAGAATGCATTAGAATCATTAAGGTATTAAAATTTAACAGTATCAAAACCACCACTGGGCTGCAGTGGGCAATAAATCATCATCAACCTCTTTGTTTTGTTTGTGTTTCCACAGAGAGATGGGAGCATCACGAAAACAAATTCCAAAACTTTCATTAGTTTTTATTTCATATGCTAGGGACTTGCCTGCATTGATGCAGTGGGAGATCCCCAATGCAATCAGAAAGCCTCACTGAGTCCAGGAGGGGGTGTGCTTACAAGCCACCATAATCCAGAGGAAGCCTGGAGTGTTCCAGATATTACAGCAGCACTTGATGTGTCTGCATCTGCTGCTCTCTGTGGATGGAAGGAGTGGTAGAGCAGAAATTGCTCTGGAAAGTAATTATTAAACAGTTTCTGCTGATCCATCTGAACAGCACTGTTTACTCTGAGGCAGTCACAGTGGTGGGACTAACCCAGGCACTTCCTCTGCCAGTGGTTAGCTTTCCTGTTGAGCAGATAACAGATTCCCTGGAAGCGTGGTGTCCTGCCCACCCTTCCCATGGTGGGCACTTCTCCCAGCTCAGAAGGGAGTGTTGTCACCCTGCCCATCCAGCCTGGCTCTGTGTCTCAGCCCAGGGTGTCTCACCTCTCCTTCCCAGGAGAACACGTGCTTCTCACACACAGGGCATGTGGGCATTTAGAATCTGGGAGGAATCGTGGAGATATAAAACACTGTGTGCCTTCCCCTGCACTGTGACAATGGCAGCTGTGACTTTGCTCTAAACAGAGCAGTTTTTTTCTGGCTGGCAGTGTGAAAGCACCGAGCTGTCTGTCTAGCCATCACTCCGAGCCTGGTTAAATTAATATTAGCTCTGAGAAATAGGTAATTATTTTCCTTGTTTATTTGGTTTCACCTATAATTATTGCTTTACCTGGTGGGAGCCATAAGCTGTTGTAATTATGCTTCGTTAAAATGCTGATTAATAACGGCTTGCTTCTGAAAGGTGTGCTGTGGGACCCACTTTTCCCTGGCTACACTTATTAATTGTAATGTAGATCTATGTACCTATCTATTAACTCTGAGCTAATATACATAGAAATGATGCTGAGATCATATTTCAGCACCTGACTTCGACTTACTAGCACTAGGAAGTCCGGAGCTCAAGTTATTTTTCCTGGTCAAACAAATACTCTTTCTGGCTGTTAATCTACTGCACATTTCCAAACACTTCTAGAAACAGCATGGTGAAAAAAACCATGTAAATGTGCCCTACATAAGGAGTGGTATTTCAGAGCTCCTAAATAATAACCTTTATGCTCATGAATTTCAGACTGCTCTAGAGAGGAATGCAAATATTTTTTCCATTTTATACGTCAGGAACATGAGTTCTGGAAAACGAGCCACTGGACTATAAGTTATGTAGATTATGTGTGTTTATTTATGAGTGCAAGCTTTACTGTGGTTTAATTAGCCAAACCTTATTGTTTGAGCTGCAGGCTGAGAAGCAGGATTTCAGCTAAAACCTGGCTTCACCAGCTACCTGGTAACTTTTGCAGTGTTATTTTAAGATACCTGCTCCTACTGTTGCATTCTCTTTTGTCCATGAACTCTGTTACCAAGCTGGAGCAGGACGTGAAAAATCTTAAACCATCTTGATCAAAATACCACTTTCTCCTTCGAGGCAGAACCAGAATGTGCCTTGAATCATTTGATGGCAATTGTTCTTTACACAACAGCAGAACAACAGTTAAAGTGCCACATCGTTTGAATAATTGAATTTTGTCACCTGTATGCACATGTGCTGCAGAGAATGTCCTGCCTTAGTGTCAGCTAAACTAAATGGTACAGAGATTTAGGATATGTTTGTCAGGGATAGTTAAGGATTGGTATTCCTTGTGTTATTGAGTGACTTGGTGGCTCTGAGATCCAGCATTTTAAAAGAAATGGTATAAATTTTTCTATGATATCGCCCTCTTTCCTACGGGTACCTGCCCTTGAGGTTTGAATCCTGCAAGGCTGGTAAGCTTCCTGACTGTTGCCAACCAGAAATGAATACAGATTCTTTCCTTCTCTTTTTTAACACCTGTTCTGGGGTGAAAATAATGCAGGCAGACTTTGATTTGAGAATTCCTTAGTCCCTAAACAGTGAAGGAATTCATAGATAAGGTTCCCATTTGGGCCATTTCTGATAACATGCATTAATCAGCTACACTGTTCAGAGAAATTTTTTGCTTTGTCTGGGTTTCCTAAAGGTCTTCTTTCTCCTATTTTTTCTTGAGTGAATGGTAATAGCTCAACCCAACCAGTACAGTGTCCAGTCACAGCAAAGCACCCTTTAATAATTATCCATTCTTTAGACTTCATATCAAAACCTGCAGCATATGAGGAGCTCTGTCTGACCAGAAAAAAGGGAGCTGTTGATGCCAATGAGTGTGTTAAGGATGATTGAGTGGGCGAGACCAGCCAGAGCTTAATATAAGTGAGACAAAGATTCAGTCTATAAGTCCATGAGATTGAGTCCATACATCTTCATTAGTGCTTTATGCCTTAAAACATGGTAATGGTTTCAAGAGTGAGCACTGTATTTGTGCATTAACTTTTTTCACCTCTGAACACCTTTTTTATACCTACTTTGCCTTGCCCAGAAGTGGTACTGGGACCATTTACTGGGCTCGTGCAGACAGTGGTCCCAGGTTTTGTATGTTCCCTGTTCCTGACTTCATTTAGATTTGGCCATGCACTGACCTCATTACAGAGCCTGTTCTGCTCATGGGTTGTCTCATTCAATGCAGTCTCATTAACTGTAGCAGGATTCCAGGTCTGATACAGGAGCTGGAAATTAGGACTGCAGAGGGCAAAGGTTCCCTCCTGTCATAAACAATCTGTTTTCCATCAGCTTGATCATGTTTTGATTCAGGTCCTTTTGCTTTCACGATTCGTCTCTTTTCTCAGACCTGAAGAAAGGATACTATGGGTAGAACCAGCTGCTTTGTATTGCATGTTTACTCTCAGCCTCTTCTAAACTCAGACTTTATTTTGTGACACCCAGAACAGTAAAGCCCTCAGGCACCTCTGCAGTAGAAATGCTGATGGTTTGGAAGTCAGCTACATACCCAAGAGGAAATGGAGCTGAAAGGCCCTGTGGTGGGAAGATGTGGGGCAGTGTGTGAACAAACTGGAAGGAAAAAGCTTTGCTTTTAGAGTTGGGACACTGTGTTCTTCCAGGTGTGGGCTGCACTGAACAGCTCAGTTCTGGCTTAAAGTAAGTCAGTGATTTACCACCATTATTACGAAATGTCATCTTTGTCACAATCCTCTGGACTTGTCATGCTCACAGAAGATGATGGTTTGATGCCCGAGCTCAGGCATCACTTTGTGTTGTTTTGATCAGAACTTAAGGGTGAGCTGGCCCAGAACTTACAGAGAAACATGGCAAATGAAGAAAAAGTTTGTTTCTGAACTTGGACCTTGTTCGTTTCCCAGTGGACTTAACCTCTAAAACAGAGCTGATGCATGGCCTGAACAAGTAGAGGGTGTTGCAGATATACCTTCAAATCTTAATTTGGTAACTCGAATTCTGTGTTCAAGACAAGAACCAGGACACCAACAGTGCTGCTGAGTTCTCCTCCATTCCCATCCATTCTGGGCTTTCAGAAATGTGAAAGATGATGTAAGATAGATGGTAAACTTTGGGATTGCCAGGAGGTTTTGGGGTCAAATCCCTGGATAATGTGCAGTCAGCTGTGATGTAATAGTGTGTGTCTGCTGAGAGTCTTGCCATTTTCATGTTTCCTGCATAAAGGGAAGGATTGTAAGAAAGAGATCTTTTCATCTCCCTTTCTAAGAAAATGTTCATATCAGCCAACACCTCTAATTGCAGGCCAGCTGATGTCACTTGTGGGGCTGGCTTTACTTTTCCTATTAATCTATTAAAAACTAGCAAAAGCCCTTCAGCCTGCTGGCTTGGTTTGGGAAGGATGTGGTGCTACTCACAATCCTTTCCAGCTATGGTATAAATTATTTGGAAAAATTGATACTGCACATTTTAAGGGGCTAGCTTGTTCTGTTCCTTCTTCTCCCTCCCCACCCCCCCAAGTTTTTTTTTGGTTCTGATTATACAAATGAATCATGCAAGTGAATGTTCCCTGCAATGCCACTAATTGATGGGATGCTATACAATTGCATTGCAATAACAAAACACTTTCAGCCTCTGAGAGATTAGTTGCATTGGCCTGGGATTAAGAAACCTTTGAAATCCTGAATCTAAATTACCATTCTTTTGACTGCTGTTTGTGACGCTAATTAGCTGTGTTAATTGGATGTTTTGATACTTGAAGAGCAGAGCAATCCAAATTTTTTTTCTGGTTGTTTATTTTTTTTTTTTTTTTGGAAAGCCAAAATTATTAATGACTTTGGCAAAGGAGCCAGAGAGTTTATTTTAATGCTGTACACTTCCATATTCCCCTTTTTGTTTTAGGTTGGTATTTTTGTTGGTTTTTAATGTTGCTATTATTATTTTTTTAAGCACTCTGAGTGAGTAATCAGCGTAGGAGTGAATAGTAAATGTTTGAATGTGCTTTCCAACCGAGAGCTCTGATGCATCGCTGTCTCCAAATTATTGAACTGCTGGAGAGAAAATATGTCCAAGCCAACATCATTTGTATTGTCAGAGAAGTGGGGCAATAAAGGGGGAGAAGTGTGAAACAGAGGAAGAAAATTAATACGAAGCCATTTAGATAGAGCAGCTTCCTTTACAATGGCATGGTGGGTGATCTAAAAGGAGCTCAGATTTACCTTCTCCTGCATTGTTGTGTACTCACCTGCTGTTCTTGCATCAGGAACCATTCTGGCTCCCCAGGCTCGGCACCCAGAAAGGAATTTCTATAAATATTCACATGGGTGTTCAGGAAGGGTTAGAAATCCCTTCACCTCACAGGATCAAAACTCAGTGTTTGTTTCCAACCACTGTTCCTACCTAAGTGACTGCATGGTCTGGATTCAGTTCTGACAGACAGGACTTGGCAATGGCCTCTTCTTGTTTCTAAGTTTAAAAGAAATAAAAAAGCCAGACCCAACCAATAAGAATGCATATCAACTTTGAACCCAGGCCATGCTGGCTTGATTATTTTGAAAGCACAGACATTTGTGGGCTGGGCTTTACAGTTCAGGTGTGGAGTGGTGGGGTCAGATCCTGACCCTTGGTGCCACCTGGGCTCCAGCCACCTAGGGTCAGGTCTGAATGTCTCTTATGGATACTGGAGCCATTTAAGGCATTTGGCTCTTTTCTCCTGCCCCCTCCCAGCCATATTTCTTTCAGGGGCACAGAATTCATTCAGTTACATTTTTTGTTATTGTTTTTGGGTTTTTAGTTCTAGTTTCAAAAGTGTTGTCTGAAGATTTGCATCCAGTTGGAGCACCATCTGGATGGGACAGGACCGAGAGACTCAGCTGCCTCTGAAAAAAGCCCCGAAAAACACTCCAAACCTTAATGTGTAATTACAGTGTGAAACAACAAAACCCGGGCTCTGCCAGCTTCTTGGCAGCTCTGTGCTTTGGTCCTAAGGAAATTCATCTTCCAGGGGAATTCAGGGAGTCAGTTCCTGGGTGAGCAAGAGGAGCGAGACATGGTAGGAAGCTGATGGGTTTGATCTCTAGGGCAGGACTGTTTTTTTCCAGGGCTTTCAGTCTCCATCTGTCAGTGGATTCACACGCTGACACTGACAACTGCTTTAGAGGAACCAGCACCTCCTGGCTTGGTGGCAGCCTGCTGGTGGGAGGGCAGAGGACAGGGCTGCAGGCGTGTGAAATGTCTCCAGGGGAGGCTGGAAGCCGTGCAGACGTGAAACGGAGCCAGGTTCAGATGTCTGCAGCCGAAACACTTCCAAAGCAGGATAAACAATACAACGTTTCAGCTTTTTCACCATGAAGAATAATCAGCATTTTGTTTCCAAACAGTTTTCTAAAAACAACACGAATGCAGGAAGGGCATCAAAACTGTTCTGCAAATGTTGAGCTTACATTTGAATTCCTTCTGTGAAATCCTTTTGCAAAATGCTTTTTAAGGACAACTTCTTCCATCCCTCTCATGGCAGCTCTGGCAGCCAAGGCAGGTCAGTGACAAACTAACACTTCAGAGGGTCAGCTGGGGATGTGTCAAGAGTGAAGGGCCATATTTGCTTGAGGAACTCTTGATCTGTCTGGCCTTCCTAACCCCTTGTGATCCCAAAGGAAATCCCCATACATCAATGTGATTTAAGGGGGTGTAATTGTCCACACCTCACACAGACAGTCCAACTTGCTCTTCCCCAGCATCAGTGCAGAGCAGGTTTGGCTGCACATGCTAAGGCTGTCTAGGAACCCAGCTCTGAATGATTTTCCAGCCCAGGTTGAGTTCCCCAAATGGCAGCTCAGGGGTCTGCCGTGCTTCAGAGGGCTCAGCCCCTGCAGACATTGTGGTCCTTGCTTCTGACACTTGGTATTTTGGGTGAAGGCACCACCTGCAGTTCACAGAGGAAGAAGTGACAGCATCTGAAACCCTGTTCTCCTTTGCTTGTGTGGAGAAATATCCTGTGCAGGACTTTGAAAATGATGCCCTACAGTGCACTCACTTTCAGTCAGACCTTGCTTTGCAAATGGTGCTACGTCTGAAATCCATGGAATGTGCTCGATGCTAACATTTGCAAGCCTAGCTTTCTCCTGAGAAGAATATGCCTTCCTCCTAATTAAGGCTGGTTGTCTATCCAGCTATTCCCACTGCTGGCTGCCAGCAATAATGCCCATTGTAGTGTGGGTGGAAAATATGCAGTTTTCAAATCTCATTTATTCCATATAGTATTAGATTCTCTCATGAACAGGCTGCTCATTCTCTGTGAAAAAAAAAAACAAGCCAAAATGCTCTGGGAACAGCGTGGTCTCTGCCCACACTTATGGATGAGATGAGGGGACATTTACCTCAGCATCTCTTCTCCTCGTCAAGCTCTGCTGCTGCTGACTCCCACAGTCTGCACCTTTTTCCCTGATAGTTTCTCTATCCCTGGTCATCCCGCCACATCTGATTTGGTGGATTATTTGACTGTGTGGGTTATATGAGGATTTATTCTCCCAGGCACTGGTACTCAAATGGGTGTGAATTATCTGATACTGGGGATTATACATACAAACATAAAGTTAAGGCTGACATGGGGCATCCCAGCCCACCCCGAAATGCTGTCTGTACACATGAGGATTGTTAGCAGCTCATCTCACAGTCGCCCCTTCCAGCCATCACCATTGATTCAAACTAATGATCTAACAAGGAGTGTCACTGGCATTTCCTGGGGCCAGCCAGGCCCAGCACTTGCTGAGGTTTTCATATAAAACCTCTGAGCATCAGTTTGCACATCCATGTCTTTCACTTTCCATGTCTGTTCCCTGGTGAGATTTGGGATCATTTGGTGAGAAAGAAGGATCAGAACATCCAACTTTAAAATTTCAAGTGATTGATGGTTACCTTAAATGCCTGGTTAAGTCTTACACCTGACTGGTGTTTTGAAATTCTGTTTAATTTTTCCTTTAAACCTTAATGTGCTAGAAGGCATTGGCAGAGATTCCTCTCAGACAGACCCCGAGGCTGGACTGCAACTGCATTGATTCGACCAATAAGAGGGGCATCAAGATTGCTAAAATATGGGATTTTTATAAGAGAAGATCTGTCACTGATTAGCTATTCCTTCTGGTGTTTTATACCACTGCCCTGGTTGTGGGTATTGTTGGGATATTGCTGTTTTCTGGGAAAGCAGATGACAAAGGCCGTGTCGTACCCTTAGCTCTGATTAGAAAAGAACACACACTTCAGGAACAGCCACAGAAGCTGTAGGCTGGGAATAATCAATAATTGCTCTTTTGGCAAATAGACGACCCTGTGGACTCACAGCAAAGATTTATGGAAGGCAGTGTGTTTTTCTTAAGAAAAAGAACAATGAGGGATAAAATGGCTGTTGCAGAACTGTCCTCAGTATGGAACAGTGGCTGATTTACACTGAAATTCTGTCCTTCCCTTGTGGTCTATTCACACTGAATATGATGAAACACAGGCTGAAAGTGCTGTGGGAAGAGTTTGTGTGCACCCTCCCACACCACAGGTCTGGTGATGCTGTGACAGCTGCCAGGGGATGCAGTGGTACAGGACATGCAGGCACATCAACTGGTTAGTGGGGGGAGATCAACTCAGAGGCTGTAAAGGGAGGAATGGATATCAGGCATAAAGCAGCAGAGAGCCCTCATGATGGCAGACTGGAGTTTTAGACCTTTCTTCAGACCAAGAGGAGCACAGAAGGCCAAAAAGAAGCAACACCTCTCTGAAAACACTAAGCAGGTCCCTCTGCTAAAACTTCTGTGGTCTGAGGAATACCAAAATTCATTTGGTCTTGAATTCCAAAGTTGGCTGTCCTAGCAGATACAGCTGAGCAAGGGGAATCACCTGGTGCTGTTCCCCAACTGAAAATGTTAGACAGCCTATTTGCAGTGAGCACTGAAATGCTGTGACTTTTGAACCATGAAATGTGGATCACTTGAACACACACTAAAGCACTGAAGGTGGCTGAAAATGGCCAAAGCAAAAGCTTGTAAAATGTGAACAAATATTCATGGGCATTTGTTTGCATTACCCTCTGATCTCTGAGAAGCCCTTTACATTTCATTTTGAAATCCTCTGGCAGTGTGAATAGCTGTGCTTTAATTTAGTTTGCTTTAGCTCCCAGGAAGCTCTATTTCCAATAGTGATTTGAACTCCAAATCCTAGCCCAATTGATCTTGTCCCACCTGACAAGTCACAGTTGCTATTGTTTCAGTACCCGGCTTGGTACCCAAAACTGTACGTATTTGCACAGGGGTATGATGTGCCATTATACTAAGCTAAGCACTACAAATAATACCAATAATAGTTTTCACTCTGAAGGAGCTTTATAACCATCTCTGATCCCGGCCTCATGCTGACTCTGTGCTTCCCTGTGTGAACTGGTGCCCCACTTGTGCTAAGGACGGAACTGGTGCTCAGGGATGGAGTCAGAGATGCAGCACAAAGAAAGAGGGGATAAAAAAGGGTTTGATGCTTTGATTTACAAGGATGGGGAATAGAACACAGACAAAAAAAAGGCATTTGTCTGTGGGATCATGTGCCCTTTCACAAGAGGAGTCCCATACGTCAAGCTGCAGTGGGAGCTCCTTTCAAGAGACACCACAAAGCCTGATGTGCCAGAGGACAGGAGAAGCTCTCCTGTTCCATGACCCCACACACCTCCTGTCGAGAGGGATGACAGGGGGACTTGGCAAATAAACCACCTGTGAGCCAAACTGACCCTCATTTAGACACATTTTACAGGATAGTGGTTGATTATACCTAATCTCTGCTTGTTTCTGCACTGCCACACACACAGATACAGCAAAACTGAACGTGTCGTAGGGATGACTTTGGTTAGCTGAGTGTGTTGTGAGCTGAAGGGAGATGACACCAAGCACCTGGGATTTACTGCATCTCCACCCTGTGCACAGCCCCCTTGGGAAGTCAGGCCCTGTGTGCCATGCCCAAGGTCACCTTGGGAAGTGGGTGGCAAGGGCAGGAACCAAACCTGATTCACCCGAGTGTCCCAGCTTACTGACCTGCCCCAGCACTAGTTTCTGTTCTAAGGGTGACCTCCTGACCAGAGATGGAAAATAAATGTGTTCTCATCTATTTATTTATACCAGTGTAATCCAAGACATATTTAGCATGTGTATAACTTGAAATAGTAATGCCATTCCACACAGGAGCGTATTGATTTGCAGGGAAGGAATGGTACTATCAGAATATGGAGCTTTTATCCCATGGACTTATTTTCTGCAAGATGTCAGGCTGTGTAATCCTGCAAAGCTATGAGCCTGGCTGCCATTGGAGAAGGCTGACAGTTTTTCAGCGGTTTTTTAAGATCTCCCAACCCCCATGAGCATTTGTTCTCTCTGTGTGTAGGTGGATTGATTGCTAGGTAGCTCAGTAAATAGGTTGGAAAAATAATACTTAATTGACTTGATATTACAGGTGACTTGAAGGAGTTGGGAAAATAATGTCAATTAAACAGTGCAAACATATATATGTATGTCTGTGGAGAATGTTTTTAAGTGCTTTTGAAGGCAGAAACTCCTATAATTGGAAACGCTATTCAGTTCAGTAAAGTATTTAATTGTTTGTGTGTGTGTGTAAGTGGTAAATGGAACTGAAGCTGCAGTTTAATCAATAGCTTTTCCGTAAGTCTCATCTGAAACAGGACCCACCTCAGCAGATGTTGATGGCTGAATTTCTGAGACAGAAAGAGGCCTCTGTCAGACGTTCCCTGTGATTGTGGACCTCTTGTGTGCTCAGGTTTCTGCATGCAACAGCCCACAAATGAATACAGCAAAGTGTGCTCTCTAATACCAGCAGTGCCTCGGATCACTTCAGCTGACTGAATATTGCATGAGGCAGCTCCTGGGCATCTTTATAGTATTTTCTTAGAACTGCCTGGGCTGCAGTAGAACTCTGCAATCCAAATAATACGGCAGCCTGGCTGTCCACAAAACATCTATCATTTGCTCCTTACTAAATATGTATTTGTGTTAATTTAGCATTCATGACATCTCATAACAGACCAGGATCCCACTGTGCTAAGTGTTGTATGAACGCCGAGCAAAATCTGTGCCCTGCAGAGCCCGCAGCCCAAGCCTCCATTAGCACCAGTGAAGATGCCTCTGCTGGTGACAGCAAACTAAGTATGCCCATTTCTTTCTAGGAGAGTTTCTGCTTCAGCGTTGGCTCCCAGGTTTTGTTAGTAAATCACTCGTAAATGCACACTCACTTGTTATTTATCAGTATTTGCTGAGTGCTCTGGACAAAAAATTACCAGCATCCAGCTTGTTAGAGAGCTGCTCACAGTTGACTCTTTGTTGTGTAATGGAGCAAAATAGTCATATGAGGTATCTGTTCTCCCATCTGCACAGTGTTAGTTCCATTACAGACTTATTTTAGGCAGAATAATCAGGCTTTTTGCTCATCTTAATTGCCTGAGTTACAATACTGCTCAGGACTCAAGAGGAAACAGGAGCCCTATTGAGCGATGCCAGATACAAACACTGAGAGAAAGACCATCCTTGCTGGGAAGGCTGTTCAATTTAGGTGGACAAATGTATTATGGGAGAAGAAAAAGGCAGGTGCAAAGTGAGATAGGAAATAAATTGCACAGCTAAAACAGAACTATGTTTCATGCCTGCCAAGTCAGTTCCATTTCCTCCCAGCCACTGTCTGGAACTTGAAATCTCAGCTGCATCACTGAAGAATGCACTGACCCTCTATGTTATAATAATAGCAAATTAATAAATAAAGAAAACTCCTAGTAAGATAGCAAAAATAAACTGAAACTTTCATTTAAGAACATAATGACCACTCAGATTTGTTAGGATGCATTTCAGTTAATTCTACCTGGTAACTCAATTACTGATGGAAGAATTGCCTCTGGCAGTTCTAGTACCATCTACCACCCATAACTTACGGAGAGCCTGATCCCTTCTGGGATTTTAAAAGATTTCTTGACCTCTGGCCCCATTGTTGCCTTTTCTTTTTTGAGGTTTTCAGAAAGAGGTAAAAGGCCTGACATGAGAACAAACACATCTCTAGGCCCATCTGACAGCATCCACGTATAACTATGCATGTTTAGATTAAATATATATTTTGGGGGAATGCCTGCCTGATTCACCAATGTTTTTCATATCACCTGGATTTCTGTCACCTTCAGGAACACAACACATTCTTTACAAAAGCATCAGCTCTTTTGTGGAAATCAAAATAGCAGGTAGTATTTTCACAGCAGACCACACAGTGATGAGTTGCATTTGCCCGCTGCTTATTAAATGGTAAAGCTCCAAGCTGGCCTCAAGTTATCCCACCTGCTCCTTGGTATAAATCAACACTGCAATAAGCTACTCTCACACTGATAAAAAAAAAAGTCCCCGCTTCTGAGGCTTCTCTGAAAGAAAGTATTGGCTCTGAAAATGGCTGGTTACAATCAGATTGAGTGAAAATCGGAGTATAATAAAATACTGAAATTACATCTTCCTTGCTTCCTTTTATGCATGTCAGGAGCGAGTCAACACACTGTATTTGCTGGGTGCTTTTCCTGTCTCTGTCAGTACACTGATATGTTAGAGAGATGAGGACACAGAGATTTTTAGCTTCCATGCAGTATAAAGCCACTGAAATAGCACAAGAAATGTTTCCCTGAGTGCCTACAGCAAGCAGGAGAAATAAACACCAGTCAAAATTGCTCCAAGGGCCATTGACTTTGTAGAGCCCCAGGGTAAACCAAATGTTTTCTTGGGTTCAAAATATCTGCAAAACATCTTTTTTTTTTTTTTTTTTTCCTCTGTCTTTATTCCATGTTCTGGCAGAAAGCAGAAGTAAGAATGACCATAAAGATCTAAAAAAGCCCACCTGTGCCCCTACAGAAGTGGGACATTGCAGCAGTTGCTTTTTTAGGAGTTTCCATGAATCCAAAATGTTGAGAGAAGCCCATCCTTTCATTTCTCCAGACCCCTCCACTAAGCTCTTCTGACCACACAGAATTAAGTTTATGCTTGCTGGAGTAAGTCTCTTACATGGACTCAGAGGATATTGAAATAATTCACTGCTTCTTTTTGTTTTGGTTTGGTTTTTTTAATCCATATGCCCTTGGATTATATGACGTGTAATACCAAAAGCTGACATCAGTGTTTGTTGTTCTAGCACTACCTCTCTTAGCCAAATTGTGATGCAGATGTAATGATCTTTTATCTCTCTGAACTTCCCATGCAGACTTACTGATCGTCATTCTTGTCTTAAAGGGGTTTTATTTTGTGTTAATCTATGCTGCTAAGTAATTACTCATATTTTAATGCAGAGGTAGCCCCTTATTAGTCATGAGTAAAAGTCTAGAACATTTTGGATCACTTGAGAGAAGAAATATAAGTGCTTTCTGTAAGATTCTTTCAGTTCATGTGTTTTTCTTGGAGGAGAAGGGGGTGTAAAATGCAAGGTGTGGAATTTCAGAGCATGCTGTGAAATTTAGAGGCATCACCTGACTCAAAGGAAAGCATGTCTAAACCCCTGTACCAAATCCCATAACACTCTTTTGTCAGGCTATTGAGAGACTTGTTTAAGCCCAAAGACAGAGGTACCTAAATGAAGAAACTTAAAAATTAGAGAAACCAATCAGTTTAATTATATCACACAAAATTTTTTTTGGTTTGTTTTGGTTTTTTTTTGGTTTTTTTTTTTGTTTTTTTTTTTACCTTGCTTATTTTTGGTTTTATACAGCTATTTTTCCAAAATCACTATTTAGGTAATGCTCTACCTTTGGCATTTCTTAAAAGAATTTAGTGTCTCTTTCCCTCCAAACTATTCTTGTTTAGTGGCACATCTGCCTCTCTTATACAAAAGAGATAATGTTTTGTTCTTCAGCCTAAGGGGTTTAACACCAAGACCTGGACACCGAGAGGAGCAGCCCAGGTCTGTCCACTGGTGGCCTTCCACTTTTTAGAATCATTTTTATTAAGCCAGTAAATTTCTGGATGCAGTATCACAGAGGTCTGAGCAGTACCAGAAAGTGGGAATTGCCTTTAGGGGGCCCACCAGTCTGTCCCAGTCTGGCAGAGCTGTGTCCCAGGGTTCTGCTGAGCATCTAACTCAGGCATTCTCTCAGAGGCATTGCTTCATGCATTGGAATTTAAACAGAGCTTTACTTTGTCTCTCCTTCACTCCTGATCCTCTACAAGCACAAAATACTGAATGAGAGGTGCATTTCCTCTCCCTTCTGCATTCACAGTTCTTTGTGCATTACAGCTGCAGACAGGCAGGAGCACGAGTGGGCAGTTCCTGACCGCATTTCTCCAGTGGACATTCCCTGCAGTTGTGCTTTTCTCCTCTGTGATTAGAATTAATTATTGCTGCTTCCCCTCTGCAGCGTGAAGGAGAGGAGAGCTGAAGGTATCTGTCAGTGGTGATTGAAAACAAAATGAGAAAGCAGGGAAAAGAGGACAGAATTGGTTTCAGAGGCCAACGGATGTTGAGTGAATAGTTGTGCTACTTGCTAAAGAAGTTTCTGTCAGTTCTGTGTGTCCCCCTCCCCCTGAAATCAATAACACATCAGGCAGCCAGTCCCCGGAGCTGCACAGTGTGCACACAGCATGGAGATAAAAGCAGATAAGAAACTACTTTTGCGTGGAAAGTAAATGTCTCCGCATAGGACGTTTTTTGATATATTTGTAAATTCAATCCCATTTGCTTGCTTTATTTATTTATTTATTTATTTGTGCATTTAGTTTGTGTTTTTACTTTTGGTATGTATTAGTTTTCCTTTCTCCCCAGATTGCTTCAGCATGCCGTGCAGCACAGTGCCACTTGTGTCCCAGTGAGCTGCTATTTCCATATAAAAAGTAGAGTGTTTTACAGTCAAGCATATATTTTTAACACTGGGGAATTTAAACTGCACCGTGTATTTGTAGAGGCTGCTCAGTGCAAGAGCTTCCACTTGAGAAGATCAAACAAATTGGAGAAATGTTCTGAAAAAAAAAATGAAAGAAGGGGAGGATGCAATTCAATGAAAGCAAAGCAGGAATTTATATACAAGCAGGAGGAATTGGCTGCATGGATTGAGGCAGGAGGCAAGCTAGTGATGAAAAGGGTTTGGGAACTATCACCAGCATGACATAAATTCTATTGTGGGGGAAAACCAGCATCCTCCCATGGAAATAGGTGCTGGAATGAGCCCTCTGATTTCGTCAGCATTTGTGAGGTCACAGAAAGGGCTCAGAGGTTAGTTCTGAGCGTGGAATTTCTTTATTTT